>JAOTBB010000991.1:1029153-1048495 GCA_025629985.1 Chamaetylas fuelleborni | reverse complement strand
CCCCTGATCCCAAATGTTCCTAACCCCTGATCCCAAATGTTCCTGCCCCTGATCCCAAATGTTCCTAACCCCTGATCTCAAATGTTCCTGCCCCTGATCCCAAATGTTCCTGCCCCTGATCCCAAATGTTCCTAACCCCTGATCCCAAATGTTCCTAACCCCTGATCCCAAATGTTCCTAATCCCTGATCCCAAATGTTTCTAACCCCTGATCCCAAATGTTCCTAATCCCTGATCCCAAATGTTCCTGTCCCTTCCCTTTCCCCAGGGCTGGTCCCACACGTCCCTGCCCCTGATCCCACAGGTTTCTGTCCCTTCCCTTTCCTCAGAGTTGACCCCAAATGTTTTTGCCCCTGGTCCTACACATTCCTGCCCCTTCCCTTCCCCCAGGGCTGGTCCTACACGTTCCTACCCCTGGCCCTGAATGTTCCTAACCCCTTCCCTTTCCCCAGAGCTGGCCCCAAATGTTCTTGTCCCTGGTCCCACAGGTTTCTGTCCCTTCCCTTTCCCCAGAGCTGGCCCCAAATGTTCCTGCCCCTGGTCCCACATGTTCCCAATCCCTTTCCCTGTGCCCCAGCCCCGCAGGACTCGCTGTGCCCCCGCCGTACTTTGTCACCTTCTCCTCAGCCACCTCCGCCTGGCGGGGATTAAGGAGCTTTGTGCGCGCTCCCAGGTGGGCGCAGCTCGGGGATTAACTGCTCCCGCTCTGCCCAGGACAGCGAGGGCTCGGGCTGGGGGGAGCAGGGAAGGGCTCCCCAGGATCTGCCCATCCCCAAAAAAAACCTTGGCACAGCAGGTTGGTGAGGCAGGGGAGGAATTTTGGGGAGGTGTCACCCCTCACCAAAATCCCTGGGGTTCTCCCGGCTCCCTCCAGGGAGATCCGCTCCCCCAGAACACACCTGGGGCAGGATTTTGGGGTGCAGAACCACACCTGGAACCTCCAGCCCGGCAATCCCCACCGGGGCAGCGCCATCAGAGCAGGGATGAGCCCGGGAGAGCCGGGAATCCTGAGCCAAAGCCGGGGAGCACCGCGGTGCCCCCGCTCCATCCCCAGCCGGCGTTTCCGAGGGGAGCGCTCCCAGCTCCGCGCTCTGCCTCTCCCGCAGCAGCCAGACCATCAGCGCTCTGTTTCCAAGGAGATTTTCACACACTCTGATGGGGAAAAAAAAACAAGAAAAAAGAATACCCAACACATTTCGTGCGAGCTGAAGGTAGCGATTCCACCGGCGCTTCTTATCTGTTGGGCACGGCGAGCTGAAATACCAGTGGAACTACAATAACCACTGTTAATTTGGTTTATTTTGTGCTGCTCTCTGCAGATAAAAAGGTGGAGAGAAAAGCAAAGGAGTTGCTCGGAATCCGGAAGGGAAGCAGCCCTTCAGTGACCAAGCCCTGATTCTGTGAACTTGTCTCTCAGCACAAAAGTCCCCGGGCTTGGCACTCCGAGGCTTTTCAGGGTAAAAATACCAGGGCAGGCGTGGAATTCCCGGTGTTTTAATTGTTTAACCTCCTCACCAGGGAGCTGTGCTGCCGAGTTTTGCTGAGTTTTCTCTGGGCTCGACCCCCAAACAGAACAAGCTCTCATCACCAGGCCTTGAACTTTGAGTTCAGATTCCTGCAGAGGTTTTCCCCACGATTCATCATTTCCTAATACACTGCCCCGAACCAGCTGCTCCTCTGCTCTCCCAGCCCTGATTGATGCCTCTGCTACCTGCAGGGTGATGGGATCTGAATAACCACGGAATTTCCATCAGGGAAGGAGGGGTAGGGGAGGCACAGAGAGCTGAGGTCATGGCAAGGCTCTAATTCACTTCCCCCCGTACTGAGATATTCAATTAATTCGGATTTTCAATCCTGTGCCCCCCCTTGGTCTGCACAAAGGGCAGGGAGGTTCCCCTCCCACTCCAGGGCCCTCCAGCATCCCAGTGGGATTATTCCAGCCCCGATTCCAGCTGCAGGTGCTGATCCCTGATTCACCCCAAGCTCCCACCCTGCCCTGAGCTGCCCGTGGGGCTCAGCTCTGCCAAACTCATCCCCACACTCGGGGATGTCCTCCCTGCCACCAACTCCAATTTCCTAGCCAGGATTTATTAAAAATATCACAAGCCAACCCATCTCCCCAGGCTGTAGGGCCTGAAAATCTCCTGCACAAATCAGATTTTCGCTGCATAAAGCAATTTACAGGGCCTAAACAGCTTTTCCAGCCTGGCCACGCTGTCTCTGTACCTGGGTGGGAATTCTGTCCCGGGTGAATCCTCTGTCCACACTAACACACACAGATTTCCCCCACAGCAGAAGACAGGAAAAAGCCATTTGTTTCCAGCCTTGAAATGTGATTTTGGTTGTTCCTCTCTTTTTGTTTTTTTTCATTATTGATTTTAAGGTTGTAAAGCTCTGGCCGTGTCTGGTTTTTAAATGCTAATGACGGTAACAGCGAGAGGAGATGAGGGAGCAGGGGAGGAAATGGAAGCATTTCACAGCTACCAAAGCCTCTAAACATCCCCTGCCACACGAGGAAACCAACAGGGAGAGCTTAGGGACGATAAACAAGTCATTTGCTGTCTTGAACGCCTGTAGCTCCAATTTTACCGCTGGCAATTTTACCTCTCCTTAAGCAGGTTTGCACACACGTGGGTCAGAATGAAAAGACAGCAAAGCAGGAAGGGGAAAGTGAACTCTAATGGAGTTATCAGCTGCAATAACAGCCGGGATTGGATTTGTTTTATTCAACAGAAAGCTCCTGATACTCTTCACCAGCCTGGGAGGATTTTCTGGATTATCAGTGGCTCCAAACCCCACTGCTGTGGGGTCAGTGGGGTTTCACTCTGATTCTGGGCAGGATCTGGGGAGGTCTGGGGTGTCCAGGGTTATCCCAAAGCTCGGGAGCACCAGGAGCAGCAGGCAGGATGAGGGGAGGGATGTTTGAAATCCCCAGTTTGGACCCAGCCCCTCCATCAGCCGCTGCTCAAGGCAGAATTTGGGGCCCTGATCCTTTAAATGCAGCTCTTTGGCACAACCCCCTCAGCTCTCATTGCTCTGCTCGCCGATTTTCACAGCTTCCCATGGATTTTCCATGAAAATTCTCCTTCTGCCCAGCAGAGTCCCCACTCTGGGGCACTCCCCATGTGCTCAGCAGGTTTATTTATGCTCTTTAATATTAATAAGGAGCAGGGGTTTTAACTAAGTGGAAAAAAACCAAACTAATCTGAATGAGGGAACAGGGGGAGGAAAAGGTGATGCTGGAAAAGGTGAGGCTGGAAAAGGTTTCACTTCTGGCTTTAAATGCTGGAAGCTCCTCTCCAGCCCCAGGTGAACATTTAGAGGCAGTTCAACATTTTTGGGGCATTTCCTGAGGATTTAGAATGGACCAGGACTGGTTTGAATCCTTTTAGGCTCACATTCCCTGCTCCACAACCACCCTGCAGGGAAATTTATTCCCCCCCAGACAGACACCACGAAGTGACTTTGCTGAGAACACTTCACAAACACTGCAAGCCACAAGCAAAAAGTAAAATTGCAACGAGTTTTCAGCATCCAAATTGTCCAAATTTGAAAGGAAAGAAAGGACAGAAGACAGGTCAGCAGCAAGAGCAAGTTGAAGTCTCTGTTATGTATTTTTATATAACTGAGTTTATATTTTCAGGAGGTGGAGGGGGGGGCTCATTCATGGCTTCATTTTGACAGAGAGCTGGCATTTAATAGAACAGGAGATACCAGGAATTCCCAGCCCTCATTACTGCCCTCAGCCTTTCCAAGGAGACAACCCCAGGATGCTCCAGAGCTGTTGCAACATCATTAATTTTATGGCATCTGAGCCAGCACAAAATGACCAAATCTGGCTTTTCCTGACCCCAACCACAGAAAACATTTCAGTGATTAAATGCTAAAGACAGCCCAAGCCTGCTCCGTGCTGTCAGCAATAAAATGTAACAGCATCACATACCACAAATGAAATATTTGTGTGGAGAAGGCGGCCAGAGCAGCACATAAACCCCAGCCAGCACATTTTATTTATTTAACCAGCAAGCTGCCCACAAAACAAAGTGCCCAGGTGCTGTGCCAAGTGATGGAGCAATCACAAAACCTCTGCTGTGCTGCCCAGAGAGAGGTGCCAGCGTTTGCTGTGCTGGGATCCAGAGCTGCCAAAAAGCAGCAGTGCAATGCAGCATTACCCTGAAAAACCCGATTTGGGAGCTGGGAGATGCAGTGATGTGGTCCCTGAGCCTCTCCCGGGGGGAGGGAGGGGTCCCAGCAGTTTGCACCCCATTTCAGGGCTCACCTGGGGGCTGAGATTCACCCCAAGCCTGCCCCGGGAGCCTCTCCCTGCACACAAAAATTGCATTGCCCAAAACCTGCAGGTTTTGCTCGTCCCACAGCTCCTGCAGCCTCTGCTGCCAAGGCCTGGCTGAGTGGGGACAGCCTAAACTGGGACCAGGCTGGGCTGGGCCATCCCTCACTGGAGCCCCTGGAGCACTGAACAGCCCAGAGCCTTCCCCAGGCAGGAATTCCCTGCTGGAAACCCCAGCCCTGAGGCCCAGGAGCTGCTGCTGGTGCCTCAAAAACTTCAGCAAACCTACAAATGAAAATGAGTTTATTTTCCATTCCATCTGCTCGGAAGAAAAAAAAAAAAAAAATTCTTTCCTGTGGTGAGATCTCTCCCCCTAAAGAAAATTGAATTTCCAGGTTCCAAGGGTGGTTTAATTGTGAATTAGCTCCATTTTCCTCAAGGCACCCTTGGAAAAGAGTTTTTCTTGTAACTAAACTGGGGAAAATCTGGAGTAAAAGCTCTGACTGCAAGGAAATTGCATCCAAATCAGAAAAAAATTCCAACTTTGCCCTCAAAACCCTCTCAGTGTTTCTTTTTCTCTGCCCTTCCATCTCTGCCTTCATCTCAGCTTTTCATTGCTGTGTAAGTTTGTTTTTTTTTCTTTTTGCACTGCCCTCTATTAATCTTCCTGAAAATCAGACAGCTGATCACAAACACAGAAAATTACATTATCCACCAAAAGCTTTCCCATGCACAGCACCTCCAGCAGGCACTCTCTGATGGGTACTTTATATCCACAGGGCCTCATAAGGATGAATGTCTTTTAATTAGACACAAACTGAGCTCATTTATGGTTATTAGAGGTGATCTGCAAATTTATTCAGCAAATCACAGCTTTTTTTTACAGGGAATTTCTGTGGAATGTCAGCAGCCAGGGAGCCACAGAAACAAAACCAGGTGGGACAAAGCCCACGCCAGGTGACTTTTGGATCAGTGCTGGCATCTTTTCCCCACAGAAAAAGAAAAAAAAAAAGACTGAAAATAGTTTGATTTCACTTCTTGCCATAATTTAGCAGCCAGCAAGGAAAACAAATCCTGGGTGTTGTCAAACAGGAGTGGAATTGTGGGGGAAGGCCCAAAAAAAGGTGGGAAGGGAAGATGAGGAGTTGCCCAAACTCTGAGGGAGGTGAGATCCAAGAGCCTTCCAGCTCCAGACTCACCTGGGTTTTTCCCACTGGAAAAAAATTTCCTCATTTCTCCACTAAAAAAAAAAAAAAAAATCCAACTTTTTTTACACCATTTGCTGTGCCCTCATCGCACTGTGCAGCCCCTTTCCCTCAGCTCTCACAGAATCTGGGACATCTCCAGCTCCCTGCTCCCCTCCAGCTTTGCCTTTCCCATGGATTTTCTTCCAAGTTTTGAGAAAAAAAATAAAAATAATGGTGTAAATGCTGGGGACCCGTGGCTGGGCAGAACCTCACTCTGCATTTTCAGGCTGGTTTTGTGCCAGAGGGAGGAAAAGAATTTTGGTTTCTGCCGCGTGTCAGGGACAATCCTCATCTCCTGCCCGCAGAGCAGGGGAGGCACAGCGGATCAAAGGAGGCAGCCCCGGGCTGTGGGGACAATAAATGAGATTTCCAGGACTCGGCTGCGGGGCTGGGCTCAGCTGCACATCCGGGGGGTGTCTGGCTCCTGCTGAGGGGACCCGCATCCCCCGAGCCCGGCAGGAGGAGCCCGGGGCAGGGACGGGGAGGGTCTGAGGCTGCAAACCAAGGGCAGGTTGTCCCCAGCAGAGGAGGGGACACAGGGGACAAGCACAGGAAGATTCCAATCCTTTGGATCCCCGTTTGGTAAAACCCCGCTGTCAAACTCTGCTCTGGGAGAGCCCCGAGGGGATCAGCGCTCACCTGGCCGGGAGCAGAGCCGGGGACACCGGGGAGGGACCTGTGGGGGTGTAAAACCCAGCCTGGGGTGTAAAACCCAGGCCGGGATTTAAAACCTAGCCCGGGATGTAAAACCCAGCCCGGGATTTAAAACCCAGCCCGGGATTTAAAACCCAGCCTGGGGTGTAAAACCCAGCCTGGGGTGTAAAACCCAGCCCGGGATTTAAAACCCAGCCCGGGATGTAAAACTCAGTGTAGGGATGGAGCTCACACACAGGGTCACCGGGGAGGGACCTGCGGGGATGTTAAACCCAGCCTGGCATGTAAAACCCATTATGGGATGTAAAACCGAGCCTGGGGTGTAAAACCCAGCCCGGGGTGTAAAACCCATCCTGGGATGTAAAACTCAGTGTAGGGATGGAGCTCACACACAGGGACATCTGGGAGGGTCCTGCAGGGGTGTAAAACCCAGCCTGGCATGTAAAACCCAGCCTGGGATGTAAAACCCTGCCCGGAGTGTAAAATCCAGCCTAGGGATGGAGCTCACACGCGGGGACGCCGGGGAGGGGCCCGCCGGGGTATAAAATCCAGCCTGGGATGCAAAACCCAGTCCGAGGTGTAAAACCCAGCCTAGAGACGGAGCTCAAGCACGGGGACACCAGAGAGGGACCTGCGGGGGTGTAAAACCCACCCTGGAGTGTAAAACCCAGCCTGGAGTGTAAAACGCAGCCTAGGGACGGAGCTCACACGCGGGGACACCGGGGAGGGACCTGCCGGGATATAAAACGCAGCCCCGGGGACACCGAGAGCCGCCAGCGCTGCCGGTGGAGACGGGGCTGGGACACGCTCACCTGGCTGCTCTCCTTGGGTGACAGAGCCGAGGGGATGCAGCCCCTGAAGCGTTTTCTGCTGCTTTGAAGGAGAATTTCTCTTTCCTCTCGGATTTCCCTGCACAGGGGAATGGACAAGGCGAGCAGTGCAGGGAGAGAAAGGGATTTGGGAAGGTTTTGTGGAAACAAGAGAGATATCAAGGGAATGGGGAATGTTCAGTGCAGAGAAGAGAAATATCGAGGGCTGAACCAGGGATTTGGGAATGTTCAGTGCATATGAGAGAAGTATCAGGGACTGAACCAGGGATTTGGGAATGTTCAGTGCAGAGAAGCACCAAGGGCTGAACCAGGGGTTCTTGCACCTCTCTGCTCCACAGGAATATTTTCAGCCCAAGCAGAGAGGGAATTGCAGCTGCCTAACGCAGGGTTAGTGTGAAGGGGACAGGTGACAACCTGCCCTGGTGCAGGGGACTGCTGGAGGAGGCACATCCAGCCCCCCAGCCAGGGGCAGGGAGATCAGGGGCAGCCCTGGGGACACGGGGAAGGGGACAGCAGGACATCAGAGAGGAGCCTTGGAGCTCTGTGCTCCCTCAGAGCCTCCCAGAGGGATGGAGCCGGGCTGGGGCTGGAACAGCTCCCACCAGAGCCCACCTGGGCACAGCCAGGTGCTGAGCCCGGAGCCCAACCTGACAGTGCTGCACACCCGGGACGAGGAGCTGGCCAAGGCTGAGGTCGGGGTGCTGGGCGCCATCCTGGCCGTGGCCACCGTGGGCAACCTGGGCGTGCTGCTGGCCATGTACCGGCTGAGGAGGAAGATGAGCCGCATGCACCTCTTCATCCTGCACCTGGGGCTGACCGACCTGGGCGTGGCCCTGTTCCAGGTGCTGCCCCAGCTGCTCTGGAAGGTCACCTACCGCTTCCTGGGGCCCGACCCTCTCTGCAGGGCCGTCAAGTACCTGCAGGTGCTCAGCATGTTCTCCTCCACCTACATGCTGCTGGCGATGACGCTGGACCGCTACCTGGCCGTGTGCCGCCCGCTGCAGTCGCTGCAGCAGCCCGGCCGCCAGGCCTGGGCCATGATCGGGGCCAGCTGGCTGCTGAGCTGCCTGCTCAGCCTGCCCCAGCTCTTCATCTTCTCGCTGCGAGAGGTGCGCCCGGGCTCGGGGGTGCTGGACTGCTGGGCGCACTTCGCGCAGCCCTGGGGGGCGCGGGCCTACGTCACCTGGACGGCGCTGTGCGTCTTCGTGCTGCCCGTGGGCGCGCTCGGCGTCTGCTACGGCCTCATCTGCCACGAGATCCGCAGGAACCTGCGGGGCAAGCGGCAGGGCGGGCCGGGGGGAGCCGCCGCCGCGCAGCCCGCGCGGGTCAGCAGCGTGCGCTCCATCTCCCGCGCCAAGGCCCGCACCGTCAGGATGACCTTGGTCATCGTGGCCGCCTACGTGGCCTGCTGGGCGCCCTTCTTCAGCGTGCAGATGTGGTCAGTGTGGGACGAGGATGCTCCTGGTGAGGGTGAGTGCTGGGGGGAGCGGGGCACAGGGCGCTGGCAAGGCCAGGAATGCAGTTGGGGTTTAGCAAATAAGAGCTGTCCTGCCATCTTGTCGTCTAAGATAAAAAAATCATGGGGAAGGCTACAGATTTCCTCCCCGGTAATGCTTATAAAATATAATTCTCAGAGTCAAATCGTTCCTTTCACCAGAAAAAAGCACTGAGAAGTGACCATTTCTGGCCGTCATCCATAGGGATGTGCAAAGCTTTGCCATGTGTGTCTTCCTCTCCTCTGGGAATTTTCAGAGGTTTCAGAAGTGGATTTCTGAGTTTGTGTGCTGAATTTATTTCCCTGTAAATCTTCAGTAGTTTTCCTAACAGTAGAAGGGGCTTCACTCAAGAATGAAAGTCCTCTGGGAAATACTTTGGGCAGCATAGAGGCTGAAGGAAAGCCCAGAAGCTGCTGGATGTGCCCCAGCACATTCGAACTGCAGAACCTGAAGGGTAGAGCCTGGCTCTGCAAAAATTCCAGAGCCCAGGAATGCCAGTGGGCCAGGAATGTGAGCCAGGAGTGCCCTCAGGTCCTGCCCACTGCTCATTGCCCACTGCCCACCCCCTGGGCACGTTTCATCTCTCCCTCTTGCCTTCCCAGACTCCACCAACGTGGCTTTCAGCATCACCATGCTGCTGGCCAGCCTCAGCAGCTGCTGCAACCCCTGGATCTACCTGTTCTTCAGCGGGCACCTCCTGCAGGACTGGGGGCACTGCCGGGGCTGCTGGGGCCGCCCCCGGGCCGGGCTGCGCAGACCCAACTCCACCGGGAGCCTGTGCAGCAGGAAAACCACCATCCTGAGCCACAGCCAGCAGGCAGGGCTGCCCCTGCACGGGGACAGCGCCAGGGAGCTGGACCCGCCCTGCGACGAGGGAGCGACAGAGTCGGGCACGCTCTAGGCTGCGGCGGTGGCGGCTGCGACACCGCCAGATGTGGCGCCGCCAGATGTGGGGCCGCTCGCTCTGTCGCTGCAGAGCGCCGCTCTCCCCACCTGGTGGCACCGCGTCTTGCAGAAATCCGCCTGGTTTACCCCAAAGCGTGGCCGTGCGCCTTGTCCTCGCTGTCGCACGGGATGGACAGAGCCCCTCCGGCCGCTGCCTGAGCACAGCACCCACCCGCCATCGTGTGTAGGGACACTTCTGGCTGCTCTCCTCCGGGAACAGGGGACCCTGAATCCTCCGGGGACAGGGAATCCTGAATCCTCCGGGAACAGGGAATCCTGAATCCTCCGGGAACAGGGGATCCTGAATCCTCCGGGAACAGGGGCTCTGAATCCTTTGAGAAGGGATCCTGCATCCTCCGGGAACAGGGGATCCTGCATCCTCCGGGAACAGGGAATCCTGAATCCTTCGGGAACAGAGGACCCTGCATCCTCCGGGAACAGGGGCTCTGAATCCTTTGAGAAGGGATCCTGCATCCTCCGGGAACAGGGGATGCTGCATCCACAAAACCCTCCAGGAGGGACTGGAGTTCTGCGTTTCCAGCTGCCAGCAAAGCAGCCGGAGCACAGCAGGCGGCAACGCGGCTCCATCTGCTCCAGAGCTCGCTGCTGCTTCCTCCTCTCACGCTCCCCCCGCGGGGCTTTGCGGCTCCTCTGGCCTGGAAGCGCCCCCTGCCCCTCCCCTGGGCCCCCCGTGCTGGGCACAGCTGTCCTGCACCGTGCTGTGCCCGCTGGAGCGCCCCAAATTCGGCTCTGGCACCCCCAGGAGCTGCTGGGGCACATCCTGGCTCCCCCCGTGCCCCCATCAGCTTCTCCCCCAGCCCCATCCCGTGTTCAGCATCTGCTGCAGCCCAGGCAGAGCTGCTCTCACCCTGCTGCTGCTGCTTTGGGCTGATTTTGCAGGGATCAGGGGCCCAGAACCACCCGGGGCTCGGGGAGCAGGAACTCGGCTCCCCTGCATCCCAGCCTGGCCCTTGCCCTGCTCCCAGGAACTGTTTGTGCAGGAATAAATCCTGGATGAGGCAGGAAAGAGCATCCATCAGCTCTGGCAGCTCAAAAGCTGCTGAAGGTGTCCCAGTGAATATTCCAAATTCCCTGTGAGCCACGAGCATTACTCCTTCCACTACCACAGGCTAAAGCTGTAAAAATAAGACATTAAGAGTAAAATATTTTGAAATCTTCAATATTTTCACTTTTTACTTGCCAGGCATTTGAATCAGATTTCTCAGAAGCTTCCACTCACTGGTTTTGGCCTCAGCTCCAGTTCCATAATCACACCTCTCCTGGGTTTTCCAGCGTTGCCCAGGAATTGTTGGGGTTTTTGGAATGTTTTCCTTCACATGCCCTTCGAGTTGGGCCAGAACTGCATCACAAGGTCATGAAACCAGGAGTGCCTGGCTCCCCCTGCCACTGATCAATCCCAAATCAATCGTCTCCAACCTTTCATTAAATCACAGCGTTGCTGAGCCCATTTAAAACACACTTGGGCAGCTCCAGCCCCGAGCAAGGGGGGCTGTGCTGGGAGGCAGCAGCTCCATCCCCTTACACAGCTCCCACTGGGGCACCATTCCCATTCCCAGGCACTTTGGAAGTTTATTTCTGGAAAATTCTGAAGTAACAAAATGCAGAGTGAGGAGCAGGGACACGGCCCAGGTGGGGAGAGACCGACCCCAGCACCTGGAGCAGGGACAAAGCAGGGAAAGCAAAAGGTGAGGGGAAAGCCAGTGGAAAATCTGCATTTAAAAGGATTTTATGAGGCTGATGAGCAAAGCACCACCACTGAGAGGAGCTGCCAGCCAGCTCAGCAGGGATTTTGGGGATCACACCTTGAAGTGCCCACGGTGAGAGGCAAGGGGGGATGTTTCTTTTGCTTTCAGTAAATGAGGGAAAAGAGCCGTGACACAGAAGGGGAGAGCTGATTGCAGCCGGGCTGGAGGAACCTGCCCCACCCCGCAGCCCCGGGGAACAGAGCTGCCTTTAAGGACAGCGCCAAGGAAACCGTGCCTGCGGGTCGGGGTGGGACAAGTGGTGCTGCCCGTGCCAGGCAGTGCCCAGGGGAAGGGGACAGTGCCAGCTGTGCAGCTGCTGGGGGCTCTGGGCAGCTCTGAGCAGCAGCACCCTGGTGTGACAGCCCCACATCAGTGTCACAGCCCCACATCAGTGTCACAGCTTCACCTCGGTGTACTCCACACCCTTGGATGCCCTGGTGCTGCTGGAGAAGGGCCAGAAATGAATTTTCTTCCTCTTGGGGTCCACGTTGACGTAATCCATGCCAGTCTTCACGTTCTCGTAGTCCTGGGCAGAGCCTGGCTCGTGGCCTTTCCCTGGGAACACCAGGGATGTGTAATGGATGCTTTCCTCCAAGCCAGGGCCCTGCAGGAGCAGAATGAAGCCCAGGTCAGCCCCAGCACCCAGCCAGGAGCCTTTGCCCTCCAACCCATGCACCAATTCAGGCAATCATGGAATGGGTTGGGTTGGAGGGGACTTTAAAGCCCATCCCATTCCCCCTCCATGGCAGGGACATTTTCCACTGTCCCAGGCTGCTCCAACCTGGCCTTGGGCACTCCCAGGCATCCAGGAGCAGCCACAGCTTCTCTGGGCACCCTGTGCCAGCACCTCCCCACACTCAGAGAGAAAATTTTGTTTCTTAATTTTCCTGAAGTGCCCAGGGATGTTTCCCTCTGAATGGGGGACACTGGAACGCTGCGTGTGACAGAGGGCAACAACCACCCCAGCCATCCCAAAATCATTTATGGCATCTCAATGTGGTTTGATGGATTTGCCCCTCCTGATGCTGCTCTGGGGTCTGGAGCTGGACACCCAGGTGGGCTGGGGATGTTTTTGCCCGTGGTACCTGAGGGCAGGAAGGGCTGTCCGACTCCTCCGAGGTTTCTGAAGACGTGTCACTGCTCCCTTAAAAACAGAAACATTTACCAGCCCAGCACTTTCCAGAGGGTTAAAGGGCAGAAAGGATCAGGGGAGAAAAAGCAGATGTGCTCAGGAGTGAACATTCTGATCCAGAAAGCATCAGTTTGATCCCTCCCAGCCCCACTTACCTGGAGAAACGGGGCAAGGAGAGCCCAGCTGGGCAGGGCAGTGGGAAGGGATGTTCACGGCTCCTCAGGAAGAAACATCACACAAATACCACCCAAAAATTCCCATCCCTGGGCCAGTGATGCCCCACTGCTGCAGGAGCCCCTTACCTGCATAGGCTGCTGCTGGGTTTTGTGCCCCAGGTTTTTGTGCCCCGGGTTTTTGTGCCGTGTCCCCTCCCGGTGCCGAGGTTGGAGCTGGGCTGGGCTGAGGGCTGGGATGGACCCCAGGGCTGCTCCTCACCTGCATCCCACAGGAATGCTGGGCTGGGAGCAAGAGGAGAGTGAGCCCTGGCCCCCCAGCACACCCCGAAATCATTACTGTGTGCACTGCAGCAGGCTCATATCCATAAATCCAATTACTGAGATGATCCAGAGCCCTGCTCTCCCACCAGGAGAGGCTCCAGTGACAAATCACAGTGCCAGGGCCTCCTCTTGAAGTTTGGAATGATTTTGACCCAAAGCAGAGCTGGGCTTTGTGCAAATGTGAGCAGCAGCTGGTGAGAAAGAATTCCCTGCTAGAAATTGCAGCTTCAGCTGAATTAATACTCTGTGAGCTGGTTCTTGATATTTTCCCAGCGCTTTAATTAAAGTGCAATAAAAGAAAATGGTTTTGAAGCAACACAAGGCTGCACAGCCCTCGCTGGTGTGCACAACCCTGTCACAGCTCACAGCCAGCCTGCAGCAGCTCAGCCCTGCCCTGCCCCTCCCCATCCCAAACCAGGACATCTCCAGGGAAAACCATGTTTTAATTACCAATTTTCCTGCTGAGCATGATGTAAAAGGCCAGCAAGAGGAGAGCGTAGAGCACCGAGGTGCCAAGTGAGGTGGCAGCAGAAATCCAACTGCATGAGAGAAAAACATCCAGTCCCACTGAAATCACCAAATTCATGTCAATCCCCCATTGCTTCAAGGCAATTCTAGACTCAGGTGTGCTGGGAGCTTTTGGTTTTGCTTTTTGGCCTTGGAGTGATGTGCCCCAAAATGTGGGGCTTGGTTTTTCAAGGATGGTTTGAGTTCCTTGCCCCTCGTTTTTGGGGGTCTGTCCCCAGAAGGGTTTTTAAAAACCTCATTGTCAGGGGGGAATGGGGAGCTGGAGGGGAGAGAGACATTACAGGTGTGATGGAATTACAGAATCGTGGGATTATGGGATGGGTTGGGTGGGAAGGGACCTTTGCAATGCCATGAGCAGGGACATTTCCAGCCAGAGCAGGCTGCCCAGAGCCCCCTCCAGCCAGGCTGGGCTGTGCAGGGGGGCTGTGAGGGGCTCTGTGCCCCAGGGGGCTGCACTCACCACGGACAGGAGCTCATCCTCCTGCTGAGGCGTCTCCAGGGCCTGGGGGGGACACACAGAGGCAGCAGGACCTGGTGGCAACCCAAAAAAAATGATCCCATGGAGCCTCACGCTGCTCCACACGAGCTGGAGATCAGGCTCAGCACTTGGAAGCAGTGGTTGGATGTTGCAGATGTGAAATAAAGGATTTTTTATTTTATCCCAGCCCTCCCCCTGTGAGAATCCCACTGGTTCACACCCTCACAGAGCTCCCTTATCACTGAATTAATGGTTTTATACACGGGCATATCTGAGGCTTGTCTGGACTTCCTGGGCTCCACTGCAACAGAATTGAAATTTATTCTTCTTGCTTTAATCCTCTCTCACGGTTCACTTTTTTTCTTTTTCTCTTTTTAATCCAAAAAAAAAAAAAAAAAAAAAAGAAAAAAGAAAAAATAAAAAAGAAAAAATAAAAAAAAAGATAACTACAAGATGAAGTTAAAAATAATCCATGGAAAAAGTAACCAAAGGAAGGTTGTGGGCTGGTGTGAGTCATGGTCCAGACAGAAATATCAGAGGCCTCCAACACCTCTGTGTCTGAAATCTTGGATTTAATACTGGGAGAGCTTCAATCCTGCTGAGGTTAAGAGGGTTTAAAGCAGAAAATCAGAAAACACCAATGCCAGGGCTGGGCCCCTTGGCTTGGCACTTCTGGCCATGGCACTCAAGAGACTTGTAGTAAAAAATAAAGATGTTAGTTTTGTGAAAACAACAATGGGGTGTTCCTTTTGTGAGCTTTCACTTGCAAAAAAAAAGCACTTTAAATCTTCCACAGTGTTATCCACTCACTATTTATAAATGGCTGATAGGGAGAGATCTTCAGCTGAGGCTTTGATACAGTGATTAAAGCAGCCATGATAATTTGATTGATAGACTGACAGATAAATTGATAGAGCAAAGGCATTATCCATCCTGTGGAGCAAATTCTATCATTTCCTCTGTGACACATTTCTGAGCCTAATTCATCAAAAGCTTTCCTGATAACCACCAATCTCCTGTGAACCCACTCATGCAAACAGTTTGATGCCTGCCAAGCTCAAAGTTCATTTTTTGCAGGAACTTTCCCCCCTCCCTTGCTGAACAAACCTGTCCCCCAATATCCTTCTCAAAGGGCTGCCACTCTGAAAATGTTCATTTCCTACTGAGGGGCAGGAGATGCTGCTGCAGCAGCAGATAAGGATCTGAGAAATGAGCTGTTCAAAAGGAAATTGCAAAATAAGCCCCAAATCCAACTATCAGCAGCAGCAGAGATGGGTACAGCAGAGATGGAGGCGCTGATATCAGGTGGGTATCAGAAAATCTGATTTAAGACAGCAGCCAATGAGAGCCTGGCACCAAAAGTGCTTTTTTTGGGTGTCTCAGGGGACTTCTGTGAGCCTGCAGCCCCCAGGACTTCAACCCTTTCTCGAGAAAAGGCTGAAATCAAGGAGCTGCTCCTCGGCCAGGCAGCGAGAGGTCAGCCTGAGGCATCTGCTGAAGGTGACTGAAAGCTCCAGAATGCCCCAAATTATTTTAATCCCACTCGAGCCAGGCCCAGCTGGCCCACTGGAGCTCGGGATGGCACCAACACTGCCCAGGGGGATTCCCAGCCCAGCTTTTCTCCCCGTCCCACCCTCTGCTCCCACAGCGTGGATTTACCTGGGCTCAGAGCTTTCCACTCCTTCCCTTCCCCACGGCTCTGGGGCAGCTGGGGCAGGGCAGGCAGCAGGATTTGGGATAAAGCAGGCAGCAGGGTTTGGGGCAGAGCAGGCAGCAGGGTTTGGGGCAGAGCAGGCAGCAGGATTTGGGATAAAGCAGGCAGCAGGATTTGGGGTAGAGCAGGCAGCAGAATTTGGGGTAAAGCAGGCAGCAGGATTTGGGGTAGAGCAGGCAGCAGGATTTGGGGCAGAGCAGGCAGAAGGATTTGGGGCAGAGCAGGCAGCAGGATTTGGGATAAAGCAGGCAGCAGGATTTGGGGCAGAGCAGGCAGAAGGATTTGGGGCAGAGCAGGCAGCAGGATTTGGGGCAGAGCAGGCAGCAGGGTTTGGGGTAGAGCAGGCAGCAGGATTTGGGGCAGAGCAGGCAGCAGGATTTGGGGCAGAGCAGGCAGAAGGATTTGGGATAAAGCAGGCAGCAGGATTTGGGGTAGAGCTGGCAGCAGGATTTGGGGTAGAGCAGGCAGCAGGACTCAGGGCTGTGCAGGCAGCAGGGTTTGGGGCAGGGCAGGCAGCAGGATTCAGGGCTGTTCCAGCAGCAGGACTCAGGGCTGTGCAGGCAGCAAGGCTCAGGGCTGTGCAGGCAGCAGGATTCACTCAGGGATGTTCCAGCAGCAGGACTCAGGGCTGCTCCAGCAGCAGGATTCACTCAGGGCTGTGCAGGCAGCAGGACTCAGGGATGTTCCAGCAGCAGGATTCACTCAGGGCTGCTCCAGCAGCAGGATTCACTCAGGGCTGCTCCAGCAGCAGGACTCAGGGCTGCTCCAGCAGCAGGATTCACTCAGGGCTGCTCCAGCAGCATTTTCCCCAGCAGGGTCCGGCAGCGCGGCGGTGCCGGATGCGGTCACGCTCTACACCCGGGTCAGAGGCACCGAGCACATGAGGTTTCATGACACCTCCCCTCTGTCAGTGGCCTCGTTTCAATAGATTGGGGAGTTTCTCTGCTGTTCTACAGCTGTTTAGCTCCTGCACCCCTCCATCAATTCCCAAAATTCGGCTGAGCTCCCTTGGGCCGAGCGGTGCTGAGGGAGCTGTGCCCAGCTCAGCTCAGCTGCCACCCAAAATTAACTCTGGGTTCTTCCAAGCAAGCATTTTCCACAGGGATGAAGCATTTTACACCACCTGGCTCTGTGTCTGCTGGGGTGGATGTGCCTCCTCTCTGGAAAATGTTCTGCAGCCTTTGGGGCACAGGCAGCAGCCTGGCAGATCCACCCTAGGAGTTCCCAGGAGGTTCGGGGAGTGCTGGGCTGCTGCTTCATAGGGACTGTGGGGTTGGTGGCTCTGGAGGTGCCCTGCAGCTGCCCAGCCTCATCCCTGGCAGAAAGGAACAAGAAATTCCCTTTTTTTTGCAAAGTTTCTGACTCGCAGGACGGTGCCTGCTCGCCTTTGAACGTCTCCACCAGCCCACTCCAGCAATCCTGTGCCAGGGATAAAACATCCCAAAGAATTCCCCTGGATTATCTAAAAGCAAAGAGAAGATCTCAAAAAGCATCACCTACCCCTGGAGCTGCATCACAACTTCCCAAATTCCCCTTCATCCCTGGGACTGCTCCCACCATCCATCAGCTCCATCAGATGTTAGTCCTGCTCTCCTCGCAGCTGCCGAGTCCCAGGTAAATGTTTTGGGGTTTATTTAACTGAAACTTGATTGTTTGTTGATTTTTTTTAGGTGAGAGTTTGCTGCTGCAGCTCTTTCAAGTGCTCAGTGGTGGATAAGCAGATTAACAGGTGGGAGAAGTGTCTGATAAAGGGAGGAAAAAAGGGTTTTTTAGCAAACTGCTGGGGCACGGTGTGAATCAGTCGGGGCAGTGGCTCCACTAGAGGAAACGTGTAAAAAGGAACACAGATAACACGTTTTTAGCCTGAGAACAGGTTTTTTTAAAGGAGGAAAATGCTTCACACAGAGCTGGTGATAGTTGTTTTTTCCACCCAAGGGGCAAAACCTGTTTGTGGTGCAGCTGAGGGCAGGAGAGTGGCCTGGAGGGTGGGACACAGCTGGGGACAGCCCTGCCTGGCAGAGCCCATTCCCTTCTTGCCAGACTGCACATTCCAGGAGCTGGGCTCACCTCTCCTCAATCTCCCCAGAGCAGCACAGGCTGGCCCTGCCAAGCTGGGGGACACCAAGGCTTGGAAATCGAGCAGCTCTTCCCTCTGCATTGCACACATCGAGGTACAGCTCAAATCAAACCTTTTGCCCCCAATTTTCTGTGCAAATCCAGCCCAGATGCTCCCAAAACATAGAGTGGGGGAAAAAACCCCCCACTTTGTGCTACTTGAAATAAAAATTTTGAAGTGCCCCTAAGAGTTGAGCTTTTCAAATTGCATCTGAAATAACTCAGAAGTTGAAATAGATTTGCTTAGCTGCAAAAATTTCTAAATGAAAGGTCTGGCTTCATTATGACTTTCATCTTCCTATTTTAATGCTGAATCCGCTGCCAGGAGTTTGCAGATTATGATGATCCAATTGGGGAATCTTCTCCACAAATAAACTACTTCACTTAAAGTCTTTGGTGTGTCTGTGCTGCTGCTCACCCTCACGTTTATCTCCAAAGCCCAGTGACCCTTCAGGCTGGGTTTTCTGATAGGATTTTCGGGTTATAAACCATGTCTGGAACAATCCATTTGCTGTTTTCAGCTGATCTGGCACTTGCTGCAGCTGCTTTTGTTTTAGGAAGTTTCTTTCTAATCCATGAATGTGTGATTAGGACAAGGAGGGAGGCTGGTACATTAAACTGCATCTCAATAGGGGAAATAGAGAATAAATTTGTATAAAAGCCACTCGGTAAAAATAAAAATATTTCAGCATGGGGGAATGCAGGGAATTTTCATTTGTTTGGGAGAAGCAGCTGCATTTGCCATCGGCATCAACTCTGCTGTGCCCAATGTTTTCCTGCTCACATCAAGAAATATTTGATGGATTCTTTTAAATCTTAATCTGCTCGCAGAGCTGGGGAGAAGAGGGGCCTGGCAGCATCTCCAGGGATGGGGACACGAGATCCTGGTGACAGCAGGACGTGACTCAGCTGTCCCCAGCCACCCTTGGTACCTGTGCCTCACAGATGAGGACTTCAATTTCCTGGGCGAGGGCTTTAATTAGATAAAATTTAATTAGATAAAACAGGCTCACTGGGACAAACAAAAAATTGAATAGAACGGTGCTAAACCCTGTTAATCACGTGAGTGGGGCTCAGTGAGCAAAGCTCCCCCTTTAGCACCCACCACTGGTTATTTTATGGAAAATAAGGACAAAACTGCATCATCCCAGGCCTGGGAGATGGTGGCAGCAGGAACACTCTCGCCTGCCCCCACTCCCTTCCCCCCATATCTGAGGGCTTTATTTGTTGATCAGCATTTTCTGTTTGCACTCACAGAGGCTTTAATGAGACCACAAAACTGGCAGGGGACGAGCCCATCAGCAAAGCACCAGGGCACTGGCTGCCATGGAAGGGAAAGCTGAGGGTTCCCCAGCTGTCCATCACCACTAATTAGTCTTTGCCTTTTACAATGAGGTCAGTGGCTGATGGCACAAACACAGCCCTGCCCTGCACCTCCCTGCACCTCCCAGGGTCTGGGGCTGTGGGGTGAAGGAGAAGGGAAATGCTCCCCCTAAAAGCATTTTGGGGGGCTTTCCACCAGTGGGTGAGGAACTGGTGCTGGGCTGGGCACTGGTGCAGGGATGTGCACTGGTGCAGCAATGGGCACTGGTGCAGGAATGGGCACTGGTGCAGCAATGGGCACTGGTGCAGCAATGGGCACAGGTGCAGGGA
>JAOTBB010000991.1:1014232-1025862 GCA_025629985.1 Chamaetylas fuelleborni | reverse complement strand
ACCCTGTTCTGCTCCCTCTGCCCCAAAACCAGCCCAACCCGCCCCTGCTGAGCTCCCCCAGCACCGTCCTCACCCAGAAAAGCAAACGTGACCCCTCAGCTGGCCTGGGCCGTGGCCAGTGTGATTCATGGCGGGGCCTGAGCCCGTGTTGACTCTGGCAGGGCAGATCCCGGGCTGGCACCGCGCTATAAGAGCGGCACCGCGGCGCTGCCGGCGCGGCACAGCACCCAGCCACGCCATGAGGCGCCTGCTGCTCCTGGCCACGCTCTGCCTGGCCCTGGCCAGCACCCTCAGGAGGTAAAGGGGGTCCCCAGGGCGGCCAGGGACTCGGGGATTCATTGGCAGGGCTGGGATGGATGGATGGATGGATGGATGGATGGATGGATGGATGGATGGATGGATGGACGGATGGCAGAGCTCAGCCTGGGCGCTCTGCACCGGGCTGTGGCACCATGCTGGCATTTCTGGGCTCTCCATCCCTCTGGGCAGAGCCTGGCAGCAGCAGGAGGGGTTTGCAAAGGAGGCTGTGCAAGCACGAAGAGCAGGAAAAAGTCAGCCTGGGTTCTCCTTGGCTCTGCTCACCCTGCCCAGCCCCAAGGTCCTTTCCCTCGGTGACACCGAGCTGCCTGCCTATGTCCTGAGGTTCTGCCCACGTCCTGAGGTTCTGCCCACGTCCTGTCACTGCCAGGGCCTGGATGCTCACCCTGCCAGCTCTGGCCTTGATTTCCTGTCCCCTAAAACACATCAAGTGCCCCTCTTTTGCTGTGTCTCTGCTGGAAATTGGTGCTGTGGGGGGATGTGGGCTCTGAACCTTTATTCTGGCAGTGCTGGGACTCTCAGGGTGGGCACAGGGACTGCAGGACCTGGGCAGCACCCACAGGAGTGACCAGGACCCTCAGGATGGGCACAGGACATTGGGCAGCACCTCCATGAGTGACTAGAACCCGCAGGGTGGGCACAGGATGTGGGTAAAACCCTCCCAAGTGACCAGTACCCTCAGGGTGGGCACAGGACGTGGGTAAAACCCCCACGAGTGACCAGGACCCTCAGGGTGGGCACAGGACGTGGGTAAAACCCCCACGAGTGACCAAGACCCTCAGAGTGGGCACAGGACGTGGGTAAAACCCCCACAAGTGACCAGGACCCTCAGGGTGGGCACAGGACATTGGGCAGCACCCATGGGAGTGACCAGGACCCTCAGGGTGGGCACAGGACATGGGCAGCACCTCCATGAGTGACCAGAACCCTCAGGGTGGGCACAGGACGTGGGTAAAACCCCCCCGAGTGACCCGGACCCTTCTCCCCCCAGGGTGCCCCTGAGCCGGCGCCGCTCCCTGCGGAAGCTGCTGCGGGGTCGGGATCGGGATCGGGGGCAGCTCTCGCAGCTCTGGAGAGCCCAGGCAGGGCTGGACACCAGCAGCGAGGCCTGCGCCGCCTTTCTGGAGACCAACGAGCCCCTCATCAACTACCTGGATGTGAGCAGGGAGATCAGAGGGAGGGGAGCGCCCTCAGCAGTGCCCGGTGCCCAAATTTCTCACAAACTCCACAGCTCCGGGCAGTGCCCGGCCCTTTGTCCCCGGGAATGTGAGATGAGGACAAGGGAGGGCACATTCATGGCAGGCACTGCCTTCCCCTCCCTCCCTGCTGTGCTCTGCCCACCCTCCTGGAGGCAGATTTACCCCAAAATTCAATTACACGCTGTTAGGAACACCTGGAGATGGAGGGGGCTGCCCAGGAGAATCCCATTCCCCAATTCCCCTGTCCCCAAAGCCCTGAGGGTCCCCTCAGCCCTGCCAGGAGGAGGCAGAGCCCTGTACCCACCGTGCTGCTTTTTGTCCTCATTGTTCTCCGTTCCCGTTGCTGTTCCTTAAATATTTGTCTCCTTTATTCCACCTGGCACGGCGCGGCTGTGGCAGATCAAACACTGAGCCCCACCCGTGCCCTGCAGACCCCCAGGCTCCGTTTTGCTGAGATTTCTGGGTGTGCTGGTGACTCACAGGGCTCCCTGCCCCCCTCTTTGGCAGATGGAGTATTTTGGGCAGATCTCCATTGGGACCCCTCCCCAGAATTTCACCGTGGTGTTCGACACGGGCTCCTCCAACCTCTGGGTGCCTTCTGTCTACTGTGTCAGCAAAGCCTGTGGTGAGTGGGGACCCCTGACCCCAAAGTGACCATGGGCCACCAGCCCCAAAGCCTTGGGGACCCTCCTGACAGAGGTGACAGAAATCCAGTGGTGCAAGCAGGGGGTGACAGCTCAGCAGGGGATGAATGTGGATTTTTGGGGCTGTCAGAGATCAGCCAGCCCCAGAGAGCCCAGGCTGCTGCTGAGGGACCAACCAGAGCATCCCCGAGCACCCCAGGGAATTGGGCTGGATCCCACAGTGCCCGTGGGGCTGCTGCTGGCTGCAGCCAGGGACAGCAGTGCTCATCTCAGAACTCATTAAATGCTGCTCATCCTGCTCCCCCTTGCAGCCTTCATCTCACTGAAATGGGAGAGGGTTTCTCAGCAGAGCCCCCATACCCAGGAGTTTTGCTGCACCATCGTTTTGCCTCACTGGGGGCTCCTGGCAGCTGTGGCTGTGCAATAAAATGCCATTTGTGGTGAGAGATGCCATCTCCCTCCCCAGCTGCACACACCAGGTTCCAGCCAACCCAGTCCAGCACCTACCAGGTGATAGGAACCCCCTTCTCCATCCAGTACGGCACCGGGAGCCTGACGGGGATCATCGGCTCTGACCAAGTGGCCGTGAGTGACCTTTGGGTGCCCTGCCCTGGACAATGTCCCTGGGAGCTGCCCACGGGCTCAGCACCCCCACAGAGCCCCCTGCTCCCTGCAGGTCCAGGGGCTGACTGTGAGCAACCAGCAGTTTGCAGAGAGCATCAGTGAGCCGGGAAAAGCCTTCCTGGATGCCGAGTTCGACGGGATCCTGGGGCTGGCTTATCCCTCCCTGGCCGTGGATGGGGTCACCCCTTTCTTCGACAACCTGCTGGCCCAGGATCTGGTGGAGCTGCCCATTTTCTCTGTCTACATGAGCTCGTACGCACATGGCTTTGCTCTGGGATGTTGCTCAGTCTGGCATTGCTTTAGGGGCTGCTAAAACACAGATATTTGACTGAGATAGTGAAGGGGGGTTTGGTAGCGGATTGAGCATCACAGACCTCTGGCCTTACAGCATTTGTGGGGAGAGAGGTGGGGTAAATCCATGCTAAATGGACAAAAATCCCTCATGTGTCCTCCTCCCTGCAGGAACCCCGAGTCCCCCCAGGGAGGAGAGCTGCTTTTTGGGGGATTTGACAGCTCCCGCTTCACGGGGACCCTGAACTGGGTGCCGGTGACCCAGCAGGGGTACTGGCAGATCCAGCTGGACAAGTGAGTGCTGCTGGGCAGGCAGGGAGGGCAGGGCTGGGCTGGCAGGGCAGGACAAAGCCCTCCTGGTCCTTGTCCCCTCTTGCAGCATCCAGCTGGGTGGGACAGTGACGTTCTGTGCCGGCGGCTGCCAGGCCATCGTGGACACCGGGACATCGCTCATCGCCGGCCCCACCAAGGAGGTCAAAGAGCTGCAGAACCTCATTGGGGCTGTGTCTGTGGATGGAGAGGTGAGAGCCAGGAGGGGACAAAGCCTTGGGGACCCTTCCCTGCTGGAAGGGACCCCCTGGGCAGCCCCTGAGCTCCCGGCTGTGTTCCAGTACGCCGTGGAGTGCAGCAACCTCAGCGTGATGCCCGACCTGACCTTCACCATCAACGGGCTGCCCTACACGCTCAGCGCCCAGGCTTACATCCTGGTGGTATGGCTGTGGCTCCCTCAACCCCACATCCCAGCTGCTCCAGTGCAGAGCTGGCCCAGCCCCATGCCAGGAGCTGGCAGTGTGTCCCCAGGGGTGACAAACCCCGCTGGTTTCTGCTCTGCCACCGTTCCTGGGTGTTTCCATGTGCACGAGGCTCTTGGTTTCATGCCTACCTTTCCACTTCTCCTTCCCCAGGAGTACGGTGATGGCATGGCCTTCTGCACCAGTGGCTTCCAGGGGAACGACATCCCCCCTCCCACAGGACCCCTCTGGATTTTGGGTGATGTTTTCATCCGTCAGTTCTACTCCGTCTTCGACCGTGGGAATAACAGGGTGGGGCTGGCCCCCGCCGTCCCTTAGGGCTGTGACATCTGTGGGGCAGGAGAGGAGCCTTGGCAGGGCAGTGGATGTCACCATGTCCTCCTCAGTGTCCCCAGGGGGATGAAGACACCCAGGGATGCAGCTGAAGAAGTTCAGTCCACGCCAGGACACTGTGATATAAAAATGTCTCGAGCAGCTCTGTGATCTGCTCTGCACATTCTGTTTTTGAATCCTGAGCCAATAAAAGCTTTAAGAAACCCAAACTTCTCATGCTTCTGTCAGCAGCAGCCCAGCAGAAATCCTGCACATCTCAAAGGGGGGTTAAATCCTCCTTGCCCATGTCCTGCCCTCCTCCCTGGGTGATCCCTGGCACTGCCAGGGCTGCACCCCAGCATGGCTGGAGCTTCCCTGGGATTCCCACAGGGGCTTTGCCCAGGTAGAGCAGAAATCCCTGGAGGTGGCTGTGGCCATCCCTGAGAATCCTGTGGGCAGGGCAGGGGCTGAGGGAGCACTGGGAATGCACCTTTCCTCAGGTAACAGCTGGTGCTGGTGAGCAAGAAGGTAACAGGAGACTGGAAAGACCCTGGGGCTCTTTGTGTGCCACAAAACTCCCGGTGATTTCCAAAGAATTTCACTTCGATTCCCTTGGGGAACTTATAGCAACAACTGCTCGGTGGGTGCTTGAAGCCAAAAGGGCAAAGCAGCTGCTGAGCCCTGGGCTGGGCTGGTTCAAAGTGTGGGGGCTGTGGGGGGGCTGAGGGGGGCTGCAGAGGGGCTACTGGCCATGGGGGTCCCCAGGAGTCACTGTGGCACCTGTGACTTGCTGACAGAAGCATGACAATGCAGGAGCAGCCGTGGCTCACGAGTGATGCACCCCGAGGCAGCCAGAAAGGGAAGCACAGAAAGGTTATTTTTATCCAGGCCTTTGCTCTGTTTTCCTCACTGACCCTGAATTGAGGCCAGCAGTGCCAAGGCTGGCAGAGTGTCCATGTCCCAGCCCAGCTTGGTGGCTGCTCCATCCTTCCCAGAGCAGAGCAGCCTTCAGGGCTGGGGCTGGGAGCTCTGGAATATTCAGATCTGGTTGTAAACTCTGCGGCTGAGCCTTGTGGTTTGCAATAAAGGGAGATATCTGCCTTGCCCAGAGGCACTGATTGTGCTGCTGACCAGTGTGGGCTTGCTGACGTTTCCTGTGTTGACTTCACCCCTGCTGCAGTCCCAGATAAGGTGCTGGACAAAGGTCTCCTGTCCCTCTTCCACCTTAACCCTCAGCACGCCAAGGTGCTGCTGAGCACGAGCCCAGGTGGGGCTGGGGGGGAGCATTGAGCTCCCCCAGCATGACAGGAGCCACCCAGTGTCCCCAAAGAGCAGCTGGCAGTGAGAGCTGGCCTGGCCTGGAGCTGCCCTGGACTGCTCTGGTGCTGTGGTTTTGGGATCTCAGAGCCCTCCTGAGAGGTTTTGGGGGAGAAGTTGCTCAAACAAATGCAAGCCTCCCAATAAAGAGCGACCCTGGTGTCCCCCCAGGAGGCTGAACAGCACAGGGAACACTTGGATGCCCTTTGCTTCCCTCCCTTTCCCTCAGCCCCACAGCCCTGCAGGGCACAGCTCGTCCTCTCCATGTCCCCACGAGCCTTTCCCCCAGCTGTGTCAGCCCCAGCCTGGTTTTTGTCACCTTCCTCACTGTCACAGGCCACAGAGCCCACGCCTTTTCCCCAGAATTGCTGACGTGGGGCAGCAGCCAGGACAGGACTGGAGCTGTGGTGGCTGGAGCTGCTGGGACATGCCTTGGCCATCACCTCCTCCCCAGCACTGCTCCCACTGCCTTCATCCAGGCACAACCTCAGCCCAGGGGGCATTAGGAGAGCAGGAGCTTTGGGAAAAACCCTTTTCCTGTGAGATCAAACAAAAGCCAGAGCTGAGGCTGATGTACCCTGTGGGTACAGCCCCCCTGGCCAAAAGCAGAAGTGGCCCTGGGCACCAGTTGCAGTTTGGGATTGACCACAAACCCCAGTGCCAGCAGCGTGGAGAGGCTTTGATCATCTGATAGGGTGAGCAATCCCCATCCCACCAGGGACACGCCAGAGGAACCAGGGCAGAAGCTGTTGTGGGAGCAGCTTGAACAATAAATTCTCTCTGCAAGAGCAAAGGTGAAGGAGGATGGTGGAAAAGGGCTGAAAACAGGGATTAGGAGAGAGCTGCTCCAGGGAAACGTCAGCCTTTTACCCACCACTGAAGCAGGTTCTCCTGCCTCAGCCCAGCTCCTCCCAGCACCTGCCCTCTGGGGGGAAAAACAGATTTTTCTGGCCAGACAGGTCCCAAAATTGCACCTGGAGAAGAGGGGGAGGAGAGTTTGTTCTGCTGAGTGAAGTGATCCTCTCTGAGATCCCATCAGGGTCTGTAAGGGGAAAAAAATCTACAAAAATGCTGGAAGTGGAAAAGGAAAAGCAAAAGTCTTGGAGGCATCCCAAAACCTGGGCACGGGGACCACCAGTAACAGATGAGGGACACCCTGTTCCCAGTGCAAAGCTCGAATCCCACAGAACGCTTGGCAAAGGCACGGGACCCGCCCCTGCACGTTGGGAAGCAGAGCTCTGCCTTTGCAGCCGTGGCCAAGCAGGTTTTCCCACTCAAAGGAACCCTGGGCACCCTCCTGGTGCTGGGATGGGGGCAGCTGAGATCCCCAAAATCCCATTTACTGATCGAACACATCCTTCTGCAGATGTCACCAGCTCTGTTCCCTCTTTTTGGGGTGTTTCTGGGGTGCCCGTGCTGCCTGTCGGGGCTGGGGGCTGCAGGGATGTGGCACCGAAGGGCTGGAAATGCTCCCGATTCCCACCCTGCCCCTCTCCTGCCTGGAAAAGGAGACGAAGCCACGCAGAGCTCCTCAGAGGGATTCCAGCCCCTCCTCACCCGTCCCCAAATCCGTTTATCCCATCCCAGGATATCAGGGCAAAGTCCGGGATGGCTCCGGGGATGCTACCCACAGCCCCGCCCGGCTTTTGTCCTCATCCCTCGATAATTCCCCAGCAGACACAGGGCCCCAGGGAGGTGGCAGAAAGGAACCGAGCGGATTCTGAGCCAGAGGAGAGGCCAAAATTAAATCCCAAATTCCAGCAGTGGAGCCCCGGAACGGAGGGAAAATCCACGGATATCCCAGCGCCCGCCCGCGGCTCCCGCAGCCCCGGCGGGATCTCGGCCCCTTTGTGCTGATGTCACGGAGCGGGGCTCGCAGCCGCCTTCCCCGGCAGGGCAGGGACCGGCCTCCCTCCCCCGGATCCTCCTCCCTCGCCTCTCCCCTCCCCGGGCCGCTGCAGCGGGGCCGGAGCCGCGGCCGCCCCGGCGGGGAGCGCTGGGCAGGTGAGCGCTGCGCAGGTGAGCGCTGGGCAGGTGAGTGAGTCCCCCCGGGACAGCCCAGACCCGCGGAGCAACAGCGAGGGAAAACTCCATTTTGAGCTTCAAAACATCTGGCTTCCCCCACAACCCCCAAAGAAAAAAAAAAGCTGGCGAAAGGACTGGGAAGCTCGCGTGTGCCTGTGCCGAGGATGCTGCCCGCATGGCAGAGGGGGCAGGGGGGCCCGGACCCCGCAGCTGGCAGCTCCCCGCTGCTGCTCCAAGCGGGAATGGCGCAGGGCTGGCCAGCGCATCAGGGAAAAATGCAAGGATGGGGCTGCCAGTGATTCCATCCGTGCCTGGGCCGGCGGTGGATGAGGCTGCCCTGGGGATGAGGCTGCTGGAGCTGCTGGAGGATGCTGATGCCATCTGGGGAGGGGGTTTCAGGGATCCTGACCAGGTTCAGAGCATGTGGGGACACTGGGACATAATGGGGACACATCTTGGGGGGAGATTTCGGGGTGCTCCTGAGCGAGGATGCTTGAGGCACCAAGGAATTCCGCCCGGCTGGGGTCTTCTTTAATAAATTTAATTTTCGGCAGGACCCCAGGCGCGTGTGCCAGGCCTAGGGGGAGGGACTGCGCTGGAGAGGGGGTGGCAGGAGCAGGGAAGTGACTCCCAGCAGCTTTGAATGGTGATGAACCGGCGAGTCCAGGCGTGCTCCGGCTGCTCGGGAGCGCGGCGCGGGCGGGACCCGGGCCGGATTTTTGGCATGGGGGGATTTTTGGCATGGGGGGCAATTCTGTCCCCACCGTGCCTGGGACACAAGTGCTGGCATGGTGCTGACACGGTGAGGACACAGCGACATCCGTGGGAGGGTGGCAGCAGGGACAGGACCGAGGGTTGTTACAGAGCCATCCCCACATCCCGCAGGGCCCGTCCATGGATGCCAGCAAGAAAGTGGATCTGAAGATCATCATCATCGGAGCTCTGGGGTAAGGAGCTGGAGGGAGGGGAGTCCCCTGAGTGCTGGGTGTCCCCTGCCCCTGCTGTGAGTGAGCAGAGCCTCAGCAGTGCCCCTTTCCTCCTCCCCAGCGTGGGCAAGACCTCCCTGCTGCACCAGTACGTGCACAAGACGTTCTACGAGGATTACCGCACCACGCTGGGCGCCAGCATCCTCACCAAGGTCCTGGCCGTGGACAGCACCCCCCTGAAGCTGCAGGTGAGCTGGCTGAGCTGGCACTGCCCGGGGTGCCCACCCTGGTCCCAGGGCACCACCCCGGCCTGCTGTGCCCAAATGACAACGGGGTCATGAGGTGCAGGGCTGGACGTGCAGAGCCTGATTTTCAGAGGTGATTTTCAAAGGTGATTTCCTGAGCCTGATTTTTCAGACCTAATTTTGAGAGCCCGATTTTCAAAGCTGATTTTGGGACCCCAATTTTCAGTCCTGATTTTGAGAGCCTGTTTTTCAGAGCCCGATTTTGAGAGCCTGATTTTCAGAGCCTGATTTTCAGAGCCTGATTTTGAGACCCCGATTTTCAGAGCTGATTTTCAGAGCCCAATTTTCAGCACTGGAATCCCACAGGAATTCTGGGGGCTCAGCACCCCCTGAAGCTGCTCCTCTGGGCTGCAGCACCCACCCTGCTCGTGTTGTGTGTCCATCTGTGCCCTCCTCTGCCCCAGATCTGGGACACGGGGGGACAGGAGCGGTTCCGGTCCATGGTGTCGACCTTCTACAAAGGCTCAGATGGCTGCATGCTGGCCTTCGACGTGACAGACAGGGAGTCCTTTGAGGCCCTGGACAACTGGAGAGATGATTTCCTGGACAAGGTCATTCCCAGGGAGCAGGATTTCCCCATGGTCGTGCTGGGGAACAAGATAGACCTCAGTGACCGGCAGGTAAGGGTGGAGGAGGGAGAGCAGTGCTGGAGTCACCATCCCTGGAGGGATTTAAAGTTGTAAAGGTGTGGCACCTGGGGACAGGGTTTAGTGCTGGGTTAATGGCTGGACTTGATGATCTTGAAGATCTTTTCCAACCTAAATAATTCCGTGAGATTATGATTGTGACGCTGTAGGGTCCAAAGGGCTTTTGAGGGCTGATCCTTCACCTCAGTACCAACTTTTTCCCTCTCCTCAAAAAACCAGAGCTCCAGGCAAGGATCTGCCACCTCCCCCAGGACTCTTGGAGGGGATGAGCAACATCCTCCTGCTGCTCTTTGGGGCAGAGACTGTCCCCAGCAGAGGCAGGAATGCCAACCTCAGGCACTGCCAGATGTGTGAGGAGCATCCCCTGTCCCATCCCTGAGCTGGGGCTCCATCCTCCCACCCCACAGGTGCCCAAGGAAACGGCCTCAGCCTGGTGCAAGGAGAAGGACATCCCGTATTTCGAGGTCAGTGCCAAGAACGACATTAACGTGGCCGAGGCTTTCGAGACCCTGGCGAAGCAGGCGCTGAGCACGGTGAGCGTCCTGCAGCTCCGAGCTGTGCCGGGGGGGGACTGGGGAGGGAACGGGGCTCAGCCGGGGCTGTGTGACAGATCCTCCCGTCCGGAGCGGCTCCTGCAGCAGCGGCGAGCCCGGGCAGTGAGAACGCGGCAGCGTTTGATCCTGAATCAATGGGGACAGGAATTGCCGCTCCCTTCTGGCTCAGCGATGGGAGCGTGTGGCACCCGCAGCGCGCCAGCACTGTCCTCTAGCGGCCGTGCCACGGGGACACTGGTGTCCCCAAGCCCTGCGCTGGGTGGCTTTTCCCTGGATTTTGCCTTTACTCACAAGTCAAGGCTGAGCTCCAGCGCTCCGCGGGGCCGCTCAGGCTGGCTCTGAGCTGCCGTCACTCATCCTTCCCCTTCTCCGCTTTTTTTCCAGTACAAAGGGATTTTTGAGAGTTATTTAACCGACTCCATCAAGCTCACTCCCAACGACAAGCCCAAGCAGCCCAAGCAGAGCTGCTGCTGAGCCCGGGGCTGCTGGATGCCGATGCCCACGGCCGGAGCCCTGCCCGGGGTCCGTGCCCGCTGCCCACCCCCGCCTGGCACAGGGACTGGCACAGGACTGGCACCGCTGGGCACACCAGGGGCTGCACATCCCGGGATCTGCTGCTTCCCACGGCTCTGGAGCTGCTCCCCCAATCACTCAGTGCCACCGAGCCCTGTCCCCCCTCGATCTGCTGCCCTGGCACCCGAGCAGGCCACGTCCCTGCGGTGACAGTGCCAGGCAGGCGGGCAGTGCCCCCGCTGGCACCACGAGTGACCCTTCCCAGGGCACAGCCTGGCAGCCCCGCGGCTCTCAGGGTGGGTGTGGACTGGCCTGGGGGGACGATTGGGGCTGGTGGCCTTGGCACAGGGCTCTCCTGGCCACTGTGGAGGGAATTATTCCGTGCCTCAGTTTCCCCTCTCTCACACATATCCCCCATCAAACACCTTCCCCCTCCCGCCTTACTGGGCAGGATTCTCAAAAAAGCACTTTGTCAGGGGTACTCTTTTTTTGTTGTTTTTTTTTTAAAAGGAAATTAAATATTTCATTTTTATTTATATTTATGTGTTGCAAAATGCTCCCCAGGTCCTGCAGGAGGAAGGTGGGGTGGGGGCTCCAGACTTTCCTCCCTGAGCCTGTTCTGCTTCTCAGGGCTGGGGGACGCATTTTGGGTCTGGCTTTTTTTTTTTTTTTTCAGTGTAAATTATGGGTCAGGGGAGAGAAAGGAGGAGAGAAGTGGGTGTGCACAGGGGTGTGCAGAGGGGGTGTGGGGGCCTGGCCGGGGACGCTGTCGGCAGAGGGAGCCCGCTGGGAGCAGAGCCCGGCTCCCGCTTCCCTTCCTGCATCCATCCCCTGCGCTCCGGGCACCTCCCAGCCTCCGGGAGCCACCTGGGGCTGCAGCATCCCCCTGCCCGGGATGGGCTCAGATTCCCAGGGAGGTCACCAGGGACCTCCTGCCCTCCGGCCATCCCCTCCAGGCCGACTGCACAGAGCTGCCCTGGCACAACCCGGAGCTGGGGACACCCTGGGGACAGCAGCCGTGGGTGGCAGTGGCAGGGCAGGGGATGGCAGCTCAGGGAGGTGAAACCGGAGCGAGGGCTGGGCACGGGGGGCATGGGGGCTGCAGAGGTGGAGCTGGAGCTGGGCTGGGGCTAATCTGGGGCTGGGGCTGGGGCTAATCTGGGGCTGGGGCTGGAGCTGGGGCTGGAGCTGGAGCTGGAGCTG
>JAOTBB010000991.1:997713-1011092 GCA_025629985.1 Chamaetylas fuelleborni | reverse complement strand
GGCAGGGTGGCACAGGGCCAGCAGAGTGGGCAGGGTGGCACAGGGCCAGGCAGGAGGGCAGGCAGGGTGGCACAGGGCCAGCAGAGTGGGCAGGGTGGCACAGGGCCAGGCAGGAGGGCAGGCAGGGTGGCACAGGGACAGCAGAGTGGGCAGGGTGGCACAGGGCCAGGCAGGATGCTGGCAGCAGCAGCCAGGGGTGCTGAGCTGGTAACACTATCCTGCACCCGAAACCCGATAAAGGACAGGGGGAGGTTTGCAACACGTGGGATTAACAAGGTCAGCTCAAGATTTTCTCAGGGTGAAAATCAAAGGGGAAAATATTTGCCTTGTGTGACTCAGTGAGTTCCTGAGCAGCCACCTGAGTTCCTGAGCTCACCTCGTCCTGTGGCCACTGCTGAGGAGCCAAAGCTGAGCCCTCCTGCCCACAGTGCCCTGTTTAATAACCAGAGACTTCCCAGCTGCTCTGCTGTCCCTACAGGTTTCCATTCACCCATTGAAATGACAAAAATCAGTAAAATCCCACCTTGGTGCTGGCCACCAAACAGGGACCATCCCAACCCTCTTGCACAAGATCTGCCCTCAGTATTTGAGGAATTAGCACCTCACACTCACCCTAAATCCCTGATTCCCTGTTTGCTTCAGTGTTCTGAGGTTCAATCACCCCTGAGAGCTCCTCCCCACCCCTCATCTCTGAAAGCCCAGCGTGTTCTCTGGGTCACCTGGGGGATCCAGCCCTGCTGAGCCCTGGCTGGTCCCAGGGGTGGCAGCAGGGTTGGACAGGCTGGATTTCCATCACAAATCCCCCTGCAGGGCTGGCAGAGAGCTGCTCCTTCCTGAGACACGTCCCAGGCACGGGCAGCAGTGCCCAAGAATCATAGAATCGATAATTTATGTTGGAAAAACCCTCTGAGATCATCAAGCCAAATCCCACCATGAAATCATGTCCCTGAATGTTCACCTACGCCAGGCTGTGGCACCTGGAGCTGGGTGGGATTAAATTCTCTTATTGAAATGTGACAATTTAAATACAGGCACTGGAAAATAACTTTAAAACTGCAAAAAGAATTTAAAAAACCCCAAGTTTTCCCGTTTGGAAGCAGAAGCCCAAGTCACCTGGAGCTGGGGCTGAGAGTAATGCAGTGGCTTCAGCCACTTCAAAGGGGGCCTGATAAAGGCAGAGGTTCAAAGTTCCAGGTAACCTTTGGAGGCGTCAGACGTGGAGAACAAAGCCAGGGCATCACGCAAATCCTTATCTGAGTCCCGTGGTGCCACCGGGCCACAGGGCAGCAAACACCCCTGGAGGTGTCACACAGGCCTCTGCAGCTCCCTGAGCCACCAGGGCCACTGCTGGGCCCTGTCCCTGCCCAGGGAGGGCTCAGGGTGGTGGCCTGGCCCTGCTGCACTGGGATTTCTTCCCAAGAGCACTCCTGGTGCTGGGGGTGACCCAAATCTCTGTTCTGCCTCTCCTCAGTCGCTGCCCCATCGTTCCACCCCCAGTCAGGGGGTGATGGTGTTGGTGTGACTGTCCCCACCAAGGTGTGGCAGTCCCCAAAAGGGACACACAATCAGCCCAGGTTTGAGGCACAGCCATCCCCTCACCGTCTGCTTTGCCACCCACCCAGCCACAGCAAATCTTGGTGTTTCTCCTTCCCCCCAGCCCACGGGAGCTGCTGTCACCGTGTCCCACCCCAGGGGACACCCAGGTGTGGCCAGCAGGGTCTGGGGACACGGCAGGGCTGAGATCCAGCACGCAGAGAGGATTTATCAGTGATAAACCATACAGAAAACAGACATTTTCAGTTTTTCTCAAGTTGCTGGATGGAGTTTAAAGATTAAATACTTCAAATGGTGTCAGAAAGTTTATTCTGGCCTGTTCTGGTATCACCAGCATCCCTGGGGATGGGGCTGAAGGCAGAGCACCAACAGAGCCTGGCTCAGGCCCTGGGTGAGGCTCAGGGCAGTAAATCCCTCTCCCACCAGATTCCTCCTGGACACTGCATCCCTCTGGCCCCAAATGCTTTATTTCACTTTAATGCCCTTTAATGCCCCACTGACTCTCAGGGCAGGCTGAGCTGCCCCCTGGCCTCACACCACAGCTGCAGACCCAACACTCCTAAAACTCCTAAAACTCAAAAAACTCCTAAAAAAGGCAAAGCAGGCAGTGCTTTCATCTCAAATCAACGCAATCTCAGACCAGGGGCGACAGGAGCTGCTCCTGCTGCAGCTCCTCACCTCCAACACCTGAGCTGCTCTGCAGCACTGACCTCAGAGCCCCGAACAATGAGCAGGTTCATTTCGGGGCTTATCTCCCTCCCATCCAGCGTTTGGGCCTTAATGAGCTGCCCAAGGGCACATAGCAGCAGTGATGAGACCACGATCACTTCTTTTTTTTTGCTCACTTTCCCCTCCTTGCTTCGCCTTGGGCAGAGCTGGGGGAAGCAAGGAGAAGCCACACGTTCTCCTCCCCACACACCTTCCCACTTTTTGGTTTTTTCTTGAGGGAAAATTCCTCTTTTCTTTTTCACATTGGAAAACCTCCCTTCTCAGGAATTCAACAGTTTAAGGGAAAAAAAGCCTCGTTTGGGTTGACTCTGCTGGGTCAGAGGGGCAGAAAGCCTTGAGGGGTGGGGGAGGCAGTGCCTGGAGCCTGAATTCCAGGAGAATGGGATACTCCACGTGGCACCCCTTGACCTGGAGGCCCCCAGCGCTTCGGGGCTGCTCCAAGGGCAGGAATTTTTGATGCTGGAGCTGCTCCCACCCAGCCCCAGGAGCTGCTTGTGTCCCTAAGCCTTGGGCAGACCTTGCTGAGCACATTCGGAGTTCCCCTGGAGAAGGCAGATATCTTACACCTATTTTACAAATAAGATAACAGCCCTTGCTCAAGGTGACCTGAGGGTTGTCAGGGAGCAGTGGCCAGTCCCGGGTGAGGACACACAGCCAGTGCCAGGTGCTCTCTGCAGCTCTTCTGGGGGGTGGCAACTCCTCTGGAGGTCCTTGTGGTGCTCCAGACAGAAATTTGGGTCGGTGGGGTTGGCTCTGAGCACCAGAACGTGTTCTGCTCCCCAAACCAGAGTGTTTTACCCCACAAACCCTTCAATCTGGGGATGTGTCCTCTGCTCCTCAAGCCAGGGTGTTTTACCCCACAAACCCTTCAATCTGGGGATGTGCCCGTGCCAGCCCTGCTGCTGCAGCCCCGGGAGCAGCTCCCCTGTGCAGAAAAGGGGCTGGGGCAGGGCTGACCCCCCAGGCACACGCAGTGACACGGGCTCAGCAGGAGTGTGCCCTTCCCTTGCCTCTGGAGATGTCCCCACAGGGCTGAGGCAGCTGGAAAGGCTCTGAGCAGCTGTGACCAGCCAACCCCTCAGCAGACAAACCCCAAAGCTCCAGAGCCTCTCCCAGACCCCAAGAACCGAGCGGCCCCGAGCGCCCACAGGAGCCTTCCTGCATTCCAGCCTCGGTTTTGGGGCTGTAAATAATCCAAATAATCCTGCTGCCTCCCTTGGGACACGGTGTTCCTCATTGCTGGTGGCACCCAGCAGGGTGGCAGTGCCAGCGGGTCCCTTTCAGGTGGCAGCTGTGGCTCCAGCCCTGGCACCACGGAGCCAACGGCCAGGCCACCTCTGCCAGCAGGGTGGTGGCACCCAGCCCAGGCCTGGGACCTGCATTCCTGGGCCAGCAGGAAATGGGAATAGCCTGGGAATCTCGGGGCTCCAGCCGGGCTCTGTGCGGTGCCACAAGGTCCCCGTGGTGCCACCAGCAGTGCCACCCCCTGCCACCCTCCCAGCAGTGCTGGGTATGGCCATCACCTGCCCCAGAAATGGCCAGCTCCATTCCTGTTGGAATCTGGCAGCCCAGATCTCTGCTTTCCCACCTGGCTGAGGGATTTGAAGCGCTCCTGAAGGGACAGACAGACAGACAGGGCAGCAGGACACCCCACCTGGTTCAGCTGTCCCCAGTGCAGGTGTCACAGCCTGAGCAGCACATCAGCCATGAGGAAAAACCTCCCAGCATCTCCCAACCCGTTCAGCACCTCCCAGATCCCCATGGAAGCCCCAGGCTCTCTCCCTCGAGGCTGCCCTGCAGCACCTCCATCCCAAACCCTGCAGCTCTGGGCAGAGGGACAGGGAGGGAAGGATGGAGGGAGGGAGGAAGGCTCCCTGCACTCCCATCATCTCCCAGGGATCATCCCCGTCCTCCCCAGGCCATGCACTGCCTGGCCCTGCTGCCCCCACTGAATTATTACCACTGAATTATTGCCCCATTAAGTGACACGTATCTGCTAAAATTAATCATCTGCAAACACATCCACACATTCCAGCGCACGGAATGCTGCTATCGGCCCAGGAAACAACCAGCTCAGCAATCCCTGCACCCCAGGCTGACCTGGGGAGTCCCTGGGGTGTCTTTCCATGTCCCCGTGCTCCCCAGCTTCCTGGTGCTTCCCAGACACTCATCCACGCCCTGCACACCATCCTGGATGCTCTGTTGGTGGCCACATCCTCGAGTCACACGTGAGGAGCTCGGCCAGAGCAGAAAGAGGCAGAATCAGTTGTATTTCTAATTACTGAAAATGGAATTTGACCAGGACTGCACCTCCCACGCCAGAAATGCCCCAGGACCATCAGTGGCTGCACAGGGCTGGGTTCTTTGCAGGGCAAGACCTGGTTTTATCCTGATCACACCCAGCAGGACTTTGGAATAGCAGCTCCTGCCACAGGCAGCAGGAAACAAAAGGGAATCCGCCCGTGCAGGAGGGACACCGTGGCTGGGAAGGGACAGGGACACCTCGTGTAAACCATTCCCTGTGGAAAAGTTATCTCGCACGTGGTTGAGAGGATAAAAATCCAACCAGCTGGGCTCCAGCCCTGCCAGCATCCCAGCCAGTCACTTCGGGGTGGTTTTGTGTCCCAGTGTGGCCAGGCAGCATTTTCCTGCCTGTGCCAGGGGTCAGTGGCGTTCCCACGGACCTGGCATCCCGCTGCTGATCTTCCCTGAGGCACAGAGCAGCTGAGAGGATGAGCAGCACCAGCCGCTCCTGTTTCCCTCACGCCAGCAGCCAGCTCCGGAATTTTACCTTTTGTCTTTCTTCATTGGAGCTTCGCTAGGAAAAATACCCTTTATTGATGGCAGAAGTCCCTTTTGGCATTAAAATCCCAGCTAATTAACCCTGCACATTAGCCCTGGATGTTAATTAGCGTCCTCCAGGATGCTGCTCCCCCTCTTTCGGCGGTGCAGGATCCCTGCGGGTGCCGGAGCTCCGTGTTCCCGGGATTTTTCCTCTGGGAACACTCGTGGGCTGCTCCCGCTGCCGTGCCACGCTTTCCCGTCCCACAGGGCTCCGCGTCTATCAGGCTGTCCTTTAAAAAAACCCACTCGATATGAGTTATTAATGATATTTACAGGATAACTGCTCGGCAATGATTAGCTGTGTCGGTCAGATGGCAATGAATCAGCCCCCTTCCCGCGGGCACCCTGGGGCAGGGTGTTCCTCTGGCGTGCTCCAGACACAGTGATTGATTTGCATACGATGAGCTTTCTTGGCAGTAGCCGCTGATGCCTCGAGCGCGCACAAGGTACCAGGAATTTTTACTCAAGGAGCGAGCAAAGGCCACACCGCTGCCTTCTCCCTTCTCCTCACCCCAGCCGTGTGTTCCTGCCCTTCTGTTTCTCTCCCCGCTCCCTTTTCCCATCGTTTTCCAGCGCTCGGGGGCGGCAGCACATCCCGGTGACAGCCGGAGGAGGAAGGGCAGCAGAGCCACCCCCGTGAAGATCCCGTGCCAAGCTGCCCTTGGGGACAACGGGAACACGAGAGATCAATTCCTCCACAGCAAACAACCCCCTGCAGCTTCCTTCCCCCTGCAGGTGGCCAATTCCTTTGGGGACATGTCCCTGTCCCATTCCTCGTCCCACTCTGTGCTGGTGTCCCTGTCCATCTCATCACCTGCAGCATCCTGGCTGGTACCTGGCTCCTGCATCCTCAAATCCCTCTGGGGGGAGAGGAGAGGAGTCCAGGAGCCTGGAGAAGAAAGAGAGGAGATCAGGATCCTAGAGAGGAGAGGAGGTCAGGATCCTAGAGAGGAGAGATCAGGATCCTAGAGAGCAGTCCAGGAGCCTGGACACGAGAGGAGATGAGGATTCTGGACACAAGAGGAGATCAAGATCCTGGAGAAGAGAGGACATTAGGATGATGAGGATGAAAGGAGATAAGAATCCTAGAGGAGAAAGAGAGGAGTCCAGGATCCTGGAGAAGAGAGGAGATCAGGATCCTGGAGAAGAGCATCAGGACCCTGGCCCCAGCTTGGCACAGTGATGCTGCCGTGGGCTGGACACGATGGCAGTACGGGATGAGCCCGTCCCCTGCTCCGAGCTGGCTGCTTCCTGACCTGCCACAGGAGCTTTTCCAGTTCCAAACGCCGCCTCTCCCAAACCCCCGGCGCCTCCCGCTCCAGGACATCGAGCAGCACCTCAGCGACGGCTCCCAAGCTCCACTCCCGGCCCCTCCCCGCTCATCGCTGTCCGTGCCTGGGGTGTCACAAGAACCTGTCAGACCCTGTGCGTGCCCAGGGGCGGCACAAGAACCTGTCAGACCCTGTGCGTGCCCAGGTGCGGCTGCAGCCCGGGCACCGCGATCGCGGACAGCCCAGCCCAGCCCGAGCGCATCCCAGCGCATCCCCGCGCCGGGGACACAGGACACCGCCCGGGGCTCTGTCCCGGGCACACGGCGGGGCTGCCCCTCTCCTCCCCGCTCCTCTCATCCCTTTGAACCTGGAAATGAGAGACACTCCGCTTTCCGCTGCCAAGCCCTGCTCGCGGGGTCGGGCGCTGGCACAAAGCGCCCCATTGTCCATCCCGGGGCGGAGAGCCGGCCGGAGCTCAGGGGCCGGGCAGACGCTGCCCACCGAGGCCAACAAAAGCATCTCCTGCTGCCCCCGGCCCGCGGCAGGGGAGGGAGGGGGCCGGGGCGGCGTGAATATGGGTTATTGTCACCCAGAGCGTGGAGGGGATCAAACGGGCCAGGCCGGAGCGGGGAGGGGTGGGGTGAGGGGAGACATCCAAAAAAGCTCTTCTCCCTCTTCAGATCTCCCCTTATCTGCCCGGGCTATCTCCTGGGCTTAGCCCCGGTGTACCTGCTCGCAATTACCTCCTCAAGCCAATCAGGCGCCGAGCACAGCCCTCGGTCCCCTTGACTGAGGTGATTTATAAATGACTCACTGCGGCTTTGAGCGCAGACCTCGGCACAGCTCCTCGGCTGCACCTCCTGCCCCATCCGCACCCCCGCGCCACGGCCGCGCTCCGAGCGCAGGTAACTCCAACAATCGCGCTCTTTGTCTGGGTGGGCGTGGGGCATTTGCACTCCGGTTGCACAGCCATGGGTGTGAGGCGCACTATTTGAAGAACTGCTACTTCTTTTTTTCTTTTTTTTTTTTCTTTTTTCTTTTTTTCCCTTCATTTTCCTCCCTTCTCTTTTCCTCCCTCCTTTCGCCAAGGGGATTTACGGCGGCAGATTTACTCAGGAATTAGCAACACCAACGATCCAGCAGCTTGATTTATTACGAAGAAAGAGGCTGGAAGAGCCAAATATGTGAATTAGTTATTGCTGGAATAAATCCTGCCATCTTATCCTGCCTGGTTCCTGCTGAGATGTGTGGAGGGATTTGCCTGACACAGGACAGATGAGAAACACTCCGTTTCTGGACTCTTGTTCTGACCAGAACTTTCTGTGTGTGGGACCGAGGATGTTGCAGCCCAAACTGGGTGTTGCACATCCCGGGATGGAGGGAAGGGATGTGGAGCCCAGTGCCTGCAGGCAGTGGTTGGGAAGCACTGGTTGAGCACAGGAATTCAGCCCAGGAAAGGGGATTTGGCTGTTCAGGGCATCCTGGTGCTCACAGTCGGGTTAGGAGGGAATTTTAAAGCTGGGAACGAGGAGTGCTCCCAGACTGAGACCTGTCACACCGGGTGCAGGGTCTCCAGCTCCTCCCAGGGCTGTCTCAAGGGATGTTTAGGTCCAGTTTGGGCAGGCTCCTTCGTACACAGGCAAGAGGAAATATCCCCTCAGTCTCACTCCATGGTGAAACACCGCAGTTCCCACAGCTGGGATGCTTTCTGCTCTGCCCTGATAAACTTTGTCCACACCTTATGTGTAAGCAGGCTAAACCTGGAGCTGGGGACCTGTCCTCCTTTCTCTCACAGATAAGTCCCTGCAGTGACATTTGTCCTGGTCACACCATGTTTCTGTCCCAGGTCAGAGATTCCCGGTACAGAAATGCCATCCCATCCTCCACCTCCAGGACAGCATGGACGGGGTGACCCCAGAGATGTTTTTCTGTTTTTCCTTCTCTGAGAGTGGATCCACAGGGGTGGGAGCAGTGGAGGAGTGAGCTCTCAGCTGGCATCCCCGAGCAGTGCAGGCAGGCTGCAAACTTTTAAATTCCTTCAGATTTGCTTTGCCCACCTGCTTCTCAAAGGTTTGTGTCAGACACGTGGAGAGCAGAGACTGTGGCACTGAGGGACAGCAGAGTCACACTTCTCCTTCCTTCAAATGCCCTTTTCAGTTCACTCCTGCCCATCCCAGCTGCCTCTTCCATGGGAAGGGGATGGGGACAGCACTTCCAGGGACTGGCCTGAGATGTGGGGGTCAGGCACTGCTCTGCCACACTCAGCCCAGGGGGACAGCAGGGCAGGGAAGGTTCTGGAGGACCACAGTGGGGTGTATGGACATCCCAAAGCACAGCACCCCAGGCCATGGGTTCACTGCCTCGCCCCAGCCCGGCCCTTCCTCACAGAGCTCCAGCACTGACGAGGCTCTGACAGCAACAGAGAGCTGGGGTGGGGTTGGGAACGAGTGGGTAAACCAAAGAAACCCCAGGGAAAGTGGGTCCAACCTGGGCTTTGCTGCCCTGGTGCCAGTGCAGGGCAGATCCCCCATGCCCACAGCGTTTGCCCCTCACAGCAAAGCACAGGAGCTGAGCTGCTGGATATAAACATTCCACTTAATAAACACCCTGTGAGCCAAACACCTCGGCTTCCCCCTCAGTAGCTGGCAGATTTTATTATCCTGGTTACCAGGCACAGAGCTAGTTTGGTTAGAAACTCGTGTGAAGTGGTACATCAAACATTGGCACTGGCCCAGCACAAGAGCTCTGCCTGCTGGGCTGGGTCACTCACAGCGAGAAAAGGGACATCTGCCTGATGGAAATCACCTGCTCAACACCCCAGATATTGGGTCTGAACACTGATTTAATGCCTGTGGTGAAGGTACAGGAGTGGGAATGGGAGGGCAGATCCTGGGGGACGAGGGGCAGCTCAGGGCAGTGGGATGGGAGGTGGGAGCTGGAGGGAAGCAGAGATGTCTCCTCCAGGCCCTGCACTGTGGGACCCATTCCATGCCTGCCCAAGATCCATCAGAGCCTGTTTGCACCTCCTCTCACCCCCTTCTCCCTCTGGCTTTTATTCCACCAGCCATCACAAGGTGCTTCCTCGTGGAAAACGGACTGGAACAGCAAAGTTTTGACTGAACTTTATGGATTCTGGCATTTTGCCTTTTCTGAGGCATGGATATTTTTCATAACTGATTTATATGCTCTTCTGGTCTTCCTCTTCTATTTCTAATGGGTAAAGAAAAGGTTAAAGCCCAGGGACAAATGTGTGTGCTCAGTGCATGGCATCAGCCCCCTAAACACAACCTCTGCTTCCCTGCCCCTGCTTCTTTCCCCTCCCCAGATTAATGGGAATTTTATTTCCCCTCAAAATACTCATGCCAGAAATGTGGGACTGTTGATGTGTCTTTATCACTGCCAGCTTTTCTTCCTGGACCAGTTCATTTGTAGGTGAAGCCTGTGGCTATCCAAAAGTAAAACCAAACTAAATCAACCAAATTTTAAGTGTGAAAAAGAATTTGTGCCCAAATGGCCGAGCTGAAGACCCTGGGGTGCCTTGGTGGTGAGTTCCTGGTGTGGTCCATCCGCGGGACTCGGTCCTGGCACGTTCCCAATGCCAGGAGGCTGCAGGGAGTGACCAGGGAGTGCAGGGGAGGAACTGCCCGATGGCAGAGGAGAATTATACAACATCTTCTGAAATACCTGAGCTGAGTGAGTGACAGCAACCTCCTCCTCCTCCTGCCTGGGCTGGAGAGGCGTGAGAGGCAGAGGGGAGCGGGTGCATGCAGGAGGGCGAGGGGGAGCTCAGCTGGCGCCGCCACATCTGGCACTGCCACATCTGGCACTGCCACATCTGGCACCAAGAGCGCAGCACCTGTGCCACACAGGTCTCAGGGAGCAGTTGGTGGCTTCCCCTGCTGACCTTGCAGGAGCTGGGCCCCTTCCCCGTGCTGCCCCAGGGCTCCCGTGGCGCCTGCAGCCGCAGCCAGGCGGGCGCAGCGCTGGAGGAGTCAAGACCTTGTCCTGGTGTTGCAACCAAACCCTTGCACCTGTGCCTGTGCTCTCCTGGCAGGCTTGGGCTTGGGGCAGTCTTGGGGACAGGGGGGAGCTGCTTTTATGGCCCTTTCTTGGGCAATGGGGCCGGGAGGGGGTGTTTTGGATGGAGATTCACACGGGATTGGGAAGAGGTTGGACCTCTGAACCCAGTCCTGAAGCAAACAGCACTGAGGGCTGGGTGTGCCTTGTGCAAGGAGCAGGGGGATGGAGAGGGGGCAGGCAAAGAAGGGAGCCTTATTTCAAGAGCTCTGATGTTTAATCCCTAAAATTAAGAAGCAGCCAGTTGAATGGGACATTGATTCCTTGAATGTCCATCTCCAGCACTGGGATCAGTTTAGGCACTTGTAGCCCGCCTAAGGCAAGGATCAGAGGCTCTCCCACCAAATTTTGACTCATTCCTTGGACTGGAGCTCCTGTTCTGTGCCTAGGTCAGCGCAGCAGAGTGGCTTTGTGCCAATGGCTCCTATCAGCAGCAGCCAATGTGACTTTCCTCTTCACAAGCACGGCTATCACCAGCACGGGCACAGCAGATAAGAGCCCAGGGAGGGTGTTTGCAGGACAGGCTGGGAGAAAAGCTCCTTGCCTGGCATGCACAGCCTGGTTTGGGACTGCCAGGGCTGGGATCAGCCAGGGCTGGGCTGAGAGGACACTCATGACCTGCTGGGACAGTGTTGCTCACCCACATCACCTTGCAGGAGCAGAGCAGTTCTGCTCTCGTGTGTTGTTTGCTCCGAGTATCACATCCCATTTGTGTACTCAGTGAGGTCAAACTTTACATTTCTGAGCATCACCCACTGCCTGAAAACCTGTGAGCACTTGGAGCTCTTCTCCCAGACCTTGTCCTTTATTTCCACGCTCACACTGGAAGAGAAATCTTGACAAACCTGGTCCCTGCAATGCAGCAGTGGCACTGCGCTCTCCCCTCCGCACTCACGGAACTGCTCCGGGCTCCTGCCCCAGCTGCAGGGTTTAAACCAGCTCTGCAGCCTGCCCTGGGCTCATCCCACCAGCACCAGGCCAGCTGCCTTTGCCTTTTGTTCAGGGAGCAGCCACGCAGCTCCTCGTGCTCTTTAGCTCCCAAATCTCAGAGGTGTAAGCTGCTGTTTGATCTAGGGCAAGGCTGAGATAAGCCAAGCCAAGAACTTGACTCTGTCCGAGACGCTGACATCACGAGCCTGTTTGTTCAAGATGGAATTTAATCGTGGGGATATTTTCCCCTCTATGCCTGCTCTGTTTATTATTTTTTCCTGATTGCTCAGCGGGGGAAATTCATTAAAGAGCTGGGATTTAATTGGCTGCTTGGGTCTGCCTGGTGGCAGAAGGGATGGAGAGACCACCAGGAGCTCAGGTGGGTTTATCAGCCCCTCAGAAGCTGTTGCTGAGTCTGGATCTACAAAATATTCACCAAAGAGAACTGGAAATTCTGAGCAGAGCCGTGGGGCTGGGAGCAGCCACAGGATCACAGGAAATGTGGGGAAATCATGACTGTGCATCAGACAGGCTTTTGGCATGAGGCACTGGGAAGAGCCCAGGGCACTGATTAGTGCTGTTATCCAAAGGCAAAGCTCGGCCTTGCTCCTGGAGGGGACTGGAAAAGGAGCAGCAGGGATGCTCTGCAGAGGGCATGGGTCAGGCACTGCAGGAGAGGCACAGTCTCCTCTTTGCTCCAAAGCTGTGGGGTCCCTCCCGAGCCCTGTGGGTGCAGATCAGAGCTGGAATCACAAGCACTGTGAATCACAAACCCCCGGGATCACCAACACCCCACGGCCAGGGCAGTTTTACAGCACAGTGCTCCCATGGCCCCTGTGATCTCTGCAGGAGTGGGGTTGATGACCTCCCTTTCTAAATCCATTAGCTGCTATTTGCATAATGATTCTGCTGACCTCAATTCTCCCCAAAGTTTCGGCTCCCTGCATCATCCTTTCCTTCCTGCCCTGCTCTACAATCTCCTCCTGCCCTCCACTCCAAGGCATCAGCCAGGGCTCTCACCAGCCCTGTGGTGACATTTTGCTCGTCCTGGTGTCCCCAGACTCGATGTCCAGGCGTGCCCTGACTTTCAGCAGTGCAGGGGAGGGGAGGGGAGGCTCTGGCACATCCAGATCACTCCATAAACCCTGAGCAACCTGGATGTTGTTTCTCGATACATTCTCCTGCCTGAATCACCAGCTTTTTCCACCCCCTCTTCTCCTCCTGCGTTGGGCAATGACCCACTTAGATACACAAGACACAAATAATTACCGAGATCCTCGTTTTATATCTGACCACTTCCTCCCTCCCCTCCCAGCCCGGCCAGTTCGGGGTGATTCTCCCCCTCTCCCCAGGCATCTCTGGGCACGATAAAATGAGGGATGTCTGAGGTTCATCATCCCTCTGGTGAGACCCAGATACCGGGCAGGACTGGTCTGCCGGGATGTTTTGGCATCTCCATCACTGACATGAGTTAGCAACAGTTATCTCCCCGAGCATCACTTCCTAGAGGAGCCGGGCACGCACCCACGGCCAGGGGATGGGGAATGCTGGAACTGTGGCCAGGGAGGCAGGAACAGCTCGGATGGGATCCAGCCCTCCATCCCAGTATCAACCAGCCTGGCAAAGCCGTGCCAGCCCCGGCGATGGTGAAACCGAGCCATGGGAAAGGTCAAGCGCCTGGCCCGAGGCACAGAGGCACTCCCGGGCCGGGATTAACACCCCAGCTCCCGTCATTAGCAGCGCTCATTAGCAGCGCTCATTAGCATCACCTCCGAGGCGCCGGGAAAGCTGCCGGGGCCGGGGAGCTGCAGCAGCCCCTGGAGCTGGGAGAAGCCACTCCCAGGACCTGCCTCTCTGCCACGGGGAAACTATTTAGGGTGGAGGAGCTCGGGGAGGGCTGCAGACGCTGGAGGTGTCTGCTCTGTTATGCCGCAGGTGGGGCCAGCTCCACATTCTTGGCTTTACTCTTTATAT
>JAOTBB010000991.1:981249-997613 GCA_025629985.1 Chamaetylas fuelleborni | reverse complement strand
TATTTAATATTATTATTTTTTTATTTTTATTTTTTTAAATCCAAATGGTGCAGAGATGAGCCAGGCCAGGCCTCGCTATGCCATCGAGCGTCCTGCCTACTCCGTCAGCCTCTTTGATGAGGAGTTTGAGAAGAAAAGCAGAACTTACCCCGTCGGGGAGAAACTGAGAAACCTTCTCAGGTAACAGGGAAAGCTGTGGAACATAACCCAGATTTAGTCAGGGATTGGGGGAGTGTAATTCAGACCTGGGAATACAGATCCTACTTTTATCCTGGGGGACCATGGTCTTCAGGGGTTTGATGGATGAAAGGCATGGAGGAAATGCAAATTGGGCTGAAGAAAATGAAATTGGTGGCTCTTTTCTCAGCAGAACAGTTTGCACTGAGGGCATTTGGGATTTGGGGTCCTGTTTTCCAAGTTTTTTTTTTAATAGTGGAAAAAGCACAATTGGTGATGTAGGGATGCGTGGATTATTTTTTTTAAGCTTTCCAGCAGGGATTTAATTTTCTCAGCTTTCTGATTGAAACCAATACCACCTTAGAGTTACGCAAACAAAGGTTAATAACTCCGCTGATCACTTTCTTGGAAATCTGTCTGCACTCCTCAGAAAAAGGAAAGCAATAATACAGGAAAGAGAGAGCTCAGAATCTGGTGAGGGAGAAAGGCTGAGACATTTTTAGGAAGATCCTTCCTTACTTCCAGCTCATTTTCTTCCTCCCTTCTTTGCTCATTTGCTTTCATTTTCTATCTCCCTTCTAGATGTTCAGGTTCCAGGTTCAAGCTCACCCTCCTCCGCCTGTTCCCAATCCTGGCGTGGCTGCCCAAGTACAGGATCAAGGATTTCATCCTGCCTGATGTGCTGGGGGGGCTCAGTGCAGGGACAATCCAAGTGCCACAAGGTGAGCAGCGTCCCTCTCTGCTGTCCAGGAGGGAATAACCTTTTGCCAGCTCCAGTAAAGCCCTGCAGCTGATGCTGATGCCCAGCTGGGAGAGGTTTTGTATTTTACTGACTAGCCCAAGCTCTGTATTTATTTCCCTGCCTGTTTCCCTCGTTTTGCAGGGATGGCCTTTGCCCTCCTGGCCAACCTGCCTCCTGTCAACGGGCTCTACTCCTCCTTCTTCCCCCTGCTCACCTACTTCTTCCTCGGGGGCATCCATCAGATGGTGCCAGGTGAGGAGTTGTCTGCACAGGGCAGTTCAGTGCTGGCTGGGAATGCTGCTGTGTCCCAGAGCTGGGATGTTTGCTCTGCCAGGGGTCTGAGGGGTGGCTGATTCTGGCTGCCCTGCAGGATGTCACCCCAATGACCCTGTGGGGCTGGGGATGGGCTGAGTGACTCCTTCTGCACAGCCCCACCTGCCCAGGAGCCTTCCAGGACAGGGCTCTCCCCAGAGGGAGCTCCTGACCTCCCCGTGCTGTCTGCAGGGACCTTTGCTGTCATCAGCATCATTGTTGGCAACATCTGCAATGAGCTGGCTCCAGAGTCGGACTTCCAGTACTTCAACCACAGCACCAACGAGAGCAGGGTGAACACCACGGCCCTGGAGGCAGCCAGGCTGGAGATCTCTGCCACCCTGGCCTGCCTGACAGCCATCATCCAGGTGAGGGCTCTGCTGTGAGCCCACCCCGAGAGCCTGCAGCAGAGCTGGTGGTGGCAGCTGCTCAAAGAGGCCCCTCTTCTGGGTGGATGATGCCTCAAGATAGAGATTTTGGGGGGTTTTTAGTCTTGGGGTGAATTCTCTATGTGGCCAACGCAAGAATGGCACCCTCAGCCCTCCCGTCCCCATCCCTGCCCCGGGACCCCACAGCTCAGAGCATCCCCCTGCCCCACACACCCCTTGGGGCTGTCACTGCTCTGACCTCAGCTCCTCTGTCCCTGCCCAGCTGGGGTTGGGCTTCCTGCAGTTCGGCTTCGTGGCCATCTACCTGTCCGAGTCCTTCATCAGGGGCTTCATGACGGCGGCGGGGCTGCAGATCCTCCTCTCCGTGCTCAAGTACGTCTTCGGCCTGACGGTGCCGTCCTACACCGGGCCCTTGGCCATCGTCTACGTAAGTGGGGGCTCTGCCAGCACCTTCCCCAGCACTGCCCCCTGCCCGGGAAACGGGCCCAGGCAGCAGGGAGGGTGGAGGGAAGGGGAGTCCCTGCCCCAGCACAGCCTGGCTGATGATTTGTTCCCTGTCCAGAGCTCTCTGAGCCCTGTCTGCGTGGTTTTAATGGGACTGGGGGCTGGGGCAATATGAGCTGTGTTGCTTTGCAGCAGGAGGTTGCAGAGTTGTTTGCAACAGGAATGTTTCCTCTGAGCAGGTTTGGTCATTCCTGGGATTTCCTGCATCTTCCATGGATGAATCCTGTGGTGATGCAGCCAGAACTGCATTAAGTCACCAGCACAGGCCCAGGGCTGGGGGTGATCCCTCAGCAGAGGGATTTTAGCACTGCTCACATCTCGGGGTGTTGATGGTGGTAGCAGGTGCTGTCCGTAGTTCTGTCCATGTTGTCCAGAGTGTCTGGCTCCCCCTGACCCCTTCTCCTCTTCTCTCCCCTTCAGACATTCATTGACATTTGTAAAGGTCTGCCCCAAACCAACCTGGCCTCCCTGGTCTATGCCTTGGTCAGTGCTGTGCTCCTGATCATTGTCAAGGAGCTCAACCTCAAGTACATGAAGAAGATCCGGATGCCCATCCCCATGGAGATCATCATTGTGAGTGACACCTGGGCTGTGCCTGGGACCCTCCCTCGCCCCACAGCCTCGGGACACTGCTGCTCTCAGCAGGGCCACCCCACAGGGCACCCACACAGTGAGTGTGGCACAGCCCCCAACTGGTTTGGGGTCAGAAACGGGGCTGTCCCCATGCTCATCCCTGCACTGCATCCTGGGGATGCTGAGGGTGATGAACACAACCCCTGTTCTCACCTCCCCCAGCCCAAACTTGGGGCTGGTTTTATTCTGTCAGCTCTGGGAGCACGGCAGGGTTAATGCTCTGAGCCAGCTCAGTTCTTCCTGCTCACAGCTCTTCATTCCCTTCCTTTCAGGTGATTGTGGCCACTGCAATCTCGGGCAGCTTCAGCATGCCCGACAAGTATGGGATGCCAATAGTGGGGAAGATCAGCATGGGGTAAGAGCTTGTGCAGGTCTGATTCACCTTCCAGAGAGTTTCCCTTCCTCCTCCTTCTCCTGCAGCCTGGAAAACACCTCACTCTTCCCTGCTGCACCAGAGTCCCCTTCCAGGAGTGCCAGCATGACACAACCACCCCCATCCTCTGGGTTATGTCATTCCTGAACCCTGCAGCTCCTGGCTCACCCCCCAGCCCCTGGACTGTCCCAGCTTGTCACCTGTGCTCTGAGTGCAGGTTCCCAGAGCCCACCCTGCCCCTGGCCAGCAAGTGGAAGGACATGGTGGGCACGGCGTTCTCGCTCGCCATCGTGGGCTACGTGATCAACCTGGCCATGGGGAGGACGCTGGCGGCCAAGCACGGCTACGACGTGGACCCCAACCAGGTACTGCAGGGCTGGGGCAGCCAGGGGCTGCTGCCTCTGCTCTCAGGCGTGCAGGAGAGAGCTCAGGGCGTGCAGGAGAGAGCTCAGGGCGTGCAGGGGAGCGTTGGGACGTGCTGGCTCCAAGCAGACGTGCTGCTCCCCTGGAGGCTCCGTGGCTTTGTGCCATGTGAGGGGAGAAAGGACACGGCACAGCTCTGTCCTGTGGGCTGGGAAAGGGGCTGGGCAAGGGAAAGGAGCTTTAGGCTGGGCTCTGTGCCTTGATCCCCCTCCACACTCGGTGTTTTGGCAGCTTGCTGGAGCACGGTGAGGTGCACGCACTTCTCAGGAAGCAGAGCAAGACCTGGATTCCTGGTGTGTCACCTAGATACTGTGAGAGGCAGGACATTTAATAATCCTCTTTTGTCATCCCTGGCACAGTGGCAGCTTTCAACAACAGCCACACATACCACATGGAGCCCTGCCCTGAGTGTGTCAACAGATGACAACGTGTTTATGTGGAACTGTGCTTCCAGGTTTCCCTGCTGCACCAGAGCCTATCCCAGATCTTACTGGAAGGAAAGAGTCTGGGATGCACTGCAGGGAGCCCAGAGCCACATGAACCAGACTCAGGCCCTGCTCTCCTGCCATGTGCCAGCAGGAAGGGCAGCTGTCCTGTCTGATGGACATTCTCCACATCTCCACAGGAAATGCTGGCCCTGGGCTGCAGCAACTTCTTCGGATCCTTCTTCAAAATCCACGTGATCTGCTGTGCTCTCTCTGTCACCCTCGCTGTGGATGGGGCAGGAGCGAAATCCCAAGTTAGTTCTTCCTCCTGTCCTCTCTCCATTCCCTCTGGAGCACAAAGAGCTGCAGCTGCCACTGCTGCCAGCCTGCCTGTACAGCTCTGCACAAGTGTCACACACAAGTGCTTCAGGCTGTGCTGTTAAAGCAGGATTTCCTCCCTCCCCAAGCCCACTTTGGTCCCTGATTTGGCTCTCTGGGTTGGGCACAGAAGCAGAGCTGTCAATCTGCAGTCCCACTCTGAGCAGTGAGGAAATTGGGGATTATCTGTGAGATCTGCAAACCCCTGTTTGCCTGTTTTCAGAGGCAAACATCCTCTCACATAAAATGCTGCAGTGCCCAGTTGTGCCCCTGACTACACCCAGGGGTGGTTTGGGAAGCCCTGATGTTTGCAGAAGTGATTTTCTTTCCTCTTTGCAGGTGGCAAGTTTCTTTGTGGCTCTGGTGGTCATGGTGACCATGCTGTCCCTGGGAATCTACCTGGAGCCTCTTCCAAAGGTAACACAAACATCTGTGCAGGCAGAGCCATTGCAACACCAGCTCCCACACCCAAACCAGGCACAGCCTTGCTCCAAAAACCCCTGATGCAAACGGGGTGGTTTGTTCCTGGCCTGGGGACGTGTCTGCTCGGGGTGTCTGCAATCACACAGTCACACAATCACTCAACTCCAGGCTGGTTTGGGTTGGAAAGGACCTTAAACCCCATCCCTGCCATGGGCAGTGACACCTTTCACTGTTCCAGGTTGCTGCCCTTGGGCAGGGACGGGGCAGCCACAGTTCCTCTGAGCGAATGTAAGTGTAAATTATAGTGAGAGAATCATCCAAATCACCCTGCTCAGAGCCAAGTGAGATCTTTGTGAGCATCGCCCTTGTGATGGGACTGGCCCAAAAAAAAAGCATCCAGTGCCAAACGTGGCGCATCCAGCTCCTGGCTGACACCATTCCCTGTCCTCCACAGTCTGTGCTGGGAGCCCTCATCGCTGTGAACCTGAAGAACTCCCTCAAGCAGTTGGCTGACCCCTTCTACCTGTGGAAGAAGAGCAAGCTGGACTGTGTGAGTGCCTGGGGTGGCGGGAGGCATCACCTGGCCAGGGCAGGATGAGCAGGACAGACCCCAAAAAGTCTTTTGTGGGGTTTTTTGGGGGTATGAGTGCCTTGCAGGAGGTGGGTTTGGCTCTCTTGGTGAGATGGTGCTCCCTGTGCTGCCCAGCTGAGCACGCTGCTGCTCAGAGCACATATCAGAGAGGCCTGAACTCTTACCTGCTGTGTTTAAATGCCAATCAAGTGTGGAGCCTGTTTGCCCAGAACTAGCCAAACCGGCCCTGCTCAATATCTGGGAGTCATGACTTAAAAACTCACACAATGGCCCTCCAGGGTGAGGAGAGCCCTTCAGGGTGATAAGGACTCCAGGCACTGGTTGATGTATAAACCCAGGCAGGGGCGGCGGGGGAGTGAGAACGGAATTTGGAAATGTCTGACACAGAAAGTCAGTGTTTGAACAGGACTCCCACGGCTGAGTGAGGACACCCAGTCAATATCCTGTCAGGGCCCAACAAACCAAACCCCTTATCAGGGCAATCAGCAGCCCAGAGGGGCTGGCCCGGGCCGTGAAGAGCTTTCCCAAAATCCTGCTCAAACAGGTGCTGGAGAAGAGCTGGGTTATCAATTGGGGCTCATCTCTAAATGGGTCCTGCTGCTGGGGGTTGAGAGGGGAGCTCTGTGGGCTCTGGCAGTTCAGCTGAGGGCAGGGGGATCCCTGGGCAGACACCTGAGCATGGACTGAGTGCAGATGGGTGAGGAACATCCTGGCAGATGCCAGTGGAGTGAACGGGATTCCCCTGACCTTAATCTCCTGGGAATTTGAACTAGATTCAGTGTCCTGTCCCAAAATGGGGAGCACCATTCCTGGGTGATGTCAGACCATTGGTGTTCATCACCTTAATGCTGGTGCTGTTTCAGGACAGCTAATTCCAGCTGATTCTAACCAAGCCTGGATGGATGGATGGATGGATGGATGGATGGATGGATGGATGGATGGATGGAGGGAGGGAGGGAAGCTCTTCCTTGCCATTTATACACAAAATTAATATAAATTAAGATATTGAAGTCATCAAAGTTACCCTTATTCATCCAAGGTCTAAGTTGGTTTTTACTAATCTTGAGGATGGGATTAAAACAACCTGATAATGATTTTCAGAGGGGATGTTTAAATGCAGGGCAGGACTGATCTCATGTGGAGCAAGCTGCTTGAGTGCTAACACATCAAAAAGTCAAATGGCAGAGCTCTGGGCTGGAGTGGGGCAGGTTTTGGTCTCCTCTGTCACACTTGGCCATCAAATCCTCTCTGTGTTCAGGCCATTTCTGCAGGTGCTCAGGCAGTTTTCAGGGAGAGGATTTCTGGTATTTTCTGAGCTGCTGTTACTGACAGCAGGAGCTGCTTGGGGCTGGAGCAGGGAGCAGCAGGTGATGGGATCTGCAGCATCCTCACGAGCCAGGCCAATCCTTTTTGGATGGAATGAGCACAGTGGAGAAACTCCCCAGCTGCTTTAATGGCTGGAAAGAAACTGGGGCTCCTGGCAAACTCCCCAGCAAGGATGGTTCACTCTAAAACATGCAGCAAACTGCAACAGCTGCAGAATTCGGGGTTTGGCCTATTCATGTGGAGCTGGGAGGGTTTGAGAGTCCAGGACAGCAGCACAGAGCATTTTCCCCGTCCACTTTTTTCCCATCTGCTTTTTCCCCCTCCACTCTTTCCCATCCACTTTTCCCCATCCACTTTTTCCCATCCATGTTCCCCCAGCCCATGGCTCAGCCAAATTCCTCTCTCCCCCCTCTCTCCCTGCAGCTGGTCTGGCTCGTGAGCTTCCTCTCCGCCTTCTTCCTGAGCCTCCCCTACGGCGTGGCGGTGGGCGTGGGATTCTCTGTGCTCGTTGTGGTTTTCCACACCCAGTTGTAAGTACCTGCTGGCCAGGAGCAGCACGGGAGATCTCCCAGGGGCACCAGGAGGGGACAGGTGATGTTTTGGGAGCGACCTCTGGCCCGCGGAACGTGCGGCAGAGCCCCGGGGAGTGCAGGTGTCCTGCCCGGAATGTGCAGACAGGAATGGCAATTTACTGCCTGCATTCCCTCTCCCCTGCACATCCCAGGGCAAGGGGAAGCCTCAAGGTGTTTGCTTCACCCCACACAGTTCCCAGCACAAAGTCCTGCTGGCAAAACGAGCGAGCCCTGTCTGTGTGCTCTGAGGTCTTCACAACACTTTTAATCCATCAAATCCATTAATATTTCCCAGTCTGGCGTCTCAAAATACTCTTTTTCTTTTTTTTTTTTTTTTTTGGCCTGTAGATTCTGCAGGGATGAAATGTAACATTGCACAAAGCAAATGTTCAAATCCTGGGATGGCTTGTGAAGCAGAAGCAGTTTTCTTTCCCCTAATGCTGATCCTTTATTTTCTGCAGCCGCAACGGCTCTGCCCTGGGCCAGGTGATTTCCACTGACATCTACAAGAACCCCAAAACCTACAACAAGGTGAGCTGAAGATAAACCATCCTCAGAGAAAATGCTCTTCTTTGCCACTGGTGCCCAGGCTTGCTCTGAGCTCCTGTCTCTGGTGCAGGTCCATGAAGTTGATGGGATTAAAATCATCACCTACTGCTCGCCGCTGTATTTCGCCAATTCGGAGATATTCCGGGAGAAAATCATAGCCAAGGTGAGAATTCCTCAACAAACCCCTGCCTGAAGCCAGCCCCAAACTGCCCTTGCTCTCTCCTGCGCTGCTACACAGGGTAATTAAGCCGTGGGTGATCATGAACAATGGGCACATCCTCAATCCTCCTCTCCCTGATCCTCAGGGCTGTTTGCAGAGCTCATTTTAGAGGTTGTGCCCAAATCCTGGCAGGTTCCTCCTCCAAGCTCTGCCAAAACAGGGGCATCCTGCTATCCCAGGTCTCTCCCTGCATGTGCAGGTTTCCTGAATTCCAGGAAATGTTTGGGTGCCATCAGGATCACCCCACTCCAGTGCACAGCTGGGAAATGCCGGGGAAGGAACAGCAGCTCCTGACTCTTGGAACAGATTTCTAAAGGAAAATCTCTCTTTCCCACAGACAGGGGTGGATCCTGGCAAGGTGTACTTGGCCAGGAGGAAATTTGTGAAACAGCAGGTGAAGGGCACAGCACCACCACCAGCAAAGCTCCCAAAATTCCTGCTGAAGGAGAGCAAGGTAACTCAACTCAGCTCCTGAGTTCCCAGAAAGGTCCCTGTGTCCATGAGTATGGCCCCAAGCCCCCATCAAACAGCTCCTCTTGACATGGGATTTTCTGGCCACACTTCCCACCTCTCATCCCCTTCCCTCCCCTCCTACATCTCCATTCCTCCCCAAACCTTAAGGTGCAGGAGAGCTGGGCATGGCTGGGAGCAAGTAAGCTGGAGAGAAGGCTGGAATGGGAACAGGTGAACAATCTGCAGAAAGCAGAAAACTTTGGCCTCTTTCTCTGGGGATGTGCCAGCAGCTCAGCCCCAAGGTGCCCTTTCAAAGCCCCTTTCTCAGTCACCCCAGCCCTGCTTGCTTTGCCATGCTGAGCAGTTGTGAAACAAATAAATCATGTCCAGCTAAGTCCAGCCCCAAGGGACAGCCAGGCTGGAGTCAGTCCAGATTAAAACCTTCATACCAGTGGGGAGAGGTGCAGTCACCTGCCAGGACCCCACCTGTGCCCTGCCCTGACCCTGCATCTCTGCTCTGCCACAGACCTTGTCTTTGCAAGAGCTCCAGAAGGACTTTGAGAGCTCCTCTCCAACAGACACCAACAACAACCAGACCTCTGCTAACGGTGCCAGCATCTCCTACATCACATTCCACCCTCCTGCCCAGGGGGCTGGGCCAGGGCAGAGCCCTGGGGAGCTGGGCAGCAGCACCCTGCAGGGCAGCAGTGACCCTGTGCTGGCAGCACCGCCCTACATCAGCTTCCACACCATCATCCTGGACATGAGTGGGGTGTGTTTTGTGGACCTGATGGGCACAAAAGCACTCAGCAAGGTTAGTTCTGGGCTGCCAACACAGCCAGGCAGCAGGGACCTTCTGCTCTCTCACATAAAGGTGTTTATTTTCCTATTTTCCATATTTTACTTATGTGTCTATAATCCACAATTGTATGGATTTTCTCCTCCTGCATCCCTGGTTTTCTCCTTCAGCCCCAGCCCTGATAAAAGACTTCATACACAAACACAAAGCTGGAGCAGCAGTGTTTTTAATCCTCTCTCTCCCATCTCATGCCTTCCAGTTGTGTTCCAGTTACCAGAAGATTGGGATTAAAGTGTTCCTGGCAAACGTGCATGGTAAGAATTCCCCAAAAAACACATTTCTATGGGATCTTCCCCCATTTCTGAGCTCCTGACAAACAGCAGATCTTTTTCTGTTCTTTATTCAAACTGTGAGATGTCAGTCCTTTGCTGGACCAGGCAAGAACAGATAAAATGAGAAAGCAGAAGAAAGGAAAGAGAATCACTGTTCTCTGTGTGTGAAATGAGTGCTTTCATTTGGGAAAGGAGAAGGCTGGAACATCTCCATGTTCAGCATGCAGGAACAGATCCCCACACTCATTTCTGCTGCAAATCTGCTTCTTCTGAGCCTTGCCTTAGCTCAGAGGACCCCAGCAGCCACACACACCTGCAGAATTCCTCCTCTGCTTTCCTCCTTGTTCAGCTCTCTCCTCTTTCCAGCCCAGGTGTATGATGACATCAGCACAGGGGGAGTCTTTGAGGAAGGAGGCCTGGACCCAAGTCACATCTTCCTCACCATCCACGATGCTGTTCTCTTTGCACTGGCCAGTATCAGAGACTTTGTCCACCCACCCATCTTGGAAGAGGTAAATTCTTTCCCCAGCCCACAGGATTCTCCTGTTTGGCTTCCAGGCTATGTCAGCACAATGGAAGAATAACAAATTGCTATCTCTCCTAAAGAAGCTTCTTGTCTATCTCAGGTGGTAAAGGTCTAAATCCAGCAAAATATTGAATATTCCAGTTGTCATGTACAGGCTGAGCACCTTGTGATGGAATGGATTTCCATGGGAATTCAGAAGTGACAGTGTTTTACAGAAACCCTTAGCTGAGAGATGAGTGTGGTCCCAGCCTGGAGGAGCCAGAAGAGCTGTTCCAGCACTGTGCCCTCAGTTTGGTGCTGGTTGGAACGGACAAAGGCAGAATTTGGCCCTCAGTGATGAAGAAATGAAGGCAAAGCTTGGAATAGTGCTGGCATCCATGAATGCTCCAGTGGTGGGAGGAGAACAGGAGGAATTCTGAGGCAGGAATGTGGCCCATGCTGGTGGCACAGTGACAGGCTCTGTCCCCAAACAGGGCTGGTTTATTGCTGGCACCAGCAGCACCAGTTATGTCCCCAGCACGAGTTAAGGTGTCTCCTATCACACCAGTGACAGAGAAACCAGCCCAGTCCCAGCAGATAAACTCCTGGGCAGGGCTCCTCCTGTGCCCCTTCTCCTGGGCATTTCCCTGGCAGCACTGGCACCTTTCAGGCCTGGCTTAGCCCTCATTTTCTCTCCTTTTCACCCTGCACTCTGCTCATTTCTCTTCCCTGCACAGAGGCCAACCCAGACAGAGCTCTCCATCTATGATGAGTCTGTGGATGAGAGCAATGCAGAGTACAAGAACCTGGAGGAGGTGAGTTGTAGTGCCAGGGGTCACTGCAGCCATGGGTGTGAGGCAGAAATCACAGCTTCTAATTGGGAATGATTAGATGGGAAATCATCTGAAAGTAACTGCAGTGCTTTGGAAAGTTAATTGCAGATACAATTTTAAGTATAATTTTAAATCCCTGTCTTGAGGAGCTCTGGAAGGCAGCTGGATGAGGAGCAGGTAGGTCACCCCACAGTGGAATCCTTCAATCATTCTGGGCCACACAGCTCAGGTTCAGTCACCCCTTGCAGAGCCAGGTTTGGTTCATGCCCAAAAGGAGATTCATCAGTGAAGATTTTCAGCACAGGCTTTGTAAATGCTGCAGAGATTTTCACCCACACGTGGGCCTTGGGAGGAGATCCCCTCCAGGGCTGCCTGTCTAGCTGAGGTCTTAGGGCATGGGTTGGACTAGATGATCTTGAAGGTCTCTTCCAACCTAGTGATTCTGTGAATTCTGAGAATTCCCCTGTGCTGTCCCTGCCCAGCTGGGAGCTTGGAGCAGGGCTGGAGCTCCTGGGGGTGTCTGTGTGACAATGACACCGAGCTGTGGCCCTGGGGCTGTGCCACTGCCACCAGCCCTGACCCTGCCCCTCCTCTGTGCCCTCCAGGAGATGTTTGGAAGCATGTTCCACTCAGAGACCCAGACAGCTCTGTGAGCACAGCAAGCACCAGACAAACCCTCCAGAGGAGACTCCTCTCTGCCACCCCTCCCTGGAGAGCTGTGCTTCCACCTGGGAATAAAAGGTTTGCAACGAGGCCACCACCTCCAGAACTGCCACATCCCTCCCTCCTGCCTGCTCTGCTCTGGCACTCAGAGCACTCTGGAGGATTCACAGGACTCTGGAGCAGGCAGCAGCCCCTGGGGAGGCTCAGGATGTGGGTTCTGGTGGGTTCTGATGGATTCTGATGGATTGCAGAAGTGCAGCTCGGCTGGAGGCAGGTGCCTGAGCCCGGGGGACATCCAGACACCCCTCTGTCCCTCACAATCCTTCTGGAATTGCATCATCTGGGCACCCTGCTCCTTCCCTTCCCTCCTCCCTCTCTCCCCAAGAAGTGGAATAGAAGCAAACATTGAAAGAGCAGCAGTGGCTCTGGTGAGGGGAGGCAGTGCAGCCCTGCCAGCTGCTGCTGCTCCCTGATGTGCACTGACCCCCAAATTCCCCTGCAGCCTCTGCCTCTCCTCTTCTGTGTCCCAGCATCCCAAAAACCACTGCCTCCAACCAGTGCTGTATTTCTGATACCCCAAAGACCTCAGGAACTCTCTCAGCAGGGCTGAATTCTGAAATACAGAAATTTTTTTTTCTTGCTAATAGGACAGGCTTGTACTCAGAAATAAGAATTCCTTGTTATGTGCACAGTTGGGTTGAGTACATCAAAACAGATTATATTTTAAAATGCTATTTCTATTTTAATACTCTACAACATTACAAATATAAGCAAGCTTTAGTGTACCATTTGAGTACACAGATGTTATTGAGCTGATTGCTGAAGGCTTCCTGGGAAGAGAATGTGGGGCTTTCCTGCAGCTCCCAGATGTCTCATTTTTAAGGAAAACCATCCTTGCTAAACAGTCACTAAAGGAAACAAGAGCAGCACCCTGCCAGTTTGGTTTTATGTAACATCTCAATAACCAAGTCACCACTTCTCTACCTCAATTTCTGATTATGTGGTGCAGGAGAGAGTAATAAAACCAAAAAGGGCAGAAAACCCCACCAGTTGATGGTTATTACTTACTTTAATCATAAAAAACAATGGTTTCTGCAGAAATCTCCATGTGCAGCTTGTTTTACAAGGTAAAAGCAAGAGATTGTCTCTTAAATTGTCCTTGCGGGTGATTCCTCATGGCCTTTTGTACTGCCTGAGTGCTCCTTTTAAAAAGTGCTGATTTTGAAAGAAAGGCAACAAAGAAATTGGTGCAGAGCAACAAGAAATTGCCCTGATCAGTGTTTTTGGGTCTCTGAGGTGGGATCACGTTGAAAGAGGGAAGTTCCAGTTCCCAGCTCTGCATTCAGGATCCCTTACAGGAGGTTCATTTCCCAGCCTGGGGTCTGACAGGACAAACTCGGGAATCCTCAGAGTAGAGACTTAAACCAGATTGGGTTTCCTGAACTTCCTACAAGAAATGGGACGGGATGTCACCAGAAATGGCTCAGAAAAAGCAGAAAAGTGGCTCTCCTGCAAATCATGACCTAGGCAGAAGGAAACCTCACTCTGTAGCCAAATTCTGGGTCAGTTCTGGCAATAAGTGCAACACCAGCAGGCACAGCGCACTGCTGGAGGCACAGTGTGGCCAAAGTCACAATTCCCAAGTGCCTGGGCAGAGAATTAGGGGAGATCAAAGTCACGCTGGTGAAATATTTTCACTTCCAGTAAAATATTCCCTTTATTGCTCTTAAGTAACAGTGAGGTTGATGTGTGTTGGCTCTGAAGCCTTACTTGGTAAATGCATGATGTATAACCAGCTCAGAAATGTTTGTAATTTATTTAATTTAATGTTGGTTTCATTCTTTTCTTTTTTTTTTTTTTTTTTTTTTGATAATAAACAATGTGAGAACAATCATCGTCGTCTTCTGCTGGCTCAAGGGCAGGATTTCCATGGCTGTTCCCATCCTGGGACAGTTTATGCCATGGAAAGTTGGAATAAATCTTCACATTCAGTCCAGAACAGATGTAAAGAAGAGAATAAGAATTTTTCTGTCATGCTAGCTGGTGGAATCAGGGGAAGAAGTGACATATTTTGAAAAGCAGGTGGATTTAAAGCCTGTCAGGAGTGGGGCTGCACAACACAGACACTGCCCCTTGGTCAGTCCTGGCATCCTTCTGCCTCACCTGCGGCCCCAGTGAGCCTGGGGGTGGTTATTCCCCACAGGAACACCTTTATCCCCATCTTTTTGGGAGCAGAATCCCAAAATATTGGGAAGAAATTGTTCCCTGTGACGGTGGGGAGGCCCTGGCACAGGTTGCCCGGGGAAGCTGTGGCTGCCCCACCCCTGGAATTGTCCAAGGCCAGGCTGGAAAGGGCTTGGAGCAGCCTGGGGCAGTGGGAGGTGTCGCTGCCACGGCAGGGGTGCAATGGGATGGGATTTTAGATCCTTTCCAACGCAAAGCATCCCCTAACTCCGCGCTCCCCGCGGCCGCCGCCACATCCTCCGCGAACTACAACTCCCAGCAGCACCCGCGGGAGAGGCGGGGCCAGCCCGCCCCCGCTCCAACCCCATTGGTCACCGTCCCGACGGGGCGGGTGGCGATTGGCTGCGGGCCGCGCCCGTCAGCGGCGGCTGTGTGTCAGTGATGGCGGGCGGGCGGCGGGCGCTGCTGGCGGCGCTGCTGGCGCTGGGCTCGGCAGTGCTGGTGCTGGCGGCCGCCGTCCTGCTCCGCGCCTTCGTCCTGCGCGCCCCGGCCGGGGTCCCGCGGCTCTGGGCACGGAGCGCCGGCACCGCCGCCCTCAGCGCCGGCGAGCGGCGGGAGCTGAAGGAGGCGCTGCGAGGTGAGGGGGCCCGAGCGCCGGGAGCCCCCCTCGCCCGGGACTGGCCCCTCCTGAGGGGCGATCCAGGGTGTGGAGGCGGCGCTCCGCAGGTGTTTTCTCTGCAACCGGGTGTTGGCTGCCACAGGACTGAGGAAGTGATTGGAAATCTGTGCTGGGCACTGCCGAGGCCGCACCTCCAGCGCCGTTCAGGAAGGGCTGGAGCGAGTCACGGGAAGAGTTTGGAGAATCCTGAGGGAGCTGAGGAAGGGTTTGGAGAGTCCTGAGGGGAAGGGGCTCAGCCTGGAGAAAAGGGGGCTCAGGGGGAATTTCTGGCTCTGCACAACTCCCTGAGGAGGGGGCAGCCGGGGGGGATTTGGGATCTGATCCCAGGGAACAGGGACAGGAGGAGAGGGAACGGCTCAGGCTGGGCCAGGGGAGGCTCAGGGTGGATTTTAGCAGGAATTTCCTCATGGAAAGGGTTTTTAAACACTGGGAGGAGAAGCCTCCATCCCTGGAGGTGCCCAGGGAAGGCCTGGAGGTGTGGATGTGTGTGTGTGGTGGGGGGGGGGTGATGAAATAAAAACATTCCTGAGGGGAAAACCTCCCACCCATCCCCTTTAACCTCCATTCAGGTGAAATAATGAAGGAATCTTTTGCAGAGCTGGACGAGGCCTCCCCCGGCAGGGCAGCAGAGCCCGAGGACACGGGGCAGTACCAGCGCTGAGGGAGGCCCGGCCCCACGGCACGAAAGAAAGAAAGAAATCAATGAAACCCAGCCCAGTCAAACACCGCCCCCAGGCTGAGCTCACTTTAATGACCTGAACCCGGCGAGTTCTCGGCAATCAAAGCACAGGAGGTGGGGAAAGGCAGAATGGAGGAAATCCAGCCCTGAACGTCGAGCAGAGCACCGGGTTGTGCCAAAAAAAAAAAAAAATTAAAAAAAAAAAAAAAGCCTGGCAGTGCCAGCCTGGGAATGAAAGCAGGGATGTTTGCACAGCAATTCCTCCTGAAAATGAACTTTTATTTTTCACCTGCTCAGGACAGAGGGTGGGAAGGAAAAGCTGCTCTCTGCTCCTCGTCCAAGACTGAATGTCTCCTGCCTTGCTCACTGCGGTTGAATAGATTTTATTTCTGGCCTGTGGTGCACAGGACCCCCCTGGAATTGACAGCACAATCCTGGGTTTAAATTCATTTTTGTGACTGGAGTCAGTGTCCCCTCCCCTGGGGAAGCTCCAGAGGGGCAGAGCCCTCCAGGTCACACAGGGCCTGCCTCCATTTGCACACAATTCCTGTCTGTTCACTCAAACAGTGTCTTACTCAGCATGCTCAGGCCTCTTCAATGATTTTAAATTATCATTTGCTTTTTTTTTATTTTATTTTTTTTCTGTTGGAGAGGGTGGTTCTCTTTGTTGTTTTTTTTTTAAGTTAAGAATGAGCTGTGCTGGTTTGTTTTGCTTTAAATCACTCCTCGAGCTGCTCCACTGTTTGTTTTTTTTTTTTTTAAGGTTGGTTTTATTTCCAAGTGAAGCTCTAAAAGAGAAGGGATTTTTGGTTTTTTTTGGGAGCCAGGCTCCAGCTGCTTCACCTGTGCAATCTCCTGATGCAGTGCCTTGTGTAAGGTACTGGCCCAGCCTCCAGGACAGGAGAGGAATTTTGAGGGATGTCAGAAATTCCTCCTGCCAGGAGTGGCTGTGGATGGAACTCCTCGCTTGAGCTGCTGTCTGTGATGTACATATGTAGGTGTGTATATAGAGCAGTGTTTAATTAAAGGTGATTGATTGCTAATTGCTCCCTGACTGGACCATTTCTCCGTTTTTGAACTCAGGCTGAATGTAATGTTGGGGGATTTGTTTTTGGTTTGTTTTTTTTTTTTGTTTTTGTTTTTTGGGTTTTTTTTTTTTTTGTTGGTTGGTTGGGGTTTTTTTTATTAAAATGGTTTTG
>JAOTBB010000991.1:965304-981149 GCA_025629985.1 Chamaetylas fuelleborni | reverse complement strand
CTGGGGGTGGCACTGAGTGCTCAGGGTGGGGATCGGGCACAGCTTGGGCTCCATGATCCCACAGGGATTTTCCAGCCTCAGCCATCCTGTGGTTCTCCTGAGCCAACTCCTGCCCTGTGTTGATTTTCTCCACCGTTTCCTGCTCGTACACACAGAATTTTGCCAGACACCCATGACGGCGTTTCCAGACATCCCTTTGTCCGCTGGATAAGTCACAGTCGGGATTTTCTCCTTTTCTTGTTGTTGCTTACCACTGCTGTGAGCAGTCCTGAGCTGTTTGTGCTGCCTGACGTAGAGATTGGAGGTGCTGGCACTGTGCAGGAAACCACAATCTGGCACCAAGTGATAAAACCCTGTGTGTAAACCTCATACCTTGCTGGTTCGTAGGATTTATTGCCTAGCAAATCATGTTTGCATTCTTCTTTTTAATGGGAAAATGAAGGCTGGCAATAGATTTTTGTGTTAATTCATGAATCACACAACCTCAAAAGAATCCATAACCTCTCCTGGCAGCTGCTCTTTGGAAAGGCAGCCAGGACTGAGTTATTCCCATGTTCTGCAGGACAGGGACTGGGTGTTGGAGAGCCTGTTTAAATGACAGGGCAGAGCAAAAGGGCCAACAAGAGCCCTGTCTGTTTATATAGGTTATAAAAGCAATCTGGAGTGTAATAACCATTACAACCTGCTTTACTCTTGAGAAAGAACCTTGGACTGCCAGTTCAGCTGCCAGAGGAGTCTGTGGCTCTGAGGAATCAGATCACCCAAGCAAATTGCAGCTGCTCCTGGACAGTAGCATTTCTAAGGATATCATTCAACACTTCAGCATGAAAAGTGGAGTCAAATTGTCTGGAGAGATACCTTGGCTGAGCTGTCAGCAAATGCTGCATGTGCAGGGCCCAGCTGAAGCACATCAGTCTGGTTTTGATCATGGCAGCTCGTGCTCTGCTGTGAAATAATGTTTAAAGCCTGGAAAAAAAACCCTCAGGAACATAAATGTACTTCCCCTTTTGAAGTGCAGTCCCAGCTTTGTTTGATTTCGGTGCTGAGGGATTTCTGTTCTGTGTTTCTTTGAAGGGGCCATTAAAATCCCAACTGTGTCCTGGTCTCCAGAGGATTTGAACACAACTGCCATGGCAGAATTTGGGAGTTACATTCAGAAAGGTACTGCACTCTCAGTCTTGGCAATCTCTGCTGCTCTATTTCATTTTATGAACAAATTGAAGAGAGCATGTATTACTCCTGAATATAAGGGAACAGATTTTTATATTTTCCTGAAGAAAGGCCTGTCAGAGATGTCACACGTGTCCCCTCTGCAACAGCAGTTTGGGGGTATCCATGCCCCCCAAAAGTTCAAAAGATTTTTTGTAGTGGTGGGTTTTGGTCCTTGAGATGGTTAAATGCCATAAAAAATAAAAAGAGGATGACTGCTGCTGCTTCAACCTCATTTTTTGGCAATTCCATCATTGCTCCCTGCAAAAGAGCTGCAGCAGTGCTGAACAAGAGTTCTGTTTTTATTTAGCAGAGTTTCAAATCCCAAGTGAGGGGGATTGGAGAAGTGTGAGAACTTCTATCCTCTGCTGTAGCCAGTCTTATGTACAGCTCCCTCCTGATGCTACCTAGGCAACAGCTCTCTGGAATAATGCTAACATTGGCCATTATTGTTAATTTTTTCTTTTCCATGTGTCTTTAATTTTTTTATTTTTTTTTCCTTAACAGTCTTCCCAGCTGTATTTTCTTCAGAGTTCATCCAGCATGAAATTGTTGGGGAATACAGCCACCTGTTCACAGTGCAGGGCTCTGCCCCTGGCCTGCTGCCCTACATGCTGCTGGCACACATGGATGTGGTGCCTGCTCCCCCCCAGGGCTGGGATTTCCCTCCTTTCTCAGCTGCAGAGCACGAAGGTTTCATCTATGGAAGAGGAGCTCTGGATAACAAAAACTCTGCCATTGTATGTGAGCTTGGTGATGTCCTTCCACAGGGACAGAGCCTGGCAAGGCACAGGGCAGCAGTCCATCCTGGCATTCACTGTGTTGTGTCTCTCATCTCCTCTTGCTGTGATGAGGAATTCCTAGTTTGGATAAATTCCAAGTCCTGCAGTTTTCTCCCAACTTTTCCTAAAAATGGAGAGGAGTGAGTTACTGAGGGTTAAAACTCGTGAGCAGCCAGGAGAATCCTATTCACAGATGCAGATGTGTTTGATTAAACACCAATTTAAAGTTTTATGGCACGGGTGGCCAGAGAATCTGTGGCTGCCCCATTCCTGGGACTGTCCAAGGCCAGGCTGGATCAGTCTGGGAAAATGGAAGTTTCCCTGCCTGTGGCACTGGATGAGCTTTAAGGTCCTTTCCAGCCCCAACCCAACCCAAACCATTCCATCATTCTCTGTCAAATGCTGTGTTTGAAACCAGGGATAGACATTTTCCTTTTCCCCAGGTGTCAGAGGGGCACTCCAAGCCAAAATCAGCCCTTTGAAAAGGCTTGAGTTTCAAATTAAACACTATCTATTTAATAGGATAGACAAACAACTCTGCATCTCTTATCCAGCCTGTGACAGAACAAAGATCTGCTGTACTAAACACATTTGGGAGGAATGGATTCAGAAAAGATTGATCTGGGAAAGATTTCTCATTGGGAAAAGGTTGATAGAAAAATTAAGAAGGAAAATGTCCCTTTGTGACTGATGATGACTTCCATGGCAGCCCTGTATTTAAATTTGAGCAGATGTTTAGTGTCACACAGGCCACACTCCTAGAAAGTTTCAGGATGTTTAATCATCAATTTCAAAGCCTTGAAACTTAAAAGTTTAGGTTGGTGTTTCATTCTACTGTGAATTGCACAAGTAACTCCACAAATGGCCAAAAAAAAGCCAAACTAGCAATTTCAGTGAACATGGCCAAAAATGGGTGCTGACAATATAGAGGTGATGTGTGAAAAATCAAGTAATTTAAATTGGAAAAGAGAGATGGAATAATAGAGAAATGTATTGGTATTTTATATATTGCCACTGCACATGATAGATTTGATTTCTCACTCTTCAGATTAAGTTTCTTGTTCTGTTTCTGTCGTTTTGGCACTTGTTGTACCAAACATGCTGCCCCCTAAACCCCCTGGATTTGGCAGCTCCAGTGGGAGGCAGCCTGGATGTGTGACAGGCACTGTAAGGCAGCAGTGAATTCCTTGGAGCCTCTGGGGCTCCCTGGGCAGTTTGTCCCTGGAGCAGCTGCTCTGGATTTCATGTCCCCACGCTGCCACTGTCACCTGCCAGAGCCTTGTGATCAAGACACTGCAGTGTCCTCTCCAAGGAGTGGGAACATCCTCAGTGGCAGCTGTAGGAGCCAAAGCTTAGCTGTGAGCAGCACCAGGGCTGTGAGAGCATCACAGTTCTGTCCCATCACTGCATTGCTGCATTTATTCTCCCCATCACCACCCAGGGGTGGTTCAGCAGTTCTGCTTTTCCCTCAGGGCATCCTGCAAGCCTTGGAATTCCTGCTGAGGAGGAATTACCGACCCCGCCGCTCCTTCTACGTGGGCATTGGCCACGATGAGGAGGTATTGTCTTCCCTTCCCTTGGAACAACAGCCTCTTTGCATTGTTCCTCTAGGTAACAAGGCTTACTTTTGAAACATTGCTTAGCTGGAAGGACTTTCCTGTTTTTCTTGGTTCTTGGTGGGGAGATACTGTGTCAGGCGCCAGGTCACAGTTATGGCTTGATTGTTCGGCTTGGAGTGACATTCACAAAGGGTTTGGTGTGATGAGCAAAGAGTGAAGAACACCAGAGGGTGTCACTTCAAATTCTTTTCTGCAGGGAAAGTGCAGCAGGAATCCCATTTTGGAGACAGGAAAAGCTGGGTTGAGATTCACATGGTTGTGCCAAATGTTAAGGAGGAACTGGCAAAAATTGTTCCAGTGGTACAGAGAGACAGGAGAGGTGGGTTTGGTTATGCACTGTCAGAATAGACAAAGAATTATTAATAGTTGAAATAAACAAGTCTGCAGTTGCTAATCTGTGTTTATAGCTTTGGAATATCAAAATGAAAGCAGCAGTCAGTGACTCATCAATGAGAGCACTCCTCATCATGGATATAAATTCATCTGCTATCAGGCCATTAACAATCTCCAATTAATTTTCCTGGAAGAATCTTTGATGATTGCTCTGGAGCTGTTCCCCAGGGGATTTCATGCATTCTTTGTGCAGTAGCCAACAGCAAGGTGGTTTCCACTTTTCCTCCCAATGTTCTGGCTGGATCTGATCAGTTCCTCTGCCTGGGTTTCACAGGTGTCTGGTCTGAAGGGAGCAAAGAAAATTGCAGCTCTGCTGGAAGCCCGAGGAGTGAAACTCTCCTTCCTGCTGGACGAGGGCAGTGCTGTGCTGGATGGGATCATTGCAGGGGTGAAGAAGCCAGTGGCTATGTAAGAGTGACCCCCGTGATTCATTTTCAGTCATTAATTAGTGATAAATGACATTGTTGATGACACTAGAGAACGTTTTCAAGACGTGTGGCAGCGTTGGTGGCACAAAGTGCAAGGCAGGACCTTCAGCCTATGCCTGCTCCCATCACAGCCCTGCTGACAGAGACACAATGTTCCACTGAGCACTTTAATCCTGTGCTGCAGAGCTCTGCTCACTGGAGAGGCAGCCCAGGCACCAGCCCTGCAGAGATCTAAACACTGTGTTAATGATTTGTTGTTGCTGCTTGAGTGGTTTTTATCACACCAAAACTATGCAGAGTAGTTATTTTTATCTGCAGTCTGTGCGTGCGTGTTTGGAATTGCATTAGTCACTTATTTGTTAATTAATTGATTAATTTATCATTGTGATAGGATTGCTGTCACAGAAAAAGGTTCAATGACACTGAACTTCACTGTGGAAAAAGAGCCAGGACATTCATCCTTTCCCCCTAAGGAGACAAGTATTGGCATTCTGGCAGCAGCCATGTCCAGGTGAGAGCTTCCTTGTCACCCAATGCCAAAAACAGTCAAAAAACCTCCTAAATCACTGATATATGACTTTTTAAATATTTGTGTTTAAGGTCATTTTCAAATTGCTGTTCTATATTTGAAATTGCAGTTTTTCTCTTTGAAGGGCAGAAATGCAACTCCCAGCCAAGGAACAATTGCCAGGTCTTTGCACTTCAGCTGTTCCAAGTGTCAGCCAATTCTTTAAAAGCAAGACAAATGCTGTCTGCCCTAGTTTACTCAGTAGCAACAGAGATTCCTTTGTTTGGGTGGCAGGATTTCTCTGGAATTTGTTCCTGCACATCCCTCCTGCCTTACCTGGGAATTCTCCAAGCCAATGAAGCCAGAATAGAGTCATGATGTGACTGCAGAAATCATCTCTCTACATCGCTGTGTAGATATCAAATCGGCTAAGAAAGACATATTTTAGAAAAACTGAGGATATCCAGACATGGTGGGATTTGTGAGCTATTTTTCTGGATTTCCATGTGTTTACAGGAGCCAGGCTTTGAGATTTTTCCAGCTGTTTCTCAGAGAAATCTTTGCACGTGACTGCAATGCCCAGAAATCTGAGCTTGCACATTTACTTACCAGGAGAGCAAAGTGTGATTGCATCTCCAAGAAATGGGATAAAAATCAAATTCCTGACATCCTTCTGGAGCAAAAACAACCAGAAAGTTGTGAAGTTGTTTTTTTTACCTTCTCAGTGTTGATTTGTTTTGTAGGCTGGAGCAGAATCCCTTACGCAACCTGTTTGGCCACGGACCAGAGCTCATGACCATGGAGCACCTCGCAGCAGAGGTGAGGAGAGAAGCAGCATTTCACTCCCAAATTTCCATAAGAATAATAACCCAGTGCAGAGTTTAAAGCAGTTATGTAAAAAAAAATAGAAAAAGCTAGTTTTTGTCCCAGATTATTGTTTCTGCTGGAATTGTTTCGTCCATATTCAAGTGACTCCACCACACTCGTGACGAATGAAAATTTTCTGATTTGTGGTTTTGTTTCTTCCATTTAGTTCAAGTTTCCTCTCAATATCATCATGAGCAATTTGTGGCTGTTCTCACCTATTGTCAGCAGGTAAGAAAAGAGATCCTTGATCAACATCTTCAGCTTCTCACCCTTAAAAGATGAAGCCATTTCTAATCTTCCAGGAAATCAGTTATTTTATAGTTTAGATAATTCAGTGGTTTCCTGTTAACAATCACTTAGTTAATTGAATAAGCCATCATTCAGCTTATTGCCTGTGGAATTATGGTGCTTATTTTTTAGCAATGTCCAACTTATTTGAAAAATTTTGTTGGTTTTTTTCTATTTTTGTAGAGTTATGGCCTTGAAACCTTCCACCAATGCCTTGATCCGAACGACCACTGCAGTCACCCTGTTTAATGCAGGAATCAAGGTACTTTCATTCATTTGGGTTTTTCTCATTGTAATTATGATGAGGCAATTAGGACATTTAATTTCCAGCTATTTATTAGTGTGGGCCCTCTGTGGTGCCACAGTCTCATTCTTACCTCAAGTGTGGCTTGGATTTGGCTACAGTTAAAAATTCCTTCATTTCAGAAGTATCTGATCTTTGTCCACCACTGTTACAATTGGTAATATTTTAGGACAGACAAGAAAATGTGATTTCTGCACAATCCTGCAAAGTACCAAAAGTAATATTTGAAACTGTCACAGTCACAAACACTTCCCTGGCCCAGACATTTGTAGCACAGCTCTGGGGTTTGCCTGAAGTGGCTTCAGTGTGCACCTTGGACTGAGAGATAACAGCCAGATCCTGCTCTGATAAGGAAGAGGAGCTGTCCAAAAATACTGGAGCCCTGGAAAACAGAGTTTGTGTTTGTTGTGTCCCTGAAAAAATCTGTAACTGAAAAGCATCACTGGGCAGGAAACGATGCAGTGGCTGAACAGTGACACAGAGTGGCCAGGGAGGAGGTGACACCCTGGTTCCTTGGGATTTTTTCCTAAAGTTTGCACATGGTTTCATTTAACAAAGTTGTAAATATTCAGTCTGTAGATAAGAAGAGTTATGTTCAATAAAAATCACTTGTTAAGCAACTTCAATTTACCCAAATATGAACCATGTAATGTGACAATGAGGTAAAAATATCACTTAAAAATACAGAATTTCAGAATTTCTCAGTACAAATTCTCTGAAGGGAGAGGTAAAAACTTCTATATAAGTAACAGCTAACTTCATTTTTGTTGATTTGATGAATATTTGTGTATTTATCTGCATTTTAGATAAGATTTGCAGTGTTTTAACACAGAAAGAGATATCACACTTGGTGGAAACAGTGGAGCATCTGAGGCCTGCAGTTGTTTGAGCAGTTCTGAGTTTGCAGTTGGCATTTTAATCTGGTTTTCACTTCCTTTTCAACTTTGGCCCTTCCTTTTTTCCAGGTGAATGTCATCCCTTCCTCTGCCAGAGCCACGGTGAACCTGAGGATCCACTCAGCTGAGACAGCTGCTGAGGTAGGTGGGATCTCCTGGTGAGATCTCCTGGTGAGATCTCCTCACTTCTGTGCCAAAGAGCACAAAGTGCTCAAGAGGGGCTCATCTGTGCTGTGGGGTGGGAGCCTCAGGGTTTGTCCCCTGGGAGATTTGGGAATCCTGCACACTTCAGGAGGTCTGACAGGCCTGTCCAGCCCAGGGCAGCTGGGAAATGTTGTCAGTACAAAACATCTTCCCTGCCCAAGCCTTTGCTGGAAGTTTCTCTCTCTGGAAGCTTTTTCTGGATTACTTGGATGCCAGAATTTCCAAGAGCAGCAGGCTGAGCAGCTGCCTTTCAGGGCTGAAGCAGTTCAGGAGTACCTTGAGACAGTGATGTGTCTGATTTAAAAATTCAGCTGAAGTATCAGCCATGCACTCAGCAGAGGAAGAGAGACTGGCACTCAGTCTGTGTGTGCAGCCACAAGTGCCAGGTCACAGACAGATGTTTTCTGGAAAGCTGAACATCTGCTGTCTCATTTCTTGTGCTCCTTTTGTGTGTGTGTTTCACCCCCAGGTGCTGGAGGCAGTCAGGAGCACCATTGCTGATGACAGAGTGAAGATTGATGTGGTGGAGGCCTTTGACCCCCTGCCCATCAGCCCTTGGGATGAGCAGACATTTGCAATCCATATTTTTCAAAGAACCGTCCTGGACATTTTCCCAGATGTTGACAGTGTAGTCCCAGGTGACAGCAGGCACATGATGATTATTGTTTCCTCTTCTCTTTTCCCTTGTTTCCATTTGCTGTGTACTCCTCCACCCCAGCTGTTAACTACTGGAAACAGCTGTTTTTTCCTCTTTTTATTCCGTTCCCTCTTTATGCTTTACAAGTTTTCATGTTGTTTTTTAGTAGTGGAAGTAAAAAAGCAAACAGGAAGCTGACAGAAACAATGAGCCTTGAATTGGGCTCTTTGCACATACAAAGGAATCTCTTCAGGGAAGAAAGGAATTGTGAGGGAGAGGAGGAGGTCTTCTTGCTTTAGTTCTTTTGTTGTTTTCATAGCTGGAAAAGCATTCCTGCTTTTCTGTATTGTTCCTTGTGATCCCAGCCCCTTCCCTTTCTTGCAGCTCCTTCCAAGCTCTGCTATTGGTGGATTGAAGTTTGAAGTTTAAGTTTTTGGGGAGGCTGTTCTTAGGTTGAGTTGTGTGTTCAGCTCCTGCTCCTGCAGGAGAGGATGTTCAGGATGTACCAGTCAATGTTTCCAGTGATGCTTTTGGTGCAGGCACTGCAGGACTGTTATCATTTGCTTTTCCTCTCTCCTGGGGAAAGGTGGGTCACTTTTTGTTAAGTTCAGTTGTTCCTCTCCTGCAGAACAACCCTGGGGTTTGTTTTCCAGGCACGTGCATTGGAAACACGGACAGCAGGCACTTCACCAACGTCACCAGGGCCATTTACAGGTTCAACCCTGTGCTGCTGAGGCAGGATGATCTCCCCAGGTACTGAGCTCTGCCTGGGGCAGCTCTGGGGCTGGGCCCAGGGAAAGAGGAGATCCATGAGCAGTGGGCAGAAGGAAACCCAGCCTTGTGCTCACTGTCAGATCACCCATTTCCTGCAGGTTTGGGTGCTGGGGATGGAAATGACCCTGGACAGTGTCAGCCCTGGCTCTTTGTTCCTTCCAGTGCAGGCAGGACCCACTGAGGTGTTTGATTCAGTGCTGCTGAGTGGATCCTTTGTGGGAGGGCTGTTGTTCTGGTACTTGGCCTTGTCCTGCAGATTTATCCACATATTTGGACACTTGCCAGTCTGAATTGATTTGAAATTTCCTGCAGTTATGTGATAACAACATCATCATGCAAGGGATTGTTTGCTTATTTAGATTTCTCATTTTATCAAGGTGCAGATGATGCAGCAGTTGAGTGTTCAGGCTGTACAGAACAGTGACAGAAATGGCCAAGAAATGGGTCATTAGGATTTTTTCCAGATTAGATTTTTAGATTTTTTTCTAGGCTTAGCTGTTGGGCTCTGAGCCTTTCAATCAGTGCATCTGGGTTGGTTACAGTGCAGGTTTTGGTCTATATTGCTGTGTTTTTTGTTGTGCTCTGCTTTATGAAGTCAACAGCCAAGCAGGGTTCTGGGTGTGTGCAGTTGGGTCAGAAATTCCCCCTGGACTGAAAAATGTCCTTTTGCTTTCAGGATCCATGGGTTGAATGAGAGAATCTCCATTGAGAATTATGAGAAACAGGTGGAGTTCCTGTTCCAGCTGATCAAGAACTGTGACATTGAGACACTTCCAGAGCCCCATGCCAACTCCCACGAGCTCTGAGACTGCTGGGCAGAGCAACTGCACTGGGCTCTGGGACAGAAGGGCTGAAGATGCACTTGTGTCTTGTGAATTGAATTTGGGTTTATTTTTATACTGTGGTTTACATAGAGATGGGAGAAGTGCTGGCTGTGTGACAGGAACGTGGCAAAACCCAACACATAACTCTGAGTTCTGCTCTCTGTGCTCTGATGTGCAGCCATTAATCTGACACGATTTTTTTTCAGCACTTTAAGCCTCTGAAATTGGTAATCACTAAAAATCTAAGCTATAATCAGCAGTCACTCACCACTGGAAGGTGAATTATCCTGCGTGCTCGTGACAAACTCAGTTTTTCTGGTGAATGGATCTTGCTCAGGTGAGGGTTTGGGATGTGATGAAAGGGTTCCTGTCACTGGCACAGCCACCCTGAGAGGTTCTTGCACTGCTGCTGGGCATGGGCTGCTTCCCTGGGGATTCTCCAGGGGATTTTCCGTGGGGATTCTCTCCTGAGATCTCTCTCACCAGCATCCATGGTACTCTGAGCCAGTGTCAGTGTTCACTCCCATGCTGCACTCATTTCTGACTCTGTTTTCAGCTACTCCAGAATTTCTATGTTGTTGTAACTGAGGAGGTGCTGGAATCTTTCCTTCCCATCATTTAGTGATTATTTTTTTCCTTCCCTGACTCATGCTGTGGCTCAAGGTGTGTTGTGCAACTGGGTGTCAGAATAAGGGATTGCAGCTTGAAATAAGGAATGAAATCCCTGTTGTCTGCCCCTCTCTTTTCTCTCTGAGTCAGTTCATGCTTCTCCTTTGCTCTTCTGAGAACTTGATTGTGAAAAATGTGCAGCCCTTCAGTTTCTTCCAGTTCAGAGGGATCAGAGGTTTGTTCCTTCACTGCCATTTGGAAGCCATTTCCACTTTCCTGCTCAGTTTTTTGGGAATCCTGGGGGAGGCAGGCCATGGATGTTGACTCTGCTTCATCTTGCACTTCTTGCCTACCTGTGACAGCACTAAAGGGTTCAGCATTCTTTTGGCCTTGGCAGTTGGGGTTACCAGTATTAATTAGACAAATAATTTATTAAATCAGTTAATTAAATTAATTCTATCAATAAATAGTTAGCAAAGTGATGTAAGCCAAAGAAAAGCCTGAAAGCTGCTGTGTGACAGGGGCAGTGTCTGTGCTGCAGGGACCAGTGCAGCTCCTCCTGCTGCACAGATGCTTTTTCAGAACTTAAATTATGCACTGGAATGGGTGGATGTTCTGCTCTAAATTCATACTGTGAATGTGCTGGAATGTACAGGAAATACTCTGAAACGTATCCTGAAAAACACTGATGGAGCTGTGATTCCAATTCTTTCTGTTCACCTCTCTTATTTATTTGATCTTATCACTGTGGCCAGAGGGCTCCAACTGTATCACCTACTGAATAATTGAAACAAAACTGACAGTTTCATCTAATAAAATGAGGAATGTGAATTCTTTTCTGATGATTATTTAGTCTTTTTATGTAGCTATGTAATTGCAGTGAAGTCATTTCCACACCTGAGCAATCCATAAAGTTTCCATCAAAACAAACCCACCTATTTTCCAGCCAGCTTTAATCTTTGCTCCCTTTTCTACACAAAATCAGCTCACCCTGGCCAGGCATTGTTGGGCAGTAAATTGTTTGCATCTTTTCTGCTTTGCTGCACTTTGTGATTTGTTCAGCCACGTGCCTGTGGCTCTTTTGTGGAGGTGTCACTGCTCCTGTGAGCTCCTGTGTGCAGGCACAGCAAAAGTGATGTGTCAGGGCCCAGCACTGAATGGAGCACAGCCCTGGCACTGGGAGGTGCACAGAAGGGGTTGTTGTTGTTTTTTCTCTGGCAAATCTCTGTAAAAGTGAGTTTAAAGCCTTTGCTTTGGCTGTGGCTGTGTGGGGTCAATATTGTTTAACAGCTGATGGTTGTGCTGCCAGTCAGAGGGACTGGAAAATGGGACCACGGGAGAAAATGGGATAAATCTCATGAGAGAGCACAAGTGGTGAAAATCCTCATGCTCTTGTGGTGTGGGAGGAGGGAGAAAATGTTTCCTAAAGACACAAAGCATCCTTTCTATTCTGTAATTCCCCCAGCCAAAAACCCCTCACCTCTGCTCTGGTGAGGATTGTTTTGTTAAAGGAAGATCCATTTTGCTGCTGAAGGAAAAGTGAGGGTGCTGGGAAGGCAGGGCTGTGCTGGCAGCTCCTGTGTGAATGTGTGCCATGAGATTTGGCTGGGGCAGCTCCTTGCAGAGCTCATGAAGTGCCGCTCATCCAGGGCTGGGATCCTGCAGTGCCTCTGCACTGGGGACGTGCTCAGCAGAGCTTTGCTGCAGCCTCAGAGGCCATCAAGTGCTTTAAACAGCCCCTGTCCTGCAGGATCCCCTGGGGAAACAGCACATCCCCATCTTTACCCATTTTCCCAGGCACTTTTGATGATTATCTCTGCTTTTTCCACGGGGCAGCTTTGCCTCTGTGTTCTCAAACCTCTTTATTTCATCCCATTTGCTGCCAGGCCGTGGCTGTGTGACAGCTCAGGAGTCACTCAGTGTTTGATCTCACCTCCTGACAGAGCAGCTCTCTTCCCTCCCCATTTCACTGTCCCAGCAGATGTTTCTGGAAATGTCACTTTTCCTAAGTGCAGTGTGAAATTCACAAAAATAATAAGAATAATATGAATGGTGCTTTTTCTGTTAAGATCACCTCCAGCCTTGCTTGGTGTGAGCAGTTACTGGAGAGTGCCAAGCACATGCTGAAAACAGATTCATGACTCTGGGAGCTATTCTTGCTGTGTTGAGGTGAGTCACTGTGCCTGGAGCAGGGAGAGCAATTACCTCTGACTCAGAGAAGGAAGGAAGAGCCTGATTTTCTGCTCTGAATTCAGGTAACTCAGTCATACTAACACATATGATCTGAGCACTGTGCTAGCCCAATTCCAGTGTGTGTTACATCTACAGCAGCTTCCTTCTCCCCCTGCTTTCCTCAAGTCTACAATGTTGATGTTTTTGTGCCAGACTGACTCAAAGTGAGATGTGTGCAGTTGTGCTGCTTTGGGCCAGCTGAGCTGGGCCCTGCAGAAAAGGTCACATCCCACACCTGCATTTTCTAAAGAAAGCTCTGTTGCTGGGCTCTCTTTGACAGAACTTGGTTTATTTTCAGCTCCAAGTGAAAATCCGTGGGGAGTTCAGGCTCAGAGCTGGAGGAACAAGGTGTTTACAGAGTCATTTCCTCCAGCTTTGCATTTGACACTTGGATTCTTGGCTCCTCTTTTGCTGTTTCATTTGATATTCCATGGACCTGCTGAAATCCATTTTCTCCAGCAGGTGCTGTGAAAATTTCCTTGTGTCAGTGCTGTGGAGTGAGGCATCCACTGAGAGCCTGGAGGCTGCTCAGCCACTTTGCTGCTGGAGAGGAGAATTCCTCACCTGCAGCTCAGCTCAGCTCAGCCTGTGACCCTGAGCCCTCTGCTTTCCAGTGCTCTGCACGCTGCTGCTTGAACCCTGCATGAATTCTTGCCAATCTCTTCAGTCCTTGCTGGTGCTCTGGAATTTTTACAGAATTTTTCAGTGCTGCCCAGGGAATGGTTTTCCTGGCTGAGCAGCTCAGGGAGGGCTGTGGGACACTGGAGCAGGGGCTTGGCTCAGCTTTCCGCTCCCACAGCAGCGGGAGGCAGAGATAAAGGGCTGGGCTGGGGGGAAGGGAGGGTCCCCATCCCTGCAGATCCCTCTGCTGATTGCAGAGCTGAGCTCAGAGCTGTGGTGGGGGGCCCAGAGGAAGCTGCAGTCACTTCTCAGCAGGAAGGAAAATGACCACATGGCAGGGGGCAGGGGACAAAGGGAAAATGCTCTTTGGCACTCGGGGGTTGCTGTGGGTTGGTCACAGGGCAGGCCTGGGGGGTTTTACAAGCAAAGTTCAAATCATGCAGCTTTTCCCAGGGTGCTTTTTGTGCCTCTTTGAATTCATGTTTTAACCCAGTACAGTGGTGTGTGTTACTGCAGCCCTGTAAATACTCAGATCACTTAAACACTCTGCCTGCCCTTGCACTACTACAGAGATGATCCCCTGGGTCACTTATTCTGGATCTGATATCCTTCCACTTGCATTTTTAACTGTTGGTACTGCAGGACTGCCTTGTTGTATGTACACATGTTAATCTAAAATCCTCTTTGGGATTTTGGGAAGTGAGAGGGTCGTCATGGAGCAGGAAATAGGGTGGATTTAAGAAATTACTGTGTATATTTTATCATCAGTCTCTGGTCTGTCCAGCCTTGTGGTATCAGTGTTTTCTTCAGCTTAATTCTAACTAGAAATGAATTCCCTCACAGCCTGTAACTGGAACAAAGCTGACATGTGAGGCACATCCCCAGTGGCTCCATGACAGGTGTCCCTGTCCCTGCTGTCCCACCGGATCTGCTGACCTTGTGGAACACAGGAAAAGCAGCCCCAGGTGCTCTCCCATGGCCAGGGGCGCAGGGAGGGACCTGCCAGGGGCTGTCCTGTGTTTGTCACAGCACGTGAGGGACACAGGAACGCAGCTGGGACCTTGGAAAAAAGGATGGAGATGGGTTTGTTTGCTTCCAGGCTGGCAAACAGAACTTCCTGGATGTGCATTTCTCCCCCAGCTGCTGCCTGCCCTCGTGAGCTGCTTGTGCCCTGCAGTGACACCTGAAGGGACAAGTCCTGCTCCATAACCTGCTCAGGTTTGTTTTCCTGCTGACATTTCTTCTTGCAAGGAATTAAGAGCCCAGTTCCTTCAGGATCCTTGCTCAGAGCAGCTGGGGCTCCATTCAGAGCTGTGACAGGCAGTGGTGGAGCCAGGACAGGGAGCAAAGGCACTCTCAGGGCACTCACACTTTATATCAGGATTTTTGGGGTGACTTTGGCCAAACCCTTTTATCCTGCTGGGCTCTCCTGTGAAAGGGCCCTGAGGTTATTCCTGAGTGCTGGCCCAGAGCTGGGCAGCTCAGTCCTGCCAGAACCACGTGGCTGCTGTAAAACACACGGGCACGACATTCCACGAGACATTCCATGATCCAGCCCAGCTCAGGGCTCAGCTCCTTCCTTTCCAAACGTTTGTGTTGCCTTTGCTACCTGCTCCCTGCAATTGGAAACCCAATTTCCTGCCCTTTCATCCTCTGCTTTTTTGATCTCAGCCTCGCTGGTGGGGGTGTTATCTACTTCTGTTTGCTTGTCTCAGGCAGCTTTTGTCCCCACACTTCCACTTCCTGTGCCTGCAGCTGGGGAGCAGTGAGGTCACTTTTGGGTGCACGTGGTTTTTTGGGGAGGTGAGGGAAGAATGGAGGCTCCATCTCAGGGGAGGGATGGATTTTCCGAGTCAGGAAGGAAAGACGAAGGTGGAAGCAGAGCCTTGCAGCCAGGTTGGTTTGGACAAAGGAGGATGGAGGCTGGGCTGGAGGCAGGGTTTGGAGCTCCAGTCCCAGCTGTGGCTGTGGCTGGAGCTGAGATGTGTCTCTGCATGTCTAAAGTTTTCCATGAGGTTTCTTGGCTGGTGGAGGTCCTGAGGATGAGTGACATGACCCCAAAGGTTCCTCATCCCTTGAAATCCCAGAATCCCAGGATGGTTTGGGTCAGAAGGGAGTTTAAACTCATTTGTTCTGCCATGGCAGGGACACCTCCCACTGTCCCAGGTGGCTCCAAGCCCCATCCAACCTGACCTTGGGCACTGCCAGGGATCCAGGGGCAGCCAGAGCTGCTCTGGGCATCCTGTGCCAGGGCTGCCCACCCTCCCAGGGAGGAATTTCTTCCCAAAATCCCGTCCATCCCTGCCCTCTGGCAGTTTAAAGCCATTGCCCCTCATCCTGTCACTCTCTGCCCATATAAAAAGTCTCTTATCAGTGCTGCTTTCTCCAGTCATCTGTCCAGTTCTGCTCCACATGTTCCTGTCATCCTCTTCTCCCAAAAGCACCAAACATTCCAGGAAAACACCTCGCTGTGCCCAGCTCTTGATGGGAGCAGAGCCCCCAGCTTGAGGTCACAATGGATCCCCGCCCTGTTTCTGCTTCTGTTTCCTCAGGGAGTGAAGTCAGCAGCTCCAGGCACGCCCCAGTCCCTGTGTCCATGTGGGAATGTGGCTCCCCAGTGCCCTCCCCTTCCCCCCCCCACACACACATC
>JAOTBB010000991.1:954769-965247 GCA_025629985.1 Chamaetylas fuelleborni | reverse complement strand
CATCACCCTGAGCAACAACTTGCTGCTCACCGTTTCCTGGGAGGAAAGGAAAGGCAGGAAGGAAAAACAACTGCTCAAAATTTCCACTCATGACAAAAAAAAAAAATAAAAAAAAAAAAATAAAAAAAAAAAAATAAAAAAAAGGAAATAAAAGGAAAGCATGAATCAGAGGAGCTGGTTCATTCAGGAACACAGAATTCTACAGAGGACCTGACCTCTGTAGCAGGAGTTTTTATGCTCTTTATTTATTTGTTGTGGGTCAGTTTGGCACAAACAGAGGCAGAGAACGTGACAATATTCCTGAGCTTTTGTTTTGAGCTGCATCAGCCTGGCAGAAGCCTGAAGTCCAGTGGGTACCACTGAGAACGTTGGTGCTCCTGGGCCTGGATCCAGCCGTGTTTCCCTGGGGGTGGGGGCACCACAGGACACCTGTGGGCACCTGTGAACTCCCTGTGCCCGGGGGACACAACGAGGGATCCCAGCGAGGGATCCCCGGACAGCGCAGGGGAGAGCAGGTAAAACCACGGGGGATGGAGGGATGGAGGGATGGGGGATGGATGGATGATGGATGATGGAGGGATGGATGATGGATGGAGGGATGGATGGATGGATGGATGATGGATGGATGGATGGATGATGGATGATGGGTGGATGGATGGATGGATGATGGATGGATGGATGGATGATGGATGGATGATGGATGGAGGGATGGATGATGGATGGATGGATGGATGGATGGATGGATGGATGGATGGATGGATGGATGGATGATGGATGGGTGGAGGGTTGAATGATGGATGGGTGATGGATGGATGGATGGATGGATGGATGGATGGATGGATGGATGATGGATGGGTGATGGATGGATGGATGGATGGGTGGATGGGTGATGGATGGATGGGTGATGGATGGATGGGTGGATGATGGATGGATGGAGGGATGGAGAGATGGATGGATGGATGGATGGATGGATGGATGGATGGATGGATGGATGGATGGACGGACTGACAGCAGAGCAGGATGGATGGAAGGAAGGACGGCTGGGCACACTGACGGACGGACGGACAGACGGACAGACAGACAGACACACCGACCGCTCCCGCCCGGTGCGGGCTCAGCCGCACGTGACCTCAGGCCCCGCCCCCTCGCCGCCAAAGGGGCGTGGCCTTCCCGCTGCGGGGGCGGGGCCAGACGTGACGCCACGCGCAACGGGCCAATGGGAGCGCGGCACGGCGGGGCGGGCGCTGCCGCCATTGGCCGGCGGTGATGTCAGGGCGGCGCGGGGCGGGGCCCGGCGGGGGAGCCGCGGGTGCGCAGCGGGAGCGGAGCGAGCGGCACCGGGCGGAACCGGCACCGCGGGGACAGACACGGCAGCGACACCGGGGGGACACGGTACCGACACCGCGGGGACACGGCAGTGGTACCGTAGGGACACGGTACCGACACCGGGGGGACACGGCAGTGGTACCGTAGGGACACGGTACCGACACCGGGGGGACACGGTCCGACACCGGGGGGACACGGCAGCGCTACCGTGGGGACATGGGCGGTACCGGCACCGGGGGCTCTGCGGGCGCTGCGGCAGCTCCGGCGCTGCGGCAGCGGGAGGAGCCCCGGAGGAGCCCCGGGCGCGGGGTTCGTCCTGCGGGTCCCTCCTGCTCTGCCCCCGCATCTCCTCTGAGCCCGGAGGGTGCCCGGGGTTGGGAGAGCAGCTGCGGGTCCAGCCAGGAGCCACGGGACCCCACGGAATATCAGCTTTCCTGCCGTGTGTTTCAGGTGAAGGGCGAGCTCTCGGAAAACCACGTCAAGCCCCAGGCCGTCCCAATGCCAGCCCCCACCCTGCAGCCCGCCCAGCTCCGTGAGTAACCTTCACTGGGGACCTGCTGTCACTCGGAGTAAGAACTGTGCTCGCCTCGTGCTGCTGGGGGAGAAATTCTTCTGGGGGAGGAGGAGGACGGCAGTGACACTCGAAGCCTGCTGGAATCGCTGGCTGTTCTGGCAGAAAGCCCGCAGGAGCCTTCAGACTGGAATTCTGCAGAGCGACAGTGCCACTAGAGGAAGTGGCAAAGCCCTGGTAGCAAGAAGAGCCTGAGTGGGATCATCTCCAAAATCCAGTCCTTTCCTTCAGTGCTCCTTTAAGCTTCTGTGTCCTTCACTTCATCTGGTTTTCCCTCTGGAAGAAAACCCGGGAGAAGATGCTCTGAGGTGTCACATCAAGGGAGGAAAGCTCGGATCCTGCCCTGGTGGCTGCTGCACCCCCAGCGCTGGAGAGGAGTGGAGCCAGAGGGACTCGCTGCCATTCCCAGCTGCTGCCGTGTCCCCCGCCCGCCCCGTGCTCGCTGTCCCCTCGCTGGGCGCTGCTGGATGGGGATCTCTGCCGCAGGAGCAGGCTCTGCACTCCCGGGCGGGCGAGCGGGGCTGGCACAGCTCGCTGCTCCATGCTGCACAGCCCGTGTGGATAAGCTGCTGCTGGCAGAAGATCCCTCCTGGAGCAGCTGCTGGCTGTAGGCCCAGCGAGGCAAGGGTCAGCAGAGCCTGTCCTGCAGCATGGCTTCCAAGCTGGAGCAGCAGGAGCCCCCCCAGGCCAACGGGGCCGTGCCCGGGGACTGCGCGCCCAGCCCGGAGCGCGCCCCGCCCGCGGAGCTGCTGCGGCCCCAGGGCGCGGTGGAGGGGCTGCTGCTGGAGTCCCGGGCCAACGCCAAGGGCGTGAGGGAGGAGGATGCCCTGCTGGAGAACGGCAGCCAGAGCACCGAGAGCGATGACACCAGCACGGAGCGGGGCGCCGAGCCCGCCCCGCCGCTCAAGGAGACCTCCTTCTCCATCGGGCTGCAGGTGCTGTTCCCCTTCCTGCTGGCCGGCTTCGGCACCGTGGCTGCGGGGATGGTGCTGGACGTGGTGCAGGTAGGATGGGGCTGCCCTGGCCCTGCAGGTCAGGGCTCTGGGGAATGCTGGGATCCAGGAATGCCACAGGAGTGGGGGGAGAACAATTCCCTGGGCGAGATGGGGAGCCCTCCATCACCTTGTCCCAGCCCTGGCTCTGTAAATGAAGCTCAGTTAATTTAAGGAGATGGGAATGATGTGAGGAATGAGGAAGGAGAGGACGCTGTGGCTCAGAGGAGAAGGTGCAGCTGAAGCTGGGAGCTGAGAGCGCTGTGTGCATCACAGCTGGAGACAAATCCCCTCCCTGCTGCTGCCTGCTGCCATCCCAGCCCCAGGGACTGGTTCCTCTTGTCCCTTCCCCACCTCAGGAGCGTGCTGTGCTGTTCAGACTCGTGCCAGCCAGGTTAATGTTTCTCCCAGCATGTGCCAGGCTCGTTCCAGAGCTTCCTGCACCACTTCCCTGTGCTCTGGAGGCACCCAGGGCTGGCAGGGCTGTGGAGGTGACTTTTGGCAAAGGCCAGCAGGGCGCTGGCAGTTGCCTCTGGGTGGGAACCGAGGTGTTCCCTGAGGCAGGAGACGCTGTGGGAACGTGCCAGCCTGGTTGTGTTTCCATGTGGGAATGGTGCCTTTGCAAACTGGGGCTCCTGTGCTGCCCTGCACCACGTTTCCCAAGCGTGCCTGGCAGCAGAGCAGCTTCTCCTTGCCCTGAAGGCAAAGCCTCCCATCCCCGAGGCACAAACTGGGCTCCTGCGTGGGTTTGGGATGGGGATGCAGCCCCTGGGGAGCTGTGGGCAGCCAGAAATGCTGTGCTGGAGCTGCTGTGTGTGCTGGGCTGGGCTGAACAAGCCCTGGCGTGGGCAGAGAGAGGCTCCAGTGTCAGCCCCTGGCAGCTGGGATCAGCCCAGCTCGCTGCCAGGAAGCCAGAGGGGTTTTTTTGGGGTTTGTGGGTGGTCAGGCAGACACTGCTCGTGCTGTCCTGCCCAGAGCAGCAGTTTCCCTGCCTGCCTTTGTGCTCTGCTCATCCTTGTGGCCTCTCTTGGTGGAACCTGCCGGGGGAGCTGGGCAGTGACTCCAAACAGGAAAGGCTGGACGGGCTAAATTAATCCAGGAGAGATTTACCAGAATCGTTTTCTGAAAAATGAGGACATTTCCAGCACGTTTTCCTGTCAAAAAATCCCTGTAAACTCCTGCCTGGCTCTTCTGGAAGTTCCCCAAAGTGGTTTGAGCCCAAGCTGAAATTTTTCCTGGAGCAGGCAGGGCTGGGACTCTGCCCTGTGTTCTCCTGCCCTGATTGTTGTGGCCTTTAGGAACAAAACTCTGCAATTCCTGTGTCCCACAGCAGCTCAGCGTGGCTGGGCAGCTCCAGCTCCCCTCAGCCTTGGGATTGACTGAGCCTGGAAATGCCCCAGGGTGGGGAAGGGGGATGGTTCTTCCAGAACCTGCAGCAGAGCCAGGCCCAGTTCAGCCCTGCAGAGCTGCATGGGAGGCACTGGGATCCTGGGCAGGCCCTGAAGGATCCTGCCTGCTGTGTTTGCTTCCCTAAAACCAGCTTATTTCTGTATTTCTGTGCTTCTCAGAGGGGCTGATACAGCAGTTTTAACAGCTCCATGTCCTGAACTGAAATTCTTATTTCCTCTTTTTTTTCCCGTTTTGGTTTTGATTTTTTGATTTTTGTTGTTGTTGTTGTTGCTGTTGTTTTTGGGGTTTTTTTTTTTTTGGCCTTTTTATAGTTTGTGTGTTTTGTTTGTTTTTTTTCCTCCTGACTTCCCCCAGCAGCCTGGCTCTGGCTGTGCCCCTGGAGCTGCTCTGTGGGCACTGCCCTGCACAGGGAGCTCTGTGCAGCCCCACAGACTCCCAGTGTTTTACAAATCTTATATTAAGAAACCTGGCAGGAGCCCAGGGGTCCTGCTCTTTGCAGCTGCTGAGCTCTGCAGAAACCTCCTTGTTTTCCTTCCCCAAAAATGGCTTTTCTTCCTTTCTCCAGGGAAGGGTTGGGGTCCTGTCCTGCTCAGGGAGCTGCTGCAGGCTCCAGTTTGGCAGAGCAGCCTCCCCTAAAGCTTCATTTCCAAAGCCAGGCTTGGGATGAGGTGATGGAGAGCCTGAGCTGGTGCCTGGTCCTGAGAGTTCTGGGAGCTCTGGAGGCAGGGAAGTTGTGCACAGCCAGAAGTGACCAAGTGGCTGTGCTGGAGTGGCTCTGGTGGCAGCCAGCCCGTCCTGCTGGAGCCCTGGGTGCTGCCAGGGGGGGTTGGAATGAGGGATTCACCCTCTGGACACGCAGCAAAACCATCCCAGAGTCTCCTAAAAATAGCCTGGGGAGGCTGAGCTGGGCTGCTCCTGAGGTGCCTTGGAGGAGGCACAGCCTGGGCTGGGTGAGGAGTTCAGATCACACAGAATCCAGACCTGAGGCTGGCAAATCCCTGCAGGATCCCCCAGGCCAAGCTGTGCCCCATCCCCACCATCCCAGAGCTCTGAGTGCCACATCCTTGGGCACCTCCAGGACTCCAAACCCCACTGGGTGACCTCATCCTGCAGCAGGGACAGAGCTGGGATTGGGAAATGGCTGAGGGATCTTATCTGTGTCCCTGAGAGTCAGCTTGGCATAAAATCCCCCAGGGTTTGGGTTGGAGGGACCTCAAAGCTGGTCCCATCCCATGGCAGGGACACCTTTCCCCATCCCAGGCTGCTCCAAGCTCAATCCAGCCTGGCCTTGGACACTCCCAGGGATGGGGAGTCCACAGCCTGTGCCAGGGCCTCCCCAGGCTGGCAGAAACACCAGGAGGATTTTTATTACTGCAGAAAACACCCTTTCTCTTTCAGTAGAAATAATCCAAATTCCTCCATCTCAAGCTTGCCTCCACTTTTTTTCATTTCCCTCCAATGATTTCTCAAGTGCAGCTTGAGTCTGGAATTGCAAAGCACCAGGAAACTGCAGAGGTGAAGGGTGGAAAAACAAATAAAATATCAGAGCTCCTTCCTCACAGGAAACTGTTGGGCAGGCAGGTGGATCTGTATTTGCTGATGGCTTTTCTTGTCCTGGAGAGAAATTTCTGTCCCTGGTGAGCCTGGCAGGGTGGCACTGCCACCCTGTGACATTCAGCACATCCCCAGCTGGGATTTCTGTGCCCTGTGTCCTTCAGGAAGTGTGGCAGGGTGGGAAACAGCAGAGATTTTGGGCACTGGCCATAAAAAAAGGGGGCAGTGAGGTTTGGGTGTTTTTGAATGTGGCTGTGAGGGGGTTTGGAGTGGTTTTGTGTTTTCAGCTGCTCCCCTGGAAGGCTGCTTACCCTGCAATTGGCAATTACTCCTTGTTTTTTTCCTAAATAACCGTGGCAGCCTCTGTTCCTCACCCCAGGACAGCTGGAGGGGCAGAGGAGTTAGGAAATGTCTGAGTTAACACAGGTAGCAGGGAAAGGTGGGCTGGGTTTTGGATCAAAACAATATATATATATATTTATATTTGCAAGGCACACACACAGAAAAGGCTCTCAGCTGAGTCTGACCAAACCTCAGCACTCAAATCTGCCAAAAACTGCAAGAATTGGGCAAAGCCTCTTCATCTTTCCCTGTTCTGGCCTCTGGGTGTGTAAACATTTTGTCACTGGTGGCTCTTTGGGGGATTTTTCACTGAAAGTTGCTGGCTCAGGGCAGATTTTTCAGCCCAGCAGGATCATGTGGTCACTGCTGCAAATGTCACAAGTGGGAGAAGCACAGCAGAGCTCCCAGTGTGGAGCAGGGAGGGCACTGGGGTGTGTGCTCAGGGCAGTGCCAGGTGTCAGAGGTGACAGTCAGGGGGTGGCACTCGGCCCAGAGCAAAGGTTGGCATCAACCACGGTTTTATTTGATGATTTTATTTCATGTGCTCGAACCCTGCAGCACTGGGACGTCTTCAAATACGTGACTGAGGTTTTTATCCTGGTTCCTGCTCTGCTGGGCCTGAAGGGGAACCTGGAGATGACCCTGGCATCCCGTCTGTCCACAGCTGTGAGTGTGCAGGGGCTGGGGGGGAGAGGAGAACCTGCTTTGGGAGGGCTGGGGGGTGTGTGCAGCTCAGATCCCCAAAATCCCCCGTGGGGATGGCAGCAGGCTCAGAGCCTGGGGTGCAGCTGCTGGGAAGGTGTTTCCACCCTGCTGGGCTGATGGGATTGGGAGGATTAATGGTCCTGGAGCTTTGCTGACAGCTCAGTTCCTCCTGCTGGGGCTGGGGCACAGGCTGGGAGCTGATCTGGGCACAGCAGTGTCACCAGGGCAGGCTGGCAGGAGCCAGGGGCAGAGGGGAGCTCACAGGGGGATGGAGGTCACAGCTGGGCCTTTCCCTGCTGGATCCCCTCTGGTCCCTGAGCATCCCTGAGGGCTGGGGCAGCCTCTGGCAGCTCCTCAGAGCCAGGAATTGCTCTGTGTTCTCCCCTGGAGCTGAGCAGGGCTGGAGAGGGAGCCACACCTGTCCTGGCAGGGACAGGGACACTCCCTCCTCTGTAGAGCATCTCCAGCCTGATGTCCCTGTGTCCTCATGCTGGGGGCTTGGCATCTTCCACCTGCAAGGTGTTCTCTGCCTGCTGCTGAGATTTGAACTCCCCTGGGATGGGAATTCCTGAGAGGAGCCCTTGCAGGAGGCAGCCTGCTGCTGCTCCTGCTGGTTCTGATGTTCCTCAGCCCAAGGAGCTGCTTGGGAAGCTCTCACTGAGGTGGAGGGATGGAGAATACAATCCTGCCTGGCTCATTCTCTGCTCTCAGCCCTGCCCTGGCTGCAGGAGGAGGCACAGCAGAGCTGCAGGGGTTGGTTCCTCTCTGGCAGCTCCTCTCCTCTCCTCCCCTGTGGAGGTTGGTGCTGTGGCTCTGGGAGGACAGGGGCTGAGCTTTGTTCACCCCTTTGCTCTGGGAAACAAATCCCTTTGTTTGACTCCCTCACACAAAGGGATCAGGAGGGGATCCTTGCTGTCCCAGCCCCAGGGACCTTCTCCCTGCTGGCCCTGGCCACCCCCTGGGCTGCTGGGGACAAAGGCAGTGCTGGCATGGTGTGTCCCTGCCTGGGGCTGGCAGGGGCAGCTCTGGCAGAGTCAGGAATCTGAATCAGAGTCTCTCAGGCTGTGCAGAGTCAGGAATGCAGAACTGTGCCCTGCTGGCTGCACGGGGGGTCACGGGGACACCCCAGCACGGGGACACCCCCAGCTCCTGTCCCAGGCTGAGCCTGGGTGGCACCAGCCAGGCTTTGGCCCTGCCTGCCCTCCCTGAAACCAGCAATCACAGGGTCACTGAGGCTGCAGAGCAGCTCCAGGACCATGCCAGGAGCTGCCTGTGCCTGTGCTGGGGGCAGAGCATCTCTGCTGCCAGGGGTGCACAGGGAGCTCCCCCCTCCCAGGGCTCACCCTGAGCTCTCCCCACAGGCAGCAGCCTGCAGTGCTTCCTCACATTCTGGGCTTCTAATTAGTGCTGCTTTAAGGCACCTCAGAAATTCCTTTCACGATTAAGAGGCAGAACTCCCCCATTAGTTAAAGGATTAAGTGCCTGCAGTGAGGTTGTGTTAATCCCAGCCTAATTGCCATGTGGCTGGAATTTTAAGGTCAGGCTTCTTATGGAGCTCAGGTTCCTGTGCTGGATGTGCTGCTCCAGTCAGTTTTTGTTGGTTTTTCCCCCATTCCTTCCTCCTCTCTGCCCAGAGTGATTTGGCATCTCAGTAAAACGAGCTGGCAGCCCCCAAGCACATCCAGCAAGGAGAGCAGGGGGATTAATTAATCAGTGATTTCTGGTTTTCTTGTTTTCTTTTCCACCTGAGGAGGAGGAAAATCGCTGCTGTGCTGTTGTGCACAAGCTTGGTGCTGTCAGGCAGCACCTCCAACGTGCACTTCCCTCCCCAGTGTTTGAGCCTCCCCCTTGTTTCCTGAGCTCATCAGCTCCTAATGATGCAAATTGGATATAAACTTACCCAGGAGGAGAAGAGGAGCAGAGCTCATGCCCTGCAGCGATTCCTCTGGGTTATTTTGGCTCCTACACCAGGAATTCAAGCAATTTCCATCTCCTGGTCATCCTGCCCAGCACCTCCTGCTGCCAGGTGACCCCTGTGCCACTGCTGCTGCTCCTCTGTGTGTCCCCACGTGTCCCCAGCCTTGTTTGCTCAGCTTTTTCCAGGACAGGAGGGTTTGCTGCCAGCTCTGCCCCACGTGCAGGGCACAGAGCTGACCTGAGCTCTGCACCCCTGGCCTGGGGGCAGCTTGACCCAGCTGGGCCCCCCAGGCATGGCTGGGTCAGCAGTGCAGTGATTTCCAGGAGAAGTGCAATGATTTCCAGGAGAAGTGCAATGATTTCCAGGAGAAGTGCAGTGATTTCCAGGAGAAGTGCAGTGATTTCCATGACAAATGCAATGATTTCCAGGAGAAATGCAATGATTTCCAGGAGAAGTGCAGTGATTTCCAGGAGAAGTGCAGTGATTTCCAGGAGAAATGCAATGATTTCCATGAGAGGTGCAGTGTGGGGCACAGAGAGGTCTCGCTGCTTTTGCACCATTCCCATCAGATCCTTTGGTTGGTGTTGATTCCCCTCCACACTCCCTTTCCTGCTCAATTCTCCTGTAAGAGCTGAGGTTTGGGGTCCTCTGGTGCTCCTGGCAGGCAGGAATTGGGCTGTGAGCAGGTGAGAAGCTGTCAGGCTGCAATGGTGTCTCATTTGCTCTGCAGGCTAATATTGGCCAGATGGACACACCCAAAGAGCTCTGGAGGATGATTACAGGGAACATGGCTCTGATCCAGGTGAGGAGAGGGAAGGGGGATGTTTGCAGCTGGGCCAGCCCAGCTTTGGCAGGTGTGGGGGGTTTCAATGCCCGGGTTTGGCTGTTTGCTGTCCATATTCTGTGTCTGATGGGGAGGCAAGTGGCACCTCTGTGGCCCTGCAGGCTGCACTGGGTGTTTCCATGCTGGGTTCTGATCCCCCTGGGTGGATTTTCCCTCTTAGAATCACAGAATAAAATCATGGAGTGGTTTGGGTTGGAAGGGACCCCAAAGCTCATCCATTTCCCATGGGCAGGGACACCTGCCACTGTCCCAGCTCCAGCCTGGCCTTGGGCACTGCCAGGGATGGATTCTCTGGGCAGCCTCTCCCCACAGCCTGGGGCTGTTGTGGTCTCTTGCTGAGCCTCTGCTGCCCATTTCCAGGTGCAGGCCACCGTGGTTGGCTTCCTGGCCTCGATTGCAGCCGTGGTGTTCGGGTGGATCCCAGATGGGCACTTCAGCCTGGAGCACGCTGTGCTGCTGTGTGCCAGCAGCGTGGCCACGGCCTTCATCGCCTCCCTGGTGCTGGGTGAGAGCCTCCCCTCTGAGCTGCTCCTCTAAAATACTAACCTCCCCTTTGGGGGGCTCCCCTGCCTTCCCTGGGTGCCTCCAGACCCCCCTGGCAGGGGTCTCAGAGGCCCTGGCGTGGTGCCCAGGACCCCTGTGGGCTGGATTTAAGTCCCTGGAAAAAATTACCAACACTGCAGGAAGAATTACAAGCCACAAAAAATAAGTAGAGTATAAATTAGATTGTTAGAAGATGGAAAAGTGAATTTTTAGAAATGGTTATATTTGGGGGTTTGAAGCTAATATGGAGGATTTGGGGCGTGGTGTGTCTTT
>JAOTBB010000991.1:886180-906342 GCA_025629985.1 Chamaetylas fuelleborni | reverse complement strand
GGAAAGGAAAGGAAAGGAAAGGAAAGGAAAGGAAAGGAAAGGAAAGGAAAGGAAAGGAAAGGAAAGGAAAGGAACGGGACTGTGACAGAAAGGCCAAGGGCACTGTCAGGAGCAGTCTGGGCACACTCCACTGTGGTTTCAGTAATTCTGACTCTGTTTTCCCTTTGTTTAGGCTCTGCTTTGCTCCAGCAGCTTTTCCTGTCCCTTTGCAGGGAGCAGGGTTTGGTTAAATCACAAGCACAGGCTCTGCCTGGCCCAGGGGCTGGGGCTGCTCAGGGATTGTCCAGGGAAGGTCCCCAGGCTCCTGCACCCCCATTTAGGGGTGTCCAAACCCCCAAATCCGGGGCTGATGCTGTGCTGGGACATCACTCAGTGGCTCCTGGGCTGCACCAGTGGCAAGTGGCTGCATGAATGAGTGGCCAGGGGGCTGAGTGGGAACTGGCAGCTCCCCTGGCCCCCAAATCCTTTAAAATCCCCCTGCCTGTGTCCCTGCTGGGCACAGATTGGAACCAGAATTGCCCTTTTCACCTGGAACAGCCTCAGATCTGCAGCCTGGGGCTGGGAATTGTCAACCCACACTGGAGCTGCCCCTGGCAAAGGAGTCTGGGCTGCAGTGAAATCAGATTTACCCCTGGGTAAGAGTGGGAGGGAGCAGGGGGGTGAGCCAGGGTTTGATGCTCTGGAGAGAAAACTGGAGCTGCCAGGGGGCAGAGGGAGCCAGAGGGAAGAGTTTCCTGTCTGGTTTGTAGGACTGAGGTGCTGGGCAGGGTGGGCAGAGGTGCCTGCAGGCTCTGGGGTCAGGGCAGGGTGTCCCCTGCGTGTCCCCAGCTCTCCTTGTCCCCAGGCTGGCTGTGGGGACACTGAGGGTGGCACTTCAGGGAGCCAGGGGGGCACAGCCCAGAGCTGGGATTCCTTTGAGCCCCAGGAAACTCAGGTTTGGTTTCTGCTGCTTTTGTGTTGTACAGCCATGGCTGAACATCCCTGCTGGGCTCAGCCACGGATTTGGGGACACTTCTCCAAACCCTGGGACAGACACAGCTTTGGGGACACCTCTCACAGTTCTGGGTCAGACACAGCTTTGGGGACACTTCCCAGAGCTCTGGGTCCCCCTCAAAGGCAGCAGAGCTGGGACAAGGGAGAGCCACAACTTTGGGGATGCCCCTCAGAGCTCTGGGTCAATCACAGATTTGGGGACACCTCCCAGAACTCTGGGACAGTCACAGTTTTGGGGACACCTCTCAGAGCCCTGGGTCCCCCTTGTGAGGCTGTGCTGGGACAAGGGACAGCCACAGCTTTGGGGACACCTCAGAGCCCTGGGTGCCCTCAGGGGACAGGGCAGGGAGCTGGCAGGCCAGGCAGAGGTTAGGAATGCAGCCCAGGGAGCAGCAGGGGGACACTGAACTGTTTGTGCTGCTCTCTGTAAATAGAGCAGAAATGCCCAGATTTCAGCCTGGCTTCAGCACTGGGAGTTTCCTCCTCTCTGCAGGTGCTGGGCAGCAAGCAGGAGCCAGGCCAGGATCAATGAGGATTTTGCAGCTTTGTTTGCTTGGCTGCAAAGGCCTTGGAGTCCAGTGAGTGACCCCAGCAAACGAGAAAAGCTCTCAGAACCAGACCCTGCTCCAGGCAAGCTTTGCAAAATCTCAGAATCCTGAGGTTGTTGAAGTCTTGAGGCTCTCAGTTGATAATAAATAAATAAATTGCTCCACGGGTTTGGCAGTTTATGGCCAGTCATGGTTCCAAAGCTTTCCTCCACAGCCAAAACATTGATATTTTTAAAGAGAAAAATAATTTTTTAAAAAAGAAAACCCTCGTTGAAGCCAAATGCTTGGAACTCAAATATTGTGAAACTTTGGGTAAAACTGGGGCAGTTAAAAATTGTGCAAGGCAGAATGAGCACCTGAATGGTGCTGATCCAGTGCCCTCCCTGCAGCCTCATCCAGGGAAAGCTAATTAATTAATTGGGGATGAGGAGGGAGATGGTGGAGCTGTGGGATGCTTTGCTCTTGGAGAGGCAGCAAAAACTCCCTGGGAGCCTTCAGAAGCAGGGAATGCTGGAACCCAGGATGGGTTGGGCTGAAATTTGGGTTGAAAGCTCACCCAGTTCCACCCCCTTTCCAAAATGCAGCTCCTGCTCTGACTGTGGAGCTTTCCCTGCACAGGAGCAGCTCCTGGGGCTCCCTCCCCACGCCCTGATTGTCCTGGGATGTGCTGGGGGGTCCCTGCACGGATCCCCTGCTGCTCTGGGCACCCCCAGCCCTCCCCAGGGTGCTGAGCTGCTCGTTTTTGGCACCCCACGCTCTGAAATGTGGAGCCTGGTGGCTTCTCCTGCAGTGCTGAGACAAAAACACATTTCCTGTTTAGAGAGAGAGCAAAGCTCAGCCTGAAGTGCCGGGGCTTCAAACAGCCAGGGCTGCTGGAGCTCCTGCAGTGGCTTCTCCTCTTTTTAAAGGTGCTTAGACACAATTAAACAAAGCCCAGCATCACTCCTGACCAGCACAAAAGTTTTTTAACCATCAGCTCATCAGGGGAGATCCTTCTAAAAGCCCCAGTGTGAATTCCCACCTTTGTACCCGAGGCAGCAGCACTGGACACCCCCAAATTTGTTTTGTTTTGAATTTCTTTAGATTTTCCACCTTGGGATCTGGAAGTTTGATAAACACTGGCTGCAGCCTCCCTGGGTGGGGTGATGAGGTCGGGTTTGTGCTCTCTGCCTCCAGAAAGGTTTGGGCTGTGAGTCAGCAGCCAAGTTCAGGGCTTGCATTTTCTGTGAGGAGGCACCAAATGGATTTAAAGACACCTCGGGCCGAGCTGGGGCTTCCAGAGCAGAGCAGAGCCCCCAGGAAATCTCAGTGTGGAGGGGACTGTCCCTGGGGGGAGCAGCAGCAGCACCTGAGCTGGCACAGCCCATCCAGGCTGAGCCTGAGGCTCCTCTGCTCCCTGGATCCTCATTTTCCTTGCCACACATGATGCTGGCACTGTTCTGGTCCATGCCCTGAGCCCAGCTGGGCTGGATTCACCAGATGTAGATAAGAGCAGGGCAGATCTCTGCTGGGATCTAATCAGGCAGGGGCAGCTGAGGCAGCTGTTGACTCTGCATTTCCTCTGCTTGATAAATAATTCTACTTTGCAGATTCCCATGATAAGTCAACCCTGCCTTATTCTGGCCCTGCTTCAGAAAAATGATCCATTTTAAAGCCCAGGACTGGATCCAGTAAAATAATCAGTGTAAATGAGTCCAGGCTCCCAAGTTTAGGCTCCCTGCACTCAGAGTTCCTCATGGAGCCAGTCCTGCAGAGCAGAAACAGAGGAGACAAAGGTCTAAGGGTGAAAATTCCTCTCTGGAAGGGAGAACAGAGCTGCAGCTCCAACCCACGGCTGCTTTCCATGGAGGGATGCAGTGCTTGGCTGGAATTCCAAGGGATTTTTGCCATAAAGATTCCTTTATCAGCAGGCTGTCCCCAGAGTGGGGGTCAGTGCTGTCACTGCTGCATCACAGGGAAATCAAATCAGGGGTGGGAGGGCTCAGCTCCCAGGAAAAAGGGACAGGGCAAGGGGAAAGAGCCTCAGAGGTTGGACACCAGCAGGAATTTCCTCCTGGCAAGGGTGGAAGTGCCCGGGGAGGTTTGGAGTGCCCATCCCTGGGTGTCCAAGCAATTCCTGGATGTGGCACTGAGCACTCTGGGCTGGGGATTGGGCACAGGTTGGATTTGGTGACCCTGGAGGGATTTTCCCACCTAAATAAAACCCTCTGTAAGAGATTTCAGTCTTCTGTACTGGTATGAACTAAGAAATGTTCATTTTTTTCATGGCTTTTGGGAGAAATGAGGTTTTCTGTGACCTCCCTCCCACGTCCTGCTGTGGGTGCAGCTGACCCTGGAGCTGTCCCTCCCCCCCTGGTCTGTGCCACCCTCTCAGGGACACCCAGGAGTGTCCAGCACCACCACAGGCTGTAATTTCTGCTTCCAAACTGTCTCAACCAACATCACCCAGTGACTCAGAGCCCGGAATAGAAGACTGGAAATTGAAATTCATGCTGCTCCTCCTCTGACCACTGAGCCCTGCAGTGCCCAGCTCCGTGTGGGCACATTTGGGAATCCACCTTGGGACACTCATTTGCTCCAGTGCTAAAGAGAGAGGAAAATTAAAAAAAAAAAAAAAAGGAATAAACCAGTACCAATAGCTATTTAATTGCTTGTGAACTTCTCCGACTAAAAAACAGGGGCAGCTCTCCCCACCCAAATTTGGATTCTGGCCCTTTCCCAGCTGAAGTCATAGCCCAGCTCTCCAGCGGTTTTTTTTGTTGGATTTGGGGTTTTTTCCTACCGAGTTCCTATCTGCATCTGGACTGCCAAAAATGCCTTTTCCCCCCCAGGAAACAGCAGTGTCGTTTCTCCTCGTCAGCCACCCCAGCGAGGGAGTTCTCATCAGCTCAAGTGACAACAAATGCAGGTGCTCCTCTGCTTTTTTCCGTGCAGGGCGAGTCCTTCCAGCAAACTTCAGGAGGCAGCAGCTGTTTCCAGTGAAAAAAACACCGTCCCGCTGACCCAAGCTGAAATGTGACGTGGAAATGGGATTTTTTTGACCTTGAGAGTTACAAAGTTGCTCCAAAGGAGGGACCCTGCGAAGATTAAAAATAACTAATCTTTGTAATGCTTCTGTAGCTCACAGAGCTGAGTGAATCCATCACAAAATAAAGGGCCAAGGCTTTAAATAGCACAAAGTAGCACAAGGCTTTTGATGACTTTTTGAAGTCTCCAGCTGAAGAACTCGCCCCAGCATTCGCAAACATCCATTTAGGAACAGCTGGTTTTCTCAACTGCATTCGTCTCATTTTTCCTCTCGTTTTGTTCACACACACAGACAGAACAAGATACTTGTTGCTGCAGATGTTTAGGGGAGGCTGTGGATGAATAGAACGTTGATTTTTCTTCAATTCAAGGCTCAGTTCAGCTCCCGATTCGGGGTTAGGTGCTGATACAATGTCTGGATCTCTCTCTGTGTAATTGTATATATTTTGTGTCCTCTCCCTCGCACGCCATGTGGGTTTAAGCACTCATCCACCATGAATAATGTCCAGGGCCAGGTCACAAACTTCCCATAGCAGGGGCCCTATTTGCATCCAATCCAGGCCATTACAGGGAGCCACCAGCTCAGAAAACCCAAACAAACCCAGAAACTGCTCCTGCTGCGGGAAACGCTCCCGCGGGAAGGGGGGAAAGAGAAAGGGAGGAGGGAAAAGGGGATTTTTAAAAGAAAGGCCGAGTATTTGGGGTGAACGGTGCTGTAGGATGGGCTGGCTGATGGGGGCTCGGGAATGGGGCTGAGGAAACGGGGCTGACCCCGGTGGGGGCTGCGGGATCGGGACTGCGGGATCGGGACTGTGAGATGGAGATTGCGGGATCGGGACTGCGGGATCGGGACTGCGGGGATGGGGCTGTGATCCCTCCGGGGGCTGCGGGATCGGGGATGAGGGATCGGGGGTGTTCTCCCAGTGAGGATTGCGGGGATCGGGGCTGCGGGGATGGGGCTGTGGGATCGGGGCTGTGGGATCGGGGGTGTTCTCCCAGTGAGGATTCCGGGACCAGGGCCGTTCTCCCCGCGGGGGCTGCGGGATCGGGGCTGTTCTCCCAGCGCAGGGTGCGGGATCGGGACTGAGGAGATCGGCACTGTGGGATCGGAACCGCGGCACCGGGGATGCGGGTTCGGTACCGCAAGGATCGGCACTGCGGGATCGGCACTGCAGGATCGGGGATGCGGGATCGGTACCGCAGGATCGGTACCGCAGGATCGGTACCGCGGCACGGGGGATGCTCGGCCGGCGGCTCCGCGGCCGCGGGGCGGGGGCGGCCAGGGGGGGCTCCGCCCGCAGCAGCGCATGCTCCCTGCCGGGCCCAACCTGCGCTTTTAAACGGCGGCGGAGGCGCGGGCTGGGCACCGGCTGGGCGGAGGTACGGCTGGGCACCGGGTACCGGGCTGGGCACCGGGCACCGGGCTGGGCGGAGGTACGGCTGGGTACTGGGTACCGGGCTGGGCACCGGGCTGGGCGGAGGTACGGCTGGGTACCGGGTACCGGGCTGGGCACCGGGCACCGGGCTGGGCGGAGGTACGGCTGGGTACCGGGCTGGGCACCGGGTACCGGGCTGGGCGGAGGTACGGCTGGGCACCGGCATCGAGTACCGGGCTGGGCGGAGGTACGGCTGGGTACCGGGCTGGGCACCGGGTACCGGGCTGGGCGGAGGTACGGCTGGGTACCGGTACCGGGTACCAGGCTGGGCACCGGCTGGGCGGAGGTACGGCTGGGTGCCGGGTACCGGATACCGGCCCCGGGCTAGGCACGGGCACCCGGCTGGGCACCGGCACCAGGCTGAGTCCCGGCTGTGGCGGAGGTACGGCTGGGCACCGGGCACCGGTACCGGGCTGGGCACGGGCACCGGGCTGGACCGGACCGGGGGCACGGGGGGATGCGGCCGCCCCGGGATGCGGCTCCTGCTGCCTCCCCCGGGGGGCTTTAGGGGTCACACTCGCAGCCGGCACCCAGCGCTGCCGAAGGAGGAAGCGCTCGGGGTTTGATGCTCCTGCGCTGGAGCTGCTGCGGGAAAACAACAACAAAAAAAACCAAAAAAACAAACCCGCGTGTGGGGAAGCGGAGCAGGAGCGGCCGCAGGTGGGGCTGTGCGAGGGTGTCCTGTCCTCCCCGACAGCGCACGGAGTTCTTCCCAAACTTCTCATTCCTGCAGCGACATCGGCGGGGACCGCGCTGGTTTGAAGATTTGGGAGCGGGCGGAGAGTTTGGGAAGCGGGACGGACTCGCGGGAACCCTGAGGATCGCAGGGACAGGTCAGTGAATCCTTGAACCCGAGCGAGGCAGCGCCGGCAGCTCTCGGGCTGTGGGTTCTGCTTGGGGCTGGTGCCTCCACAGCCGTCCCCAAATGCCACCGTGGGGTAATTCCAGGGATTCCTGGCTTGGGCAGCACTCGAGATTTTGGTGGTAAAACGCTGTCGTTGTTTCTGATAAACATAAACAGCCAGCCTCGTTTGTCTTCCCACGGATGACAGCTTTAGGAGGAAGGGAGAAGCACTAAAAGAAAACTACTAATTTTATGCTGGTGATGGCCAGACCTGGCACGATGCTCGATTTCCATTTTTGTGTTTCAAACAAACAAACACAAAATTCAGAAGCAGCTTTCCTGGTGCTCACCTGGACCTGTTGGACTCAGGAGCAGCACAGAGAAAGTGGCCAGGCTCAAAATCCCATTTCTGCCCTGTTCTGGTTCTAGATGTGATTCAGGAGAGCAGCCTTTACGTGTGTAACATGAGAATATCTCCGAATTTATAGAAATAGAACATGAGTAACAACTTCAAAAGTACCCAAATGACCTGGGCACTGAAGTCATGCAGACACTCCTGAAAAACGTGTACCAGCCTTGAAACATTTTCTATTATTCACCCCACCTGCAATTTTCTTTCTTTATTTTTTTTTTTTCCTTTCAAATATGTGATGCTGCCTGAACTTTCTGGCGTCATCCAGAGCTGCTTCTCCTCGTGGGGAGTGGCACTGGAGCCAGATTGCCAACCCTGGGCTTCCAGGCTGTGCCTAAAACTCTGCATTGTTTTGCCACAGACCATCGTGGAAGCCAAGAGTGCTTGGCTTTATAGGATTTGGGAGGGAAAGAAGGATTGGAAATTTGATATGGATAATAAGAATCTCCAGCATTAACAGCAAGTTAAATGGGAGCTTTACAGGGGATATAAATCCCTGTGTTTCAGGGTATAAACTGATCTTGGGATTTAGGGAGGAAATTCTCCTTGCTGTGGCTGCTTTGGGGATATTCCCCAAATTCAGTGACTTCTGTGGGTGCTGTGTCCTCTTCACGAGTTCCCAGTGAAAGGATCTAGGTGTTCCCCAGCATCTGGAGCTGCTGGAACTGAGCAGAACCAGCCTGGAGGCAGCAGCTCCATCCCCTGTGAGCAGAGCAGTTTCACAGCCCATCATTCCCGGAGTAAAGCAGCTGTAGATGACTCAATGTGCTCCAAACTCCCCCATCAGCATCGTTTTGAAGGAGCAAAATCCATTTTTGTCAGTGGATTTTTGTCCATGTCTGTGCTGTATCCACGGTGGGAGAGGCTGGAATCACTGCCCTGATCCCCGAGTTAAAAAATACAGCCCAGGGTCTACTTTGTCTTTGCCAGAGTCCCTAGGAGATGATGTTTAGCATAAACTCTTGGTAACCTTTTCCCCAAACTGTTTATTTCGCTGGAGCACTCAAGTGGCAGTGCTGGGGAGGGGAGGAGGGGTGCTTTTGGTTTTTTCTCCCTGAGTTTCCTCTCTTTTCATCCAAAGCCTCAGCAGGGAGCTCAGGGTGATGGCTGGGCTCTCCTGGCTGATTGGGAGTGCATTAAAAATAGAGAAATCACCTTAGTGCCGTGCTCAGGGTCTGTTTTCCTCCTCTGATTTGCTCCCTTTAGAGGCTGGCAGTGCTTCTCTCACAGTGGGGATGGCTGAGCTCTCCAGAGGAGCTCTGAGTTGGTGTTTATCCCCAGGAGTGGGGTTTTAGGTTCTCTTTAATGTGCTGCTGTCTCCTCGTCTTGGCTGAGGCAGCACCAAAGCAAAGCTTGGCTGAAATCTGGGAAGGTTTTTGATGGATTTGAGGCTCTGAGGGAGCCAGGAGGGAAAGGAGCAGAGGGGTGTGAGGTGGTGCTTGGGGTAAAACCTTGTTAGGAGCAGGGAGAGCAGAGGGAATGGAGAGGGAGACACAGAAACCCAGAATGGGCTGGATTTCCTCTGTTTGGAAATAATTCCATCAGGTGATGGTGCCCTGTGGCTCATGGAGCAGGCAACCAGTTTAGGACAGCTCCTAGTAGCTAAACCCCAGCCCAAACAGCTAAACCCCAGCCCAAACAACCACCCTGGCAAGTCTTGTGACCCCTCAGCCATGTTCAACCCATGATCAAAGCTGAGTGTGGAGCAAGGGAGTCATGAGCAGCTCGTGAGCAGCTGTCAGCTCCTCTCAGTGCTGATTTCTTGGTTTCTGATTGCTCAATGTCAGACACCCAGACTGCTGTGGGAGAACTGGGGAAGGGGATGGAGACCCTCAGGGGGGAATCCTGGCTTCCAAGAAGCAGAGAGAAGTTTTGAAACTGTCCCTGTGAGGTGGTTGAGCGTGGATCTGTGCAATCTTGCACTCACCATAAAGAGAATAACAGGAAAGCAGTAAAATCCAGGATTATTTAAGTTCTGTGCCCCAGTGTTCAGTTATCTCAGACTGAGGATGTGAAACTGTCCTGTCCCTTGTGCTGCTCTTGCTCCTCACTGCTGGGAGAAGCTGATCCTGTGTCGTGGAGCTGCAGGAGTTGCTGATGCGCCCAACCCACCGAGCTGTGGGGTTGCTTGTTCAGAAAACAAAGCTGAGTGGGACTCTGAGGCCACCATCTCACTCCTGTTTGCCTGCCTGGTGTTCCTTGGAGGTCCCCAGTTTGTGCCCTTCCTCCTTGTTTTCATATCCTAAAATGTCAGTTCCTCTCGCCGTTCCCAAATATTTGCTTAACATTTTGTCAGCCTGCAGAAGAGGAGAAACAGACCCCCGTGAATATTGTCTGGCAAAATAAGGAGGAATGTGGTCCCAAAGGCTCCTTTGTCTCAGGGCTGGAACACACACAGCAAGGAGCAGGTGCCTGATTTCCAGCTCTGAACAGTTTTTTCCCTTCTCTGTTGCTGCACATGAGCTAAAAGTTCTCTTAGCTCACATCCCAAGGACTGGCCCTGTCCTTCATCCAGGGAGACCTGGTGGGTTGTTGTTGATCTGGGGATTTCAGAGCTTTTGGTGACTTGCAGATGAATTTTCATTGTTGCCAGGGCTGGAACACTGGTGAGGTTTAAGGATGGCCTCTGGCAAAGTAATGAGGTTTATTTGAAAATAGCAACTTAAAACAATGCTGGGCGCTGGGATTGGTTTGTGAGGTGTGAAAGCTTTTCCCTTCAATCAAGGGAGCTGTTTTGGGGTTGGTTTTTTCCCCACCTTTGTTTTGTTGGGAGCTGAAGTTCTCCGTGGTGGTTTGTCTGCAGGAGCTGGGACTTCAGGAAAAGCAGAAATATAATGAGTGCAGTGACTCAGACCCGTGCAGGTTGTCAGCACTCAGAAGACATTAATGTTTTCACGGAGGAATAACGTGCACAGAGCTGTGGGCAGCACCGAAATCCTGCCTTAGATTTATGGCCTGAGACTCGGGGTGAAATGGGGCATGCCAGAAAATCCCTGGATCACACTTTGCTTCCCAAGCATTAGGAGTGAGTCCTGCTGGGATCTGACTTGAATCTGCACGAGGTGAGGATCAGACTCAGCTCTGGTGCTGTTTTGCATCCCAATTCCCTGTTCTTAATTTAGGATTAATGAGCAGAACTGGCTCTTGGGTGGAATTTGAACTGGGTGTGACCAAACTCCTGCACCTTAACTGGACCTTGGGAGTGATTCTATCCCCGATGGGGATTTTGTGCCTTTTCCATCAGTCTGGGAATGTTGGGCAGGGTCTGCCACTGCTCCAGGGTGTTTTCCTGTTCTTTCCCCTCTCCTGGGGCTCTGGGGTCACTTCAGCCTGGAGAGGAGATACCCAAAGTGGATTTTGGTCGTGTCCAGGACCTGAGCTGGCACAGAGTGTCCTGTGAGCACTCTCCCTGTGACCACCTCGCTCTGGATCCTGCCAGAGTTACCAAGTTCTCCCTTCAGAGCTGTGCAAAGAGAATAAAGGATTGTTGTGGTCACGGGGCGTCCTCGGAGGTCGCGGCGCTGATCAATGCAGAGAGCACAAAGGGACAAGGAGGTGACAGTGGCAGGGCTGTGGTGCCAGGTACCGGGTGTGACAGGGGAGGGCTTTGTGTGCCCTGTGTTTGGGAATGGTGTGACAAACAATCCCAGTGCATTTGGGAGTGTTGTGACAAACAATCCCAGTGCATTTGGGAATGGTGTGACAAACTACTCCAGTGGATTTGGGAACATTGTTGACAATTCCAGTGCATTTGGGAGTGTTGTGACAAACAATCCCAGTGCATTTGGGAGCGTTGGTGACAAACAGTTCCAGTAGATCTGGGAATGCTGTGAAAAATTATTCCAGTGCATTTGGGAATGTTGTGACCAACAATTCCAATGGATTTGGGAATGTTTGTCACAAACGATTCCAGTGCATTTGGGAATGTTGTGACCAACAATTCCAGTGGATTTGGGAATGTCACAAACGATTCCAGTGCATTTGGGAATGTTGTGACCAACAATTCCAGTGGATTAGGGAATGTTTGTCACAAAGAATTCCAGTGCATTTGGGAGTGTCACAAACGATTCCTGTGCTCCAGGGGCAGCTGGAGCAGCGCTGGAACAAAAGGCTGCTGTGCCCCGGCCAAGGCCGACTGAGCAATTAATGGGCCTGGACGGGCTTTTCCCAAGGATCGACTGAACCCAGGTCTGGGAGAGAGGCTGGAGAGGAATCTGAGCGTGCAAATCAAACGGAGAGCGCAGGAGCGACACGGGGGATGGCTGGAGGGAGGGCAGGAAGGAAGGACGGACACTTCCCAGCCATTAAATCTTCCCAGCCCGTGGATATTGTTTCAGGGGAAATTCCTGCAGCCTGAGCTGCCTCCACTCAGGCTGGAGGATGTGCTGGGTGATTCCATGGGGCATTTCTCTGTGCGGGCTCTGCTCGGGCTGCCGCAGATCCTCCCGTCCATCCCTGCCCGTGGCCAGTGCTGGGGGCCCGGGAGGATCCCCCCCCTTGGGGCCCGGGAGGATCCCCCCCCTTGGGGCCCGGGAGGATCCCCCCCCTTGGGGCCCGGGAGGATCCCCCCCTTGGGGCCCAGGGTGACCCCTTGGGGCACAGGAGGAGCCCCCTCTTTGGGCACAGGGTGACCCCCCTTGGGCACAGGAGGAGCCCCCTGGGGCACAAGGTGACCCTTTGGGGCACAGGAGGAGCCCCCTTGGGCACAGGGTGACCCTTGGGCACAGGAGGAGCCCCCTCTTTGGGCACAGGAGGAGACCCCTTGGGCACAGGGTGACCCTTGGGCACAGGAGGAGACCCCTTGGGCACAGGGTGACCCCTTGAGCACAGGGTGACCCTTTGGGGCACAGGAGGAGCCCCCTTGGGCACAGGGTGACCCTTGGGCACAGCTGGCCCCCTGCATGGCTGGTGGCACCCAGGAGCTGCTGGGCACCAGCCCTTGGCCAGCTCTGCCCCAGGTGCCCTGGCCATGTGCCCAGGCAGGGATTTCAGAGCTCCCTCTGCTCCCTCTGTGCCTCTCTGAACTTTACCCCAGCAAATAACTGCAAAGGGGAGCCTGGTGTGGAGAGAAAATCCTGCCCCTGCTCAGTCCTCGGTGCACAAACCCCATTCTGGGGGTTTTAACAGCAAAAAAATGGAGTGATTTCAGCTCTCAGAGCTCTTTCCTGTTTGTGCCCTGTGCCACAAAAAGCCCCTCAGCATCCCTGCTCAGAGGGATCCAGGCAGCTTTGAACTTGAACCCCATGCCTAATTAGTAAAAAGCTAATAATTTAGGGCTGGTGTTCTTTCCAGGGGTCAAAATAGGAGTGAGGTTCCTGTTTGGGTGGGGAATGCCTCACTCTGTTCACCTCCTGGAGAAATGGCAGCTTTGAGCCCTGACTTTTTTTTTTAAAAAAGTGGAAAATTTCCCTTCCAGATATTCCTCCCTGCTCTGGTTTTTTTGGTGAGTGTTAAATCCCTGCATGTTGTGAGCCCATAGAACATTAAACTGATAGTGAGAAGGAGGAAAAGAAAAAATCCTCTTAAGTTCTCCATCAAGACTTTCCAGTGAAAACTTACATGCCTTAGAAAATAAAAATCTGATTGCTCCTTATCTTTGCAATTATCAGGCAGAAATTAAATCGTGGAATCTCCCATTTTCAGACCCAGGCCTCGTGGCTGGTCTGTCACGATAAGGAAAAGTCTCCCAGTGCTCCAGCAGTGATCTGAGGGCTCTCATTAACCCCAGGGGCTGATGTGCTGCAGGCAGAGCCTGGGCAGCTTTTGCTACCCCAGGCACGTGAAACTGCTTTTATTTTATTTTTTAATTTTTAATTTTTTTTTTTTTCAGCTCTGAGCTGTGGATTTTGCCCTTAAAACAGCCCAGAAAACTCCCATTATTTCCTGCACACCTTCCCCTCTGGCAGAGGGTGCTGGTGTGACAGAAAGTCCCTTGGGATGTTGTAAATTCCCCTCCGTGGCCAGGGGGGACTGAGAGGGTGAAAAGGGATGGGGGGACAAGGAGATCTCAGAGCAGCTCCCAGTTTTAAATATTTTAGAGAGTTTTGCTTAGTTCTCTCTCTCTCTTTTTTTTTTTTTTTTTTTTTTTTTTTTTTTTTTTTTTTTTCCCATTCCCGTGCCAGGGACACCAGGGGCTGTTCTGAGCTCTGACTGTCCCTGGGCTGGGAGTGATGGGGGCTCAGCTCTCACAGCTGCCCCGGGGCTTTTCCTCCCCCTGCAAAGGCTCTTTTGTCTCCTTCAAAGCCATGACCTCATTTTACAGACAGAAAACAGAGGGGGAGAAACCCCCCAACCTGCCAGGGGAGGTCAGAGGGGCGGCTGGGGGATCTGTTAGCTCTGGCAGGGACACAAATAACGGGATAGAGGAGCAGAAATTGCCATGAGGAGATAGAAAAATAACCATGGGATTGCACCAGGGCCCACCATCAGTCCTGTGGGGGTCCAGGGCTCCCAGAGGCTCCTCTGAGGAAGAGCACGAGGTCAGGCTCCCAAAACCTGCAGCTCTCACGTGTCTCCCTGTTGCTCTGTGTGAAGTTTGGGTTATTCCTTTTTTTTTTTTTTTTTTCCCCCCAAGGAGCAGGCTTGTGGCAAAAGCAGGGCTGGTTGGAGTTCAGCGTTGGGTGAAATTTGTCTGTGGGCACAGTTTGGGGTCAGGGACACCCCTCATCCCTCCCAAAACTCCACAGGTTATTCCTGCTCTGCTCCAGGGTTGGATTTGCAGCCCTGTGTCCAGCCTTGGCCTTTGCTCTTCCCCTGGTTTTTGCTCAGACACCAGAACTGTCCTTTCCAGCCCAAAGCCAGTCCCAAACCTGCTCTGGCCCCATGAAGTGTGGATAAGGGCAGGGATGATGGGGCAGAGCTCCTGGGGGCCCAGAGGAGCTGAGCTGGGCTCAGCTGTGCCCTGCTGCAGCTCCAGCTGCAGACAACAAGTTCCAGTTTCACTTCCCATTTTCCCAGCCCTGTGAGCAGAGCACTGAGGGCTCCTGCTCCCCCTCTCCTCCCTGTCACAGATGGGGAAATGATTCTCTTTGGCTCAGCACTGCTGGTTCCAGCTCAGAGGGTTTGTGTTGGTGTGCTCAGTGCTGAGCTGGCCCCTGGGGGTGCTCTGAGTGCCACCACTCTGCTCTTCTCTTCTTTCCCAGTCCCAGTTTGTTGGGGTAAGCACTTTGTGGTCCCTGTTTCGCTGAGGATTTTTCCCTGAAAGATTGCAGCAATGCCAAGGCAGGAAATCCCGTGTGCTGGCTCAGGCAGGGCTGGTGCAGAGGGAGGATTCCTCCCTCCTGGCAGGGAGCTGAGGAGCAGCACAGGAGCTCCTGTGCAATCCAGGAAAAGCAGATTCCGAGTGCTCCTGGCATTTTGGTGAGTGGGGTTTGGCTTTGCTTTGCCTGTGGGGTCACTGCTGGAGATGCCCCGAGCCCTGGACAGTCCTGCTGGGGGTTTTAGGAACTGTCCAGCCCCAGGGCTCTGGGGACAGGGGCTGACAGTGCTGCATTCCCTGCAGGAGCCATTTGGATGCTCCCCTACAAGTGCAAACCTCTGCTGAGGAAACATCCATGGGGCTGTCAGGGCACAGCAAACCCACCCCAGAGCCCCAAATCCCCTCTCAGGGGTGCCTGGGATGCCCAGCCAGCCTTGGTGTGCTGGGGAATGGGAATGGGGGGTCTGCAGCACCTGTTGGGTCCCAGCCCTGGGGAGCCTGCTGCCCTTTTTAAGTGTCCATCCCTTTTTCCTTGCTCCTCACTTGCTGGGATTCCCTTTACAACCAGCCCATTGTGCTGTGGGCTCCAGCAGCTGGGTGGAGTGTTTCAGGCTCAAGTGTAATTTCAGTGCCTTTAAAAGCTTTTGGAGGAGGTTTTTTATTCCACTTTTTTTTTTTTTTTCCCCTGAAGAGGACAGCAACGCCAACAAGGGATAATTTGATGGATTACTCTGCAGGGCTGAGGGGCTCTCCTTAATCCCCTTTGTGGGGCTGTTTGAGGAGACGCTGGAGCAGAAGCCCCCAGCCCCAGGCAGAGAAAAGGCAGCTCAGCAGGGTGGGTTTTACACTCTGACACATAAATACAGGCCCTGGTCATGTGGTGCTGGATATAATCTGTGCCTGTCCCCACACCGAGGAGAAGGGGGCACCTGGAGGGGGCTTTTTTTTTTTTTTCCCCCCCTTTTCCAGTTCAATTTACATTTTGATTCTTCTGCCTTAAAAAAAAAAAAAATAAGTGGAGAAGAAAGGCTGGGGGAGAGGTTGATTTGGATCAAGTGCCAGGGGTGATGGGCACAGTCTTTAAAGAGCAGAAATGAGTGAAAAGCAGAAGCAGATCATCTCATTTCCCCTCCCGCTCCTCTCATGAATAAAAGCAAGAGCTTGGGTCGTGCAGCAGCCAAACAAAGCTGGGCTCTGCTGTGGAGCCAGCCAAGCTTGTCTGGAGCTGCCTGCAGCAGAGCTGACCCGGCTCAGGGGAGCGTGACCAGCAGGGCTGAGGCTCTAGGGCTGAAATGCTGCTGCTCTGGGGTGTGCTGAGTTTCTTTAATGTTGAGGAGTTTGGGAGGTTTTGCTCGATGAGGTTTGGTGAGGAGATGCCCTGAGCAGGTAAAACTGTGCCAGACCATGCTGTGCTCCAGCACAAATCCCAGCCTGGCTCCTCCAGGCCAGGCTGGAGATCCCTCTGCAGCTGAGCTGGGCCTGGCTGATCCCTCTGCAGCTGAGCCTGGTTTGGCTGATCCCTCTGCAGCTGAGCCTGGCTTGGCTGATCCCTCTGCAGCTGAGCCGGGCTTGGCTGATCCCTCTGCAGCTGAGCCGGGCTTGGCTGGTCCCTCTGCAGCTGAGCTGGGCTTGGCTGATCCCTCTGCAGCTGAGCCTGGCTTGGCTGATCCCTCTGCAGCTGAGCTGAGCTTGGCTGATCCCTCTGCAGCTGAGCCTGGCTTGGCTGATCCCTCTGCAGCTGAGCCTGGCTTGGCTGATCCCTCTGCAGCTGAGCCGGGCTTGGCTGGTCCCTCTGCAGCTGAGCTTGGCTTTGCTGATCCCTCTGCAGCTGAGCCTGGCTTGGCTGGTCCCTCTGCAGCTGAGCTGGGCTTGGCTGGTCCCTCTGCAGCTGAGCTTGGCTTTGCTGATCCCTCTGCAGCTGAGCTTGGCTTTACTGGGGCTTTTCACCCCATCCCCACTGGCCTGGGCTCATCTTTGGGGTGCTCCTGATGAGGTGAGGGTCATCCCCGCAGCCCTGGTCCCTGCTGGCTGCAGGACTCGGGGTGCCCCTCTCCAGCTGTGGCTCAGCTCCAGCTGTGGTGCCCCTCTCCAGCTGTGCCCAGCTCCTGGCCTGGGTGGCAGAGGGTGGAGCCCAGCCCAGAGCAGGGAGCTGCTGGCTCTGCCGTAGCCCTGGGCTCCTTTCTGTCCCTCAGAGCTCGGGAGTGTCAGCCTGGCCTGAGCTGAGTCAGTGACCTGTCAGTCAGACAGGCTCCTGCTGGGGACGGCAGGAGGAGGAGGAAGAGGAGGAGGAGGAGGAGGGCTGGCTGGAACTGCTGCTCTTTGCTGGGAGGAAGGCTCCTGGCAGGAGCAGCTCCAGAGGAGGCTGCAGGCTGTGGGACAGGAGCCTGGGGCTCAGCTCTGTGTGATGCTCCTGCTGTGGGATGAGGTTAAAGCATCCCTGGAAGGAGTGTGAGGGACCAGGGTGAAGGGATTTCTCCAGCCTGGCAAACATTCCCTTTGGGCTGTCCATTCCCAAATGGAGGTGTGTCTGTGCCAGGGATCCCTCAGGAGCACAAAAGGGGTTTTAGCTCAGGATTTTAGCAGCAGGATCCCCCTGGGGGTGCTGCAGTGCAGAGGTTCCAGCAAGGCAGGAGAGAACCCTCCACCAGTCCTGACAAATCCAGGATGTCCCTGTGGAATTTGGGGCTGTCATCAGCCCTTCCTGTGACTCTGGGTGCTGCAGCTTCTCCCATTTGCCATGGATTGACAGGTCCTGGCTGCTGGACCCTACCCTGGGGGAGGAGGGAGGGAATTCCCAACCCACCGGGTCTTCCTTGCTCTCCCCAGGGAGGATTTCCAGCACTGCTGCTCTTCCCTAAGAATGGGCTCAAAGGAAACGTGGAGTTCATTCAGAGAGCCCAAATAACTCTCCCTTCTCCCCTCTCCCTGCTCTGTGAATGGGGTCAAGGGGATTTGGGAGGGGAGGAGGGCTGGGGCCGGGGTCAGGAGAGGTCAGGTGAGTTTTCCATTCCCTCTGAGGAGCTGCCAGAGCTATTCTCCATGGTGCATTTCCCATTCAGCAGCACTGAATGGACACTGATAGCTGTGAAAGGCCCTGGCAGCTCCTGAGCTCTCTCCCCTTGAGCTCTCTCCCAGCCTTTCTTCCAAAGGGCTTCCAGGGAATTCATAAAGAGCCCCTTGGAGGGTTGGAAATGTCATGTTGGGAAGGGGAACCCTTTGCCTTCCCCTCTCTCTGGGTGCCAAACCTGGCATGGGCAGGGAAGGTGAGGGCCTGAATCACCTGGGGACTGCTGGGCTGGAGCAGCCCCACCTGAGCCAAGGGGCTGCCTTTCCTAAGGGAATTAATAATAAAATTAATTTTAATAATAATTAAATTTTTAATAATACTTTAAGGTAATTAATAATGAATAATTAACAATAAAATCATCAAACTGCTTGGGTTGGAAGGGATCTTAAATCTCATTTTGTTCTTCTCCCTTGCCCCATGCAGGGACACCTTCCACTATCCCAACCTGGCCTTGGACACTTGCAGGGATGTGGCAGCCGTGGATTCTCTGGGAAACCTGTGCCAGTGCCTCAGCATCCTCCCCCTGAATGCAGCTCTCTGCTGTCTGAGCACTGCTGTGTGCTGAGCTGTGCAGGAGGTGCACAACACTGCAAATCAAAGCCTGCAGTGATTAACATCATCTCTGGGTCCCTCTGCACCAGTGGCAGGACATGGATTCTTCCAGGAATAAATGAGTTTTTCTCTGCCATGTAAGTACACCCACATTTTATTTTTAAAATAACCAGCCCTCACTCTTCACTCTAAGCACTGCTGAGGTGTGATTTCCTCTAAGCCCCTGTGCTGGGAAGATTTAGGAGATTGGGAGGAGCAGAGGCTTGTGTGTGTCCATCAGAGCCTCTCACATCCACCTTTTCCAGGTGTTCTGGGGTTGGTTTTCCCTAAAATCTTCCCTGGCTTCCTCCTCTCTGCTGCCTTTGTCCAGCAAGGCTTTGCTGCTGCCCTGGGCCCGCCCTGGTACCTGGCTACCAGCTGGGGAGTTGATCTGCTGTTTCTCTGCAGGGAAAGGGGAGGGAAAGTTTGGTTTGCAAGCTTTAAAAAGCAAAAAAAAAAAAAGCTGTGGGTTTGGAGCTGGTTTGGTGTTCCCTGGGGAGGGAGGAGGAAGAGCAGCAGCTGATGTCCCATGGCACGGCAGCTCCAGCAGCAGCAGCTGTGGAAAGCCCCACATGTGGCTCCCTTCTGCTCCCCAGTGCAGGAAACCTCCAAAATTCCCTTTTTGGGCACTGCTGGTACCCTTGTCCAGGTGCTCCTTGAGGAGGAAAGGACAAATCCTGCTCCTGTTGTGGGAACTTGGGGAAACTGAGGCTGGAGGGTGAGGAGTGCCCGTGTCACCTGGAGCAGGGGCTGTGAAAAGTCTCCAAAATCCCTCTGGGATGGGCAGGGTGCTGCCAGCTCCCCTGGGTGAGCTCTAACTCCCAGCTGGGGATGGATTTTCCTGTCTCCTTCCAGTGCCAAACAGTCCAGGGGATAAATCCCCCTGGGAAAGGTTGGATTAGGGGTTTGAGGAGAGGGGGTTTGGTCACTCAGGGCCAGCCTGTCACCTGCAAATCCACAGGGACATCTTGTTGGCTTTAAAAAGAAAATACCAACCCCACATCCTAAATCTCTGCTGGAGCCACCAGCAGACCAGTGAGGGAGGGTGATAAATGTGAATAGCAGGGGGGTTTTGAGCAAGTGTTTTGGGCAGAAATTCAAAATTTTGGGCAAAAAGAGCTGGGGTTTCCTCTGGGCTGCAGCCTGTGAGGGGTGCCAGCAGGGCACAGGGGCACAGGATGGGGTGGTGTTAATAACAGCACTGGTATCAGCAGAAAGGGAGGGCCCTGGAACCAAACCTGTGCTGGGTTCCACCTCTGCTGCCCTGCAAACACTGCAGCAGCTTCTGCTGGGCTGCAGGCAGCACCTGCCAGGGACGAGGTGAGTCCTGGCTCCCTGAGCCTCCCAAATCTCCCTTTTCCAGCCCCTGCCCTCACAAATCAGTTCAGGTGGTTTTCCTGCTCAGCACTGGCGTGTCTTTTCCCTGTCTCTATTCAGTGGAAAAAGTTAAAAGAGTAATTAATGGTTACTGGGATAAAGTTCAGCTCGAGCAGGAAAGTTCATCATTGTCTGCTGCAGTTTTATCTACAGCTTTATTGCAGTCGAGGCTTCTCATCTCTGGCTGTTGATGATTATTGCTTCAGGGATTTGTTTTTTTGTTAAAGCCCTCAGAGGGTGTGGAGGGGGAGGCCAGGTCTGTTCCTACCTGCAGATAAGAAATCCAGCTCTGCCTCCAAACTGGAATTCTCAGGCAGGTGGACAGAACCCTGCTGCCTCCCCAGTGCTCTGTCACAGCAGCAAGAGGGGAAAAAAACCAATTTTTAATCTGTGTGAGGCAGCTTCTGCTTGATGTTTGGGGTTTATTTTGGGATAACTCCCCCTCTCTGAGTTCTCCAGACTCCAGCAGACACGGGACATTGCACCCCTTTGGGGTTTAACTGAGTGATGCTGGCTCGGTTCATTTTCCCTGGTGATTCTGGGAACAGCACCTGGGTTTGTGCTGCTGGAGCTGGGGATTCCTCATCCCCGGGGCTGGAGCTGGGATTCCTCATCCCCGGGGCTGGAGCTGGGGATTCCTCATCCCCGGGGCTGGAGCTGGGGATTCCT
>JAOTBB010000991.1:833359-845763 GCA_025629985.1 Chamaetylas fuelleborni | reverse complement strand
CCCACCCCCCCCATGGCCTCGGTGTCCCCCGCCCAGCAGGGGCCCCCCACGCCCCCCTCGCCGCCCCTGAGCTCCAACCCCGATCTGGACATTGACACAGACATCGAGTCTGTGGCTTCCCAGCAGCTGGAGCAGGCCCAGAGCCTCCAGCAGCCATCCCCAGAGCCCAAGGAGCAGCAGGACTCGGCTGTGCTGGAGAAGGAATTTGCCAATCACCTCTCCAGGTCGAAAAAGCCCAAAGGTTTGGAGTTGGCTCCCACTCTGGTGATCACAGGCAGCGACCCGAGTCCTCTGGGCATCCTGAGTCCTTCTCTCCCCACTGCTTCTCTGACTCCAGCACTTTTCTCTCAGGTGATCAAATTCCCTCAAACTCGCTTCCTGGTTTCTTTCTTTTTTTTTTTTTTTTTTTTTTTTTAATAACAATAGTGATGATGTTATGCTTGAAAACAGCAAGTGGAAAATGAATAGTTCATTGTATGCGGAGATTTGAAGCTCAGGATGTCACTCCCTGGTTGGTTTTTTTTTTTTTAATTATTTTTTTCAGTCAAACACAAGTTTGATTCACAGTTGGTGTTAATTCACCCCAAAGTTTGCCCAGGTGCTGGGCATGCACACAGGGCTGGCATGTGGAGGCAAAACCCAAAGCAGCTCCAGCAGGATCTTTGTAAACATTGCCGAGGGGATCCTGAATTATTCCTAAATCCTTCATCTGAGCCTGAAAATCCCTCAAAACACAGACCCACAGAGGTGTCTGCTCAGCTTTTTTTACTCAGTTGTAGCATTTAGTTAAAGCCAAAGTCTTGTGAGCGAGCAGCAATAAGAGCAGCTGCTTCATTTGGTGTGGGAAAGGAAAGCTTTCATGTCTCATGGAAAACTTGGAAGGGAACAGAATCCAGCAGGGCTGGTAAATTATTCTGGATCTGTGTCATCTCTCCCCTGCAATAAATTGGAATTAGAGTGAAACCGTGGGGAAGCTGCTGGTTGAAAACTGAAATGGCCGAATACAGGGGGGCAAAAAAACCCCAAAAATCCAAGTGGAATTGTTCTTTTGGCAGCCTGGGCAGTGCTTGGCTGGTGAATATTCCTGGAATATTCAGGAGCTGGATGGAAACTCCTTTTGTTGCTGCTGGCATTGTCAGTGCCATCAGGAGCACTGGTTTTTTTGGTTTTTTTTGTTTTTTTTTTCCCTTTTTAAATCCACAGTCCCACTTTTCCAGAGTGCAGGTGCTGGGTTTGGAGGAGGAGCTGCTCTGCTGTGGCTGCCAGCAGGATTTGGGGAAAAAAAAGGAAAAAAAAAAAAAATAGGATTGGATTGCTCAGAGAGGGGAGGGAGGGAGGAGGAGGAAGGAGGGGATGGGAGTTCCTGAAATCCAGGCAGCTGAGAGGGTGTTGTGGCTGAAATTCCACAGGAAAGGTTGGAATTGTTATAAGTCCATATTATATTATTGGTTTTTGCAAATATTAAAATGAATGCTGTGTTTGTAATGTTGAAAAGCTTTGCTGTATGAATTTAGTTGCTTTTAGTTCTGCTATTAACAAAACTTAGAAATAGTAGTGTGTGATAAATACATATTTTTTTTCTTGGACTATAACATGGTGATGTAAAAAGCTTTTGTTCAGGTAACTAACTCAGAGAATGGTAAAAAAAAAAAGGATAATCAGGAAATTCTTCACATTCTTAGATTATGGTGACACACCAGAACCCCAGGGAAATAATTTATTGATCTTTCTGTTATCAGGGAGTAAATCATGTTGATTTACAGGTTGGGGGAGCCGATTTTGAATAATGCATGAAGGTCTATGAATATTCAATATATTGATGCATTGCAAGAAGTGTTTTCTGAGTTAGTGTGTGCTCTGGGCTCAATGTCATTTGTCCCTTATTGTCTTTTACTAAACCTTTTCAAATTGAGGAAAGTGAACCTGGTTTTTCACAGAATTCTGTGGAGAAAGGCTCTCACAGCTGTTTTTCCTGTTGATTTGCTGTTTCCAGACTCCCATCCTGCTGACTCCCAGCCCTCTGCTCTCCAGCATCCACTTCTGGAGCACCCTGAGCCCCGTGGCTCCTCTGAGCCCTGCCAGGCTGCAAGGTGCCAACACCCTGTTCCAGGTGAGAGCCAGGGATTCCCTGGGATCAGTTATCCCAAATATTTACAGTGGAAACAAAACAGGAGTTGTTGTTCCCCACCCCCTGTGGTAGCTTTTGGAAACATTAATTTTCATTTTTACCCCAAATTTCAGGATATTGTAAATGAAATATTTGAAATTAACTGCTTTAGAGAGAGAGTCTTTTTCTTTTTTAGGTCTGTTCTACCTGTAAAAATTTCCTCCCTGTAATTTTTTTTTTCATTGAGATTTTCCTGAATTCTGAAGTTTTCCACTCTGTTGATTGTTCCAATCATTCCTGCTGAAAAAATATTAATTAATCTCACAACTAATGAGGAGAAAGAGTGTGTGTTTGATCTCTGTGATGATGTGTGGCACAGTTTTTTATGATTTTTGTGGAATAAATCCATAAAATTCACCCCTTTGAGGGTGGGGAAGCCCTGGCACAGTTGCCCAGAGAAGCTGTGGCTGCCCCTGGATCCCTGGAAGTGTCCAAGGCCAGGCTTTTTTCACCATATAGGAAAAAATCCACTATGTTTAAGAAAAAAACTCTTCTTTAGTTGTAATTCTCATGTTTTTCCCTCACACTTCCACTCTGGCACTGGAATTACCACAATTGCTGCCTGAATTTGCTGAGGCAAAGGGTAGAATTTAACCAATTGAACCAATTTTTATTTCATTTCATTGAAATCCAAGCATTTAATTAAATCTTCTGGGTTGGGATCTGTCATCTCCATGGAGATGAAGGAAGTTCCTCATCTCTACCATGAGGACAGAGAATAAAACCAGGAGGGCTGAAGTGACACTGGGTATTCCACCCTGGAAAGAGCTGTTAATTAACTGAGGGGCAATTAAAACCCTGTTTTCCTGCATTAAAGTCACATTTTAATGAGGATGTGGGGCAGAGCTCAGCTCAGGGGTCACTGTGACACTTCTTGGCATTAAAAAATAAATTAAAAGCAAGAAGCCAAGAGGATTCTTTGATTCTGGGGTAGTTTTGCTTTGTTTTGTTGTTACATTTGGGGTTTTTTTCCCCTTTCCTTTATGCACAGATATGGGAGGAGCAGGGAATTAAAGGGGTTTTTTGATGATTGTTGTTTTTTCTCAGTTTCCCTCAGTGCTGAACAGCCACGGCCCATTCACACTGTCAGGACTGGATGGACCCTCCACCCCTGGCCCCTTCTCCCCAGATCTCCAGAAGACATAGCACATGGAATTCTGCAAAAGGACACAGTGGCAAGCAAGGCAAACACAGGACACTTTTCTTGAACCACCTGGTTTTTTAAAAACAGTTTGTAATTCCACAGAGATTCTCAACAGTCGTGGTTGTTGCCATTCCCGAATCAAAAAAAAAAAAAAAATTGCCTTTTTTCTGCAAAAATTCCCCTTTTTTTTGGAAGAACCCAGGTTGGGAATGTTTATGCAAACGCCTTAATAGGAGCTGCAGCTCCAGTCTCTTCTCCTCCTCAGTTTGGAAGATTTTTCCAAAAGGAATTTTGGGTGGTGTTGCAGCAACTGAGTCTGAGACTGCAGCAAACAGCACCAGAGGAGGCTTTTCTCTGTGACTCTTGGAAAAACAAAACAAAAAACAAACCAACCCCTCTGTTCTTCTGCTTCCTGTGCTCAGCAAGGAGAACCCTGAATCCTGCTGGAAGCTGGAATTCCAGGAAATGTTTGGGAATGGGAATGGGCTGTGTGCCCTCAGCTCTGCCCCAGGGGCACCAGGACTTTGCAGCAGCAGAAGCAGCCAGGGCTTTTCTGCTGCCATTGTCTTCTTCTTCTTCTTTTATTTTATTTTGCAGGGAGACATTTTTTTTCAAGGATTTATTCCAAGTTTGTGTCCAGGACAATTCTGTGGAGTGGTGGTGTGGCCCAGCAGCCCCTGGGAGAAGAGGTGGGGCTGGATTTTGGATGTTTCCCTGCCCTCCTTCCCTCCCCATGGACGGTGGGATCAGCTCCTTTCACTTCCCACAGAGTTTGAATGCTGGAGTCCAAACATTTCTTGTGCCAGAGACCTGTTCCAGAGCCTCCCTGCTGGAGGAGCAGGATGGGCAGATTTTCCCTGGGTTTTGGGGGGATTTTCCCTGTTTTTTTTGGGATTTTCCCTGGGTTTTGGGGGGATTTTCCCTGTTTTTTGGGGATTTTCCCTGGGTTTTGGGGGGATTGTCCCTGGTTTTTTGGGATTTTCCCTGGGTTTTGGAGGGAGGTTGCTGCCTGACCTGGAATTCAGACCCCAGCAGGGTGAGAACAGCAACATCCCATCATTAATGTTGCTCCTTTTCCCCCATAGTTCTGGAAAATCTTCCTGCTTTTCCCCACATGGAGAAGCTCCTCTTTTGCCAGCTCTTAGCCCAAGTTTTGCAATGGAGCTGCTGCTTTTCTTTATTTTCTGGAGGGAGCACTGGCCCCAAACCAGGCTGAGGGGTTCCATGGGGTTTCACCTGGTGGTAAATTTGCTTTTCACCTCGTTGGTGTCCTGGATTAATAATGCAGGATTGTTTTCCAGAGCCATTGGAGAGGAGATAGAATTTGTAGGTGGATTTTTACACCTCAGGAGGCCTTTTAAGAAAACTGAAGGGTGAAAAAAAAGTGAGATTCTCCTTTCTCAGCCCCTCAGTCTGGGTGTGTTGGGCTGTGGGTCTGTATCCTTCCAGTTTGGGCATCTGATGTCAGGCAGCAACTTCTGGGTTTGAGCTGGGGGTGTCAGAGGATCTTCTCCATCAAATCCTCCCAGAAAACAGATGGAAACATCTCTTTGCTTCAGCATCCTCAGAGCTGCCAGGAGCAGAGGAAGATTTCTGCCTGTGCAGCAGGAGGAGCTGCCAGTGTTTGCTGTAAATACTGCACCTGTTCCATGGATCAGTGGTGAACTCCAGCTTTTCCAGAGCTTTTTTCCTTTTGCCACTTCTGCAGGCTTGGAATTCCCTTTAAAGCCACAACACCCAAGACTTTTCTTTCCCTGCAGTGATGTTCCCTTTTCTATATCCTGACATTGAGATACAGAAAAAAAGCCCCACTTTTATGTGTTCCTGATGTGACACCTGGGACAGGTGGGTGGAACAGAGTCGCTTTTTTTGGGCATTGTTCACCTGCTCAGGGGAAAAGTGGGAGGAAAAAAATATTCCTTTTTCAGGTGGAGAAGCAGGGAGTGAGCTCATGGAGTGACCTGTCTTCCTGTTGGCTCCTGTCAGAGGCAAAAAATGCTTCACATTTAGACATCAGCAGATGCAGGAGGAAATTCCTGCACCAGCAGCTCTTAAAATGTGCAATATTGACCTTTTTATTTTTTTTTTAATTTTAATTTTATTTTTGAAATGCAGAAGCGAAGCTGCAGGTGATCATGAAGAGCAGGCATCTGGAATTTTTTTTTTGTTGTTGTTTTTTGCATGTTTGGAGCCTGCTCTGGGAAATTTCTATAGCTATGTATAAATAGCAGCACTTTGGTTGGTTCAGGTTGGCCAATTTTATGCCTACCAAATACATGGACTTTGGAGAGAGCAACATTTGCAGGCTGGGATTCTAATTGAAAATCCATGAATGAGCACTAAAAACTTGCAATTTAATTGATTTCCCTTCCCCCGTTGTTCCCCTGTGGAGAAAAGCCAAGTTTAGCTGTTGAAAATTTGTGCACTTAATTCTTTGTGAGCTTTTATCTCTTTGGGCAGAGGGTCAGGCCCAAAAAATGCAATTTCTGGGCTCCTGCTCCTCTCCAAGGATTGGATTCCTGCTCCTCTTCCCAAGATTGCTGTGCCACTGAGATCCAGGTTTCCTTGGGAATGCTGAGTTCCTGTGGAAATGCAGCCTGGGGGGGATGAATCCAGCAGGCAGAGTGGGAACAGGATCACTTTGGCTTCTGAAGGAAAAAAATCAGAGTCCACAGAGGATGATAAACTCAGGAGGCAGCTGGGAAAGGGAGAGGAGCTGGGAGAGGAGCAGCTTTTGCTGCCTTTTCTCCACTGCAATTTTCAGGTCACTTAAGGGAATATTTCCTTGTGTGCCACATCCACTGCCAGGGGCTGCAGCTTCTCCTGGGGTCACATTCCTGCCAGAGCCTCCCTGGGCTCAGCTCTGGGAGCTGCTGCTGCTTAGGTCACTGCAGGAGCTGCTTTCTGCAGCTCCTCACAATTTATTTTGAATTTAGCATTTAGGGCAGGTGGGGTTAGAGTAGATTCTGTTTTAGTTCTGTACCGTGGTGATTTAAAAAAATTAAAAATAATGCAGCATTGCAGAAACTTTTTTTCTTAGGTTGCTGTTGCTGGAGTAGCCTTGGTGTTGTGGAATGCTTGGCAATTTTTGCATCAGTTCCTTCCTGGCTGGCTGGGGTTCTGTGGAAGGTCAGAGCTTTTGGTGTAGAACAAAAGAGTTTGGTAGCAGACAAAGAAGAGCCCAGGATCCTCCCCAGGTTCTGGGGATGGAATCCCTGCTGGTCACAGCTTCCATGGAACCCAAATCTGGGAGGATTTAGGGAGCAGGGAAACTGAATTTGTGTCTTGCTTTGGGAATTTCTTTTGTTTGCTTGGGTTTTTTTCCATGTGGAGCTGCTGCTGCTGCGTGGCTCTGTTTGGGATCCTGGATTTTCAGGGTTCCTGGCAGGAGCAGCCCATGGAATCAGAGAAAAGTGCCCCATGGTTATGGAAGTGTTGCTGTTCTGTCTTTCCTGGGAAGGTGATCCTGGTAAAAAGAGGGTGGTGGAGGAATTCTGGGGTTTTTCCAGCAGCAGCTTTAGGTTTAGAGCTTTGTTTCAGCCTGTCCTCAGCAGGAGATGCAATTCCTGTGCCTGGATTTTGGCACATTCAAGCTCTGTTTGCAATAGGTCAGGAAGGGATGAAATCCCTGAGTTGGACAATTCCTTGTTTTCATTTGGAATCCGAAGGTTCAGTCCGTGCAGTCTTTGGGATCATGGAGTGCTGTGTGAGCACAGAAGGGCTTTGCTTGGGGTAATTCCTCCCTGTGATGCATTTTCACACCTCAGCTGTCTCCCAGATGAATCAGTTTGGGTTTCTCATGTTCCTTTGAAGGGCAGTGAAGCTGCTGAGGTGCAGATCTCCCTTCTCCAGCCTCCCCCAGCCCAGGGGTCCCTGTGGGATTCCCTGGGGATTCCAGCTGGGAGGGGAGGGAAGGGCCCTGATCCCTCCTGGAGCTTTTCCTGGAGCTGAGATCAGGACCTGCCCCTCTCTTGTGTCCCATGGTTTATTCATTCCCCTTTTTTTGTTGATTTATGGCAGTTTTTGATGTGCTCTGCAGTTTCACACCTCCCACTTTTAGGGCAGATTTGTTTCCAGCCCATCTCAGTGTTTTATCAAGAGCCTCTCCTGGTATTGTCAGCTCTGGAAATCAGCCTCAGCACTGGGTCAGGAAATGTTGTAAAAATCCACATTTTTTGAGTTTTGGGTGACAGTTTTGGTCTGTTTCCTTCCTCAGCTCTGTGAGGAATAGAATCTGGATCTGGAAGAGTAGAAATGGAAAAAAAAAAGAGAACTTTCAGCCTCTGAGGTGGTGGGGTGGGGTTGTTTTGTCTTAAAAATCAGAGTGGGGTGTTGCAAGCAGCCCCTGAGGGTCTCCCAAGTGCCAGAGGAGCCCAAAATCCGGGAGGATTCACTCAGGAGCTCCAGGATGTTTGTGAGGCTCGTGCTGCCTGAACAGGGCTGTGTATGGTTTGGTTTGGAGTTAATTAAGCTGCAGTTAGCAGTGGTTGAGTGTGAGCAGATCCAGGGGAGTGGGACAGGCTGGAGCTGCTGGAATCAGAGCTGGCACAGGAAGATTTTGGGATAAAATGCAGGGAGAGTTTTATGCAGCCCTCCAGGATGTCCCTTTGCCTTGGGGAATGCTTATTCCCCTCTGGATCTAGAGCTGAGAACTTGGTTTGGAATAATAAAGCTGAGAGGAAAAAAATAAAAGGGAGAAAATTCTAGGGAAGCACAGCTGGAATGAAGCTGGGGGTGAATCCTTCAGCAGCAGGAATTCTGGGAGCCACAATCCTGGCAATCAGCACATCCAGCCTCCCTGGGCTGGCCAGGTTTTTGTGTCTTGGAGGGATTGAAATCCATTTTTATCCACTCCAGCTCCCCCTCCAGCTGTGGTGCCGTGGGCCAGTGTTGTCCTGCTCATTCCTGGGGTGCACATCTGTTCTGGGAAGGTGATTTTGGGCTGGATTCCTTGCTGGGATTATTCCTGAGGCATTTTTGGGCACGGAATTCCACTGGCAGTGAGTGGTGCTAACTGAGGAGGGGAAAGGTGGCTCTGGACAGAGAGAAATCCTTGGAAATGGAACCAAAAATTCCTCCAGAAGCTGATTTTTGTCAGAGGAAGCACGAGGGCAGTGCTGCCCATTCCTGTCGGGATTCCCTGATGGACCCAGAGCTGTGTCCAGCAGAAAGGTGAAATTTTGAGTTTGGTGTCAGCAAATCCTGAACTGAGGGATTTTATTCCAGCCAGGAAGAAGCAGGAATGAGGAGAATGTGTTCCCTGCAGATTGTTTTTCTGTCTGACCACAGGTGGACAAGATGGGCAGGGCCCTGTTTCTCCCTGGATATTCCAATATTTCCCTGTTGGAACAGCGAAATGTCTGCTTCCTATAAATTATTGTGGAACAAAACCACCCTAAAACTGGCAAGAACTGAATTTTTTTCCCCCTCCCAAAGAAAGCAGCAGATTTTGCTTGTGGAGCTCTTCCAGCCCTTGATGAGAAGCACACTCAGAGCTGAAAATTTGTATTTTTTTTTAGATTCCTCAGTGTTGAAGCGTGGCTGGAAGAGCTCTGCCTGGAGCACACGTGGGTCGTGCCTGGCAGGATTTGTTCCCAAAAATCCATATAAATATCCCCATCCTCCCCCCAAGCAGATTCTGCACTCTGCAGTCGCCACTTTGAAATATTTTGCACTCCTCTGGGAGGTTTTTTTGGGGCTTTTCCTTCTCTTTTAGCCCTCAAGTCAGTCCTTCCCCAGCATGGACTCGTGAGTTGCCAAAGGTTATTTTTTGATGTTGTTGGTTACCACATCTCCTGAAACGAAGGAAAAAAATGTCTTCAATGTGTTTTTGAGCAGTTTTGTGTGCATGGAACAACAGTTTGGGCTTGATTTGAAAGATTTCTCTGCTGAGGTTGTGTTGCAGGAGGTTTTCATCTCACAGCAGGGGTGGACAGGAGAATCCTGAGCCTTTGGGAAACAGGGATGTGAGTGGAGCTGATTCCAGAGCCCATTGCAGCAGTGCTGTACCAATAACTGGAAGCTGTTGTTGTTTATTTTGATTTTTTTTTCCTTTCCTTTAGGGTTGTTTTTCTGTGTTTTTGGAACACAGGAGGCTCTGAGGGTGGGCTGTGCATGGTTCCTGCAGTGTGTGCTGTGTGCTGGGGTGGGGGGTTCCAATATTCCAGTCCCTGGCTTTGCTCTGAGCTCCTTGGGATGTGTTTTGGGGTTGTTTTCTGTTTTTTTTTTTTTAATTTTTCCCTAGCATGTCCTAACCCCCTCCAAGCTTGGAAACTGCTTCCTAGAATTGTGTTGACTTTCTTTTTGTTGTTGTTGTTCTGCTGTTGTTCAGTTGCACAGAGTTTTTTCTATATAAAAGATACTTTTGAAACGTTTCATTCTCTGTGAACAGGGTTGAGATTTATTCTTTGTAGCTTTGAAAAAGATCCTAAAATTCCCTTTTCCAACTTGTTTTGTAGCCTGTTGCAGTGTTACCAGATGGCCTTATGTACGTCACAGTGCTTTGTGATGGGTACAGTAGCACATTTAATGCTTATTCCCCTCTGGATTTAGAGCTGAGAACTTGGTTTGGAATAATAAAGCTGGGAAAAAAAAAAAAAAAAAAAAAAGAAGAAAATTCTAGGGAAACACAGCTGGAATGAAGCTGGGGGTGAATCCTTCAGCAGCAGGAATTCTGGGAGCCACAATCCTGGCAATCAGCACATCCAGCCTCCCTGGGCTGGCCAGGTTTTTGTGTCTTGGAGGGATTGAAATCCATTTTTATCCACTCCAGCTCCCCCTCCAGCTGTGGTGCCGTGGGCCAGTGTTGTCCTGCTCATTCCTGGGGTGCACATCTGTTCTGGGAAGGTGATTTTGGGCTGGATTTTCAGGCTGAGCTGGGTTCTTGGCAGTTTTTTGGGAGCTGGCAGCAGATCCCTCCCTCTGGAGCTCTGGGCTGGAGTTTTCCTTTCCCAGTTTTACCTTGCTGGGATTTTTCAGAACAATCAGTGGTGAAAACTCCCCTGGAAGCAGCAGCAGAAGGGGGAACATTTCCAGTGGCTCTTTCCAGAAGAGAGTTGCATTTTTCTTTTCTCTATAAATATATATATATATATATAGTACAAATTCAAGTTGTAGTGAGTGTCTGAAACTTCCTACACTGGAGACTTTTCTGGACAAGACAACTGTAAAAGTCACCCCTTGTTCCAGCTGGGTGACCCTGCCTGGGACAGAATTGCTTCTCAGTCTAACTTTTTATTTTTAAATACCTTATTAGAGTATCTTAATGCCATTGTGTTAAAAAAAAAAATGCTGGTATGTAATGCAAGTACATAAATAGCCAAAGTTTTCAGTAATTGTTCAGTGTTACTAAATTTTGCTTTTATTTAACCTTCTGAGATAACATTTAGGAAGACCTTCAGTGTGTAAATCATCCTGAAAATTCAAAGTCTGAGCAACTGGATTAGGGCAGGGATGGAGGTGTTGGAGCACATTTCAGGTTGGAGTACAATTGGGAGGCAAAAGTTTTTAAGATGCAAAATTTCCTTTGCACTGTCCTGACACTTCAAAGTGACAAATGCTGCTTTGGCAGTGGCTCTTTGGGAATTGTTCTTCAAACATCATGAAGGTCTTTCCTGAGAAATCAGGTGACTTTTTTCTATTGCTTCGATTTTTGTGCAAAAAAAAAAAAAAAGAAAGAAAAATAAAAATCAATGTATTGCAATCTTTTTTTTAAAAAATGGGGTGGGAATAGTTAAAGAAAACTATTTTATGTAAGAACTGACAGAGGGATTTTGCTTTGTATAATGCAAGCTGGCTTTAAAAAAAGCATTGTAGCAAATTATTCAAGTCAATCATATGTTAATAGTTATGTGCAACCAGACATGCAAAACAATTGTATTTTTTTAAATAAATATTTTTAACAAAGTTTCTGCTCATTTGACTGGTTTGTTTTTTTTCTTTCAGTAGAGAAAATAGAAAGTTACAGCTGCAGGGGATATGATAAGGAGGGAGTTCATCAGACCTTTTAAAAGTTTTTTGTGACATCAGGTGCTATTCTGGTGAAAATTCCCTTCAAATAGGAATTTTTTTTTTTCCTTAAGTAGCCAAAACGGAAATTGATTGGAATGGAATAATGAAATTATCAAACCCAAGAAATGTGATGGTGGATTTTAATTCAGAAGAGACTGAGCTGTGATTTACCAAACCTGCCAGGCCAGGATGAGAGATGCTTCCCAAGCTGCTGTGCCACAAACTCAGGAGATTTCTGCCCAAATCTGCTCCCTGCTGGAATTGTTTGGGGCTCATTTCCTCTGAGCAGGGCCCAGGGATGCTCTCATGCTGGGAGGGGCTCGAGGAAGGACAGATTGGGGTTTGGTTTTTTTGGTTTTTTGTTTTTTTTGTTTTTTTTGTTTTTTTTTTTTGGTTTTTTTTTGGTTTTTTTACTGTACATGGGTTTTGCAGTCCATGGTAGTTTTATTGCAGGTGATTTATTCTGGGCAGGTCCAGGAGAGGAACAGTGGCATCCTGTGGAGCTGCAGAAGAATTACAGCCTGGATGGGAATAGAACTGGAATCCCTGCTAGGGCTGGAATCAAATCCCAGAAGGGTTTGGGATGGCAGGATCTTAAAAACCTCATTCCACGGGCAGGGACACCTCCTATAAACTAAACTAGCTTCGGTTTAGTTTCATTGGAGGATCACAGAATAAATTCCAGCTGTGGGATTTGAGGCAGGAGGGGGTTCCAAAGTCCAGGGATGAGCTAAACCCAGAATTCAGCTGCATTGACCCAATCCAAACTCACCCTGAGGGAGGAAAATGGCAATTCAACAACTCCAGGCTTTCCTACAGGAGTTTGTGGAGATATTTTATGGCAGGGAAGAGTTGCTGCTTGGAAAAATGGGAATTTCCCAGAGAATCTTTGGCTGCCTCATCCCTGGAAATGTCCAAGGGCAGGCTGGAGAAACCTGGGACAGTGGGATGGGCTCAACCCAAACCACTCCACAATTCTTCAAATGCCAAAACCATTTTAATAAAAAAAACCCCAACCAACCAACCAAAAAAAAAAAAACCCAAAAAACAAAAACAAAAAAACCCCCAAACAACAACAACAAC
>JAOTBB010000991.1:809276-821114 GCA_025629985.1 Chamaetylas fuelleborni | reverse complement strand
TCCTGCAGCCTCTCATCAGCAGATTTGGGAAAAACCAGGATTGAAACCACCTGCATGCCCCACCCAGGTGATCTCAGCTCTAGGAGAACCCTCGGGCTCGGACACCCAAGCCCGGGGCAGGGGGGCTGCCAGCACTCACGTTGATCAGGGCCATGATCCAGAAGGCATAGGACACCCGTGTCACCAGCAGCCCCCGGGTGGGCAGCGCCAGCTGGGACAGGTTGCCGGGGTGGGGCGGCAGCAGCGCCCTGCGCAGGTGCGGGAGGCTGCTGGCGGCGCTGCTGCCGTTGGCCACGATGCAGTTGGTGTCTGACAGGAAGGGGTCGGCGATCAGGGGGCTCAGCAGGGCCCCAAAGCCCACGAAGAAGTGCAGGGCCTGCAAGAGGGGACACGGTTGGCAGGAAAATTAATTCGCAAGCGGCAGAGGTTTGTGTCCAAAGAGGAGACGGGGGAGTCCTCTTTGCTTTATTTGAACAAAGGGAGAGGCCATGGGGCACTACCCGGGATCTCTCAGATTTTTGGAGGATGCAGCCTCCTTTTTTCCCAATTTCCCTCTCTCTTTCCCCACTGACTAAGTTACTTGAGAGGCACAGACTTCCCAAACACCTGATACCTGAGATTCCCCTCTAATGTACAACCCTCCCCTTTAATTTTTAATTCTTATAGAATTTATAGTTTTTCCCCATTGCTTCTTTCATCTTCCAATATCCAATTTCATTGATCAGCAAACCCACAGTTTGTTTGTAAAGGCAAATATCTTTATCCATTCATCAATCAGTGGAACCCTTCCCACTGTTTCTTTTCTCTCTCAGTGCTGGTTTTATCTACCAGCAGACCCACAGCTCGTTTGTAAAGAAAAATCCCTCATTCCTCTCACGGTGGAACAGGAGGGGGGCAGAGCTCCCAGTTCCTGCTCCTCAGAATCACAGAATTAATTCAGTTGGAAAAGATTTTTGAGGTCGTTGAGTCCAACCTGTGACCTGACACTGCTTTGTCAGCAGAGCTGAGCGCCACTTTCCCCAAACACCTCCAAGGATGGTGATGCCACCATCCCAGTGCTCAACCAGCCTTTCTGGGATGGAATTCCTGTTAAAATCCATCCTAAACCTGCCCAGGGCAGTGAAGGCCCCATGGTGCCACAGTCAGGCTTTCCATAAAATGGTGATGTCACCACCCCAATGCCCAACCACCCTTTCTGGGAAAGAATTCCTCCTAAAACCCACCCCAAAGCTGCCTGGGCTGGTGAGGGCCCCGCTCTCACCTGCAGGAAGATGGCAGAGTCCTTCTGGTAGATCTTGACCAGCTGCATGTTGGAGATGGTGTCGATGCAGCCCATGGCCAGCCCGGCCACGGCCATGACCACGGCCAGCAGCACCACGTTGTGGCACAGAGGGATGATGGCAAACACCAGGGAAATGGCCAGGGACGAGGCAAACAGGGCCAGCAGGGACTGGGCCAGCCTGGGGAGGGCAAAGGCAGGACAGGGTCAGTGCCAGCCCCACCTCCTGCTCCCAGGAACTGCAGCTCTGACTGCACAGCCCCAGTTTTGCTGCTGAGGGGAGGGAGAAGCTCCACAGCCACAGCCCAGTGTCACCCCTGCAGCCAGCCCAGGAGCTGCCACCTCCTGCTGCAGGTGATGCCTCCCAGAGAGAGATTTTCCACCCAGCTCTTGAGGAGAAGAGCAACCATCCCTCCAAATCTGTATTTGAGGTGCAATAACAACCTGTCCTTTCTCTGGGGGCTGTGCAGGTGATGCCACATCCTGACTCTGGGGCAGCTCTGCAGGGCTGGTGGCAACCCCAGAGCTGCCTGGAGGTGCTGAGCTGCTCCCAGGGGAGCCTCTGCACCTCCCTCTCCGTGCCCTGTGCCCCGTCCTGGCAGCACCATCCCTGCTCCCCAACCCTCTGAGGGCAGGGATGTGTCCCCTCCTGGGGAAGGGAAGGAAGGAGGGAAAGGAAAGGAAGGAAAGAAGGGAAGGAAGGGAAGGCACAGCAGACACGAGTGGCACTGGCAGGTCCCTGTCACAGCCCAGGGTGGTGGCAGTTGGTAATTAGCAATAATTGGGGGATGTGGGTCTGAGCAGTGCTCAGGGACATCCCCAGCAAGGAGAACCCCCAGTCCTGCTCCACAGCCCCAGCCAGGCTGGAGAAGGCACTGAGGAGGAGGAGGAGGGTGAAGGAGGCTCAGCTGCCAACCCTCCTGTCCTGCCAGGACAGCCTGGCCGTGGCCATGTCACTGCCCTGACCATGTCACAGCCCTGGCTGTGTCACCATCCTGTCCCTGTCACTGCCCTGTCCCTGTCACTGCCCTCATCCATCTGCAGCCCCACAGTGACCCGGCCCTCCATGTCCTGCTCGCCACTCCTGCTGGAGAAAAACAGGGCAAGGGCACCTCCCCTGCACCTCTGCACCTCCCCTGCACCTGTGCACATCCCCTGCACCTCTCCTGCACCTCTGCACATCTCCTGCACCTCCCCTGCACATCTCCTGCAGATTTCCTGCACCTCTGCACACCTCCTGCACATCTCCTGCACCTCCCCTGCACCTCTCCTACACCTCCCCTGCACATCCCCTGCACATCCCCTGCACATCCCCTGCACCTCTGCACCTCCCCTGCACCTCTCCTGCACATCCCCTGCACATCTCCTGCACATTTCCTGCACCTCTGCACCTCTCCTGCACCTCTGCACATCTCCTGCACATCTCGTTCCTCCTGGCCATGCCAGAGCCTCCCAGTGCCCAGCCCAGGGCAGGAGCTGACAGTTGACAATATTTTGCAAAGCTGTGGCCACTGCTGCTCCAGTGACAGCAGAGCCGTGGGATTCCTGGGGGAGGGAAGGAGGGAGGGGAGAGGCGGGCGAGATGTGCACAGTCACGGCAGGAAAGCGCCGGCGAATGGGAGAGGAGCAGCTCTGAGCCTGGAGAGCTGGGGCTGCTCCTCGGGGCTGCAGGGAGCAGGAGAGAGGCACAGGCAGCAGCAGCAGCTGCTGAACCCGGGCTGGGAGCAATGGGAAACCTCAGAGCGTCCCCAAAACCCTCCCCCAGAGAACCCCCTCCTGGCTGGGGAGCAGGCTCAGCACCAGAGATGTTACAGCCTTAATGAGCATTAAAAATGTCACCCCTGGTAAAAATCCAGCCTCCAGCCATGGGCTGCTAACACAATTTATCCCCTGGAAATGGCCCAGCCCTGCTGGCCCTGGCAGGAGGGGACACCAAGGGGCTGCTGCTGCTGCTGCCAGTGCCAGGCCCCCAGGTGGAGTTGGGGGCTCAGCTCAGCACCCAGGGAGGCACTGAAAGACTTCCTGGGACTCCAAACCCTTTTGGAAGCACCTGAAATGAGGCACCCCGTGAATTCAGTGTTCCTGATGGTGCCAGACCCCTCCAAAGGGCTGGAAGGGCAGCACTGATGGCACAGCCTGGTCTCTGTGTCCCCAGCACAGCTCTGGCACAGCCCAGGGCAGGCTCCACTCCAGCAGGGTGTGAAACCAGCCTTGCAATGCCCCAAATTTCATTTCAGGAGCACCCAGGGCATGTCCTGGCTCCATCCCAGCTACCCAGGAGAGGTTTGGGCTGATCTCCACAGGATCAGGATGGGCAATTCCAGAGGCAAGCAGAGCTTCCCCTCTCCCTGCCACAGGGATTTAGGAACCCCCACCTCATTGCAGCAGGATCTCTTCAGCTCCCAGCACAGATTTTTTTATTTAGGAACCTCCACCTTGGTGTTCCCGTGGATCTCTTCAGCTCCCAGCACAGATTTTTTTTTTCCCCACCTCAGGGCGCATTTTCCAAATCCCTCACATCAAGAAGAAAAATGATAATCAGGCCAACTCAGACTTGCAAAACTGATCATTAACAACCCAAAGGCCCGAGGGGACGAGGTGAGGAGCTGAGGATTATCCCAAGGATTATCCCACAGCAGCCTCAGGGTCCCTGCAGGAAGCAGGGCCAGGCTGGGGGAGCTTTGTGTCCTCAGGAGCTCATCCAGTGCTGCTCCCTGAGCAACCAGAGGTGCCAGGGACAAGTGAAGTGTCCTGAGAGCCCCAGAACCCACCAGGAGATTGGAGTCTGGGGGCAGGGACAGGCCAGGGCTGTCCCTGGGAGCTGGTGACACTCCCAGGTGCTGTGAAAGGAGAATAAAGAGTCCCAGCTGCTGCCAGCCCTGCAGAAGGGGGTGGATCACATCCAGCACAGCTCCAGTTTCCCCAGTGCCCTCCTCACCTCTGCCCACACCACCGAGGGCTGTCCCAAACCCTGGGGCAAAACAAATTTTCAAAGAGATACAAAAATATAGATTCTGAATAAAAAAAATCCCAACACCCACCTGGGGTGCTCTGGTGCTTCCATCACCAGCGTGTGCAGGACTTGAACCTCACAGTTCAAGCCCAAAATGCAACAAAACGGGAAAGGGAAGTGAAATGCAGGTGCACAGAGCTCCCCCCTGGAGCTGGCAGTGCCAGGAGTGGGAATTTCCCCAAAATTTCACCTCCCCTGGTGTGTCTGAGCCCAGGCTGCTCCTCCCAGCTCTCCCATCCCATCGCTGGGGCTGCTCCTGCAGGGAGATCCTGGGAATCTTTTCCAGGTGATTCCAGGCAAGAGGAGCTCAGGAAGCAGCACTAGGGACTGAGGAGAGCTCAGATCACAACCCCAGGGGTACAAACTCTGGGAAAAGCTGAATTTTCTGGGACAGATCTCATCCCACGTCCCAGCAAAGCCCAGGAGGTGTCACCGGGAGCAGCAGCCTGAGGTGGACCTGGGAGCTCAAACCACATTTCCTGGGGGGCTGCTCCTGCCTCTGCACCCCCAAAAGCTCAGGGAAGGGGCCAGCAGCAATGCCAGGACTCCAGAACAGAGCAGCAGCGTCGTTCCTCCATCCCTCGGGGAGCCTGGCACTGACAAACTTTGTATTTCCTTGGAATCTCGCACGAGAGGGAATTCTGGAGCTGGGTCGTGCTGAAGGGACAGAGCAGCACTAAAATCCTAAAATCCCTCCTGCCAGTGCTCCAGGAGCAGGGAGCAGCACCCAGCAGCTGCTCTGGGGACAGGAGAACCTGGATTTAGGTGCCACCACCCATTGCTGTCCCTCACGAGTCACCCAGAGCGATTTAACCCAAAGGAAGCAGCCACGTCTGCGTCCCCCAGGCACCAGGGATCACACTCAGCTCGCAGCCACCCTCCGGGGATGCTCCACAGCCGCTCTCCATCTCCTAACTGGAAAAGATGACCTGGCCAGTGCTCCTCCCTGCCTGGCACCGAGGCCCCGAGGGCGGCGTAATTTGATTTATAAAGCTTTGGCAGGACAGCTCAATCCATCCATCCCTGAAGAAGGGATTGTACCGGAGCGCCTGGAGCCTGAACAATTCTTATTCCCGCACATTTGGAGGCTGCGAGGCTCTGAGTGACCCCCCCACAACACTCACAAGTTCCAAATATCCCAAATATTCCCTCCTGCCTGCCTGGCAGGGCTGTCAGTCCCCAGTGGGGCTCACAAATCCCTTTTCCTCCAAACCCCCAAACACATCCTCCTTCACAACCAGCACCAAACACACTCTATTACCCCCAAAGCGCAGCTGCAGAGTTAAAAGTTTGGGATTTCCAAGCCCCAAAGCCCCGGTGGGTTTTGCGTACCCAAGAGCTTTGGGAAGGAGCTGGCAGCAGGAATTCTGCATTTCCCTTCCCTGCTCCTCCAAACATATGTGAGGCAGCCCCGGGGGCTGGCAGAGGCTCTGCGCTGAGCCAGCACTGCCGGAGCGGTGGCAGAGCCGCAGCGAGGTCCCCACGTGCTGTCCCCAGTCGCGATTGTCCCCTCCGGCCCCAGGACAGCTCCGGGTCTCACGGTGCCGATTCACAGGTGCTCCAGCACCTTCTCCGCCAGCCAGGAGATCCACAAATCTCCACCAGCAAATTCACGAATATTTAACACCAAGCGGTTTTAAAGGAGGTTTTTAAAGGATTCGTGGGGAATTCTCCCGTCTCCAGCTCAGCCCCACTGGATCCGTGGATCTCTCAAACACACGGACACGTTACATCACCGCCCGAGAATCGGTGACCACGGAAATAATCAGCTGATCCGCGGAGCTGTCACCAAGCCCCAAATCAAACGCCTCGCTGGCAATCTTCAGCCTTGAGCCAGCCGTGGGTTATTTATTTGCCACACATCCCGGACGCGAGGCTGGCTGCGAGTCCCTGTTTGGGGATTCAAGGTCCCTGCGACCCCCCGAGCCCCGTGTCCCCCCCACTCATCCAGACCACGAGGACCACTCGCATCCCTGCACGTGTTCGCCCAAACTCCCGAAAAACGCGGCGCTGCCACCATTTCCGACGCCGAGGTTATTAAAACACACTTCCAAAAATATTTTTTTGGCGATAAACAACCAAGATTAAGGGAGAAAAAAAAAAAAAAGGCAGCAAACCAAAACCCTCGCGGGAAGTTCTGGCTGGAACTTCACGCTGGGGCTGTCGCTGCGCCGAGCTCCGAGGGGATGGAACCGCCCCGGGAGCGGAGCCCGAGGGAGGGAAGCCCCCTCCCCGGAGAGCGCTGCGGACCCTCCGCGACGCTCCTAAAAAAGAAAATTATTTTCTTTTCCCACGCAGCATCCCGGCAAGGGGCGGCCGGCGCTGCCCACCCGCCAGCCGGGGGAAGGGAGGGGGCGGCTGAAGCCCCGAGGGAGCAGCGCTGAGCTCGCCGGGCTCTTACGTCCTCTTGAAGACCCCTCCGAGGCAGCTGCCGAGCAGGAGGCAGAACTGCTGCGAGAAGAAGACCCAGGTGATCTGCGAGAGCGAGCTCTGGGTCTGGCAGCGCAGGTCCAGCAGCGTGGGCCCCAGGAAGGCGATGCAGAGGCCGAAGCTGAAGAAGACGCTCCAGTAGGTGAGGGTGGGCTGCAGGTTCCTCCGGAACCGCGCCGCCACCCGCTCGTCCCACCACATGGTGCGGGGCGGTGCGGGGCGGCCCCGCTGCGGGAGCTCCGGGCTCGGCTCCGGCCCCGCTGCGGGAGCTCCGGGCTCGGCTCCGGCTCCGGGCTCGGCTCCGGCCCCGCCGCCCTGCCCGTGCCCGGCCCCGCTCCTCCTTTGCGGGATGTGGCTCCGGTCCCGCCGCGCCGGGCGCTGGCTCCGCCTCCGGGGCCGGGCGGAGCGGGGCCCCCTCTCCATCCCCGCCGCCCCCGGAGCCGCCCCGCCGGACCCCGGCGCATCCCTCGGGCGCTGGGAGCAGCGTCGTGTGTGCCCTCCCTCCCCTCCTCATCATCCTCATTATCCTCATCTTCTTCCCTCCCAGTTCCCCCCCAGGGGGGTCGCACCGTCCTCCCAAAAGTGGGGCGAGCCCTCTGCGTGGTCCGCGCCTCACCCCCGGTATTAAAGCACAGCGGCTACACCCGATGGAACAGAGCACAGCGAAATCCAGAAATCCCTCTTTTTTTCTTTTTTTTTTACTTTTTTCTTTTTTTTTTTTTCCCCTGCTGCCAGCCCTCCCCGTGTCCCCCGTGGCCGTGACAAGGTGCCACCGTGCCAGACAAACGCAATTAAAGTTGCCCCTTCCCTGGATAAGCAGCACAAGCTGCCTTGGGGAGGGGGAGGGCGCGGGTTTTAAAGCCGGAGCGGTTGATGCTTGCGCAAAAGGTCTTCTCTAGAGGATGGGTTTATAAATATTTCACCTACTTTAGCTGGGGAAGGCTGGCAATTTTTAGAACACTCTTTCCAGGCAGAGCAGAGCCGGTGGAGCTCGGCCATGACGGAGCGCGGGCTGCAGGTGACCCGAGCCTCTGGAATCCGCTCCGGGGCCGCAGGTGCTCCTTCGCACCTGGCCAGAGCTTAATGTTTAGCCAACCCCAAATCGCCTCCGAGCTTTGTTCTCCGTGCCATCCTGCCCGCAGAGCGCGATCCCGGCCCCTGCCACCCCCGCAGGGACAAAGGGACTCTGACAGCGAGGAACGGGTGATAATCACACCTAAACCCCCCCAAATTGCCCCAAACTCGAGGCTCCTGCGGCTGCCGGCACCTGAAGCCATTAAACGATCGCAGAGCAGCTGAAGCGCCCGGAGCTGTGTCCTTACCCTGGACTGTGACTGATGGGGACAGCGAGGGCCGGGCAGGGATGAGGCGCAGGGACAGGCAGTGAGTCAGGCACGGGCGGAAATCGGGTTTTATCATCAGGGGAACAAACACCTGCCAAACCAGCCTGGATGGGGACGCCGAGCCACAGCCTGGGGCTCTCCCTGCCAGGCAAAAACTCGATTTGAGGCCGCCCTGCTGCAGCAGCCTCTGCTTCCCTTCCCCTATGGAGGATGAGGGAGAAAGGATTGGGATAACAAAATCTGTCCATCCAAGACGGCTGGGAAAGGCCGACAGGAGCACCCACCTGGCCGTGTCCCTGTGTCACCTGCTCCAGGTGAGCCTGGCTGGGTGATTTTTCCAACCCAAAAATTCCGTGATTTTGCGATCTCCGTGCTCCCTTTTCCCGTCCATCTCCCTGCGCACGGAGCTGATGGAAGAGCTGATCCTCATCCCCCACACTCTGCCCCAACAAAACCACTGACAAAGCCTTCCCTGGGCCGCATTCCTGATCTTTATCTGGAGATTAAGGAGGTTCAGAGAGGCCTGAACTCGCTGCTCCATCCCCCTTTCCAGGTGGCATCAGCTCTCGGGGCTTGAATTCCCACCCCAAAACCGGCTCGGCAATGCCCTCCCCACCCCTGCAGCGCCTCTGCAGCACCCCCAGACACAAAGGCAGCACCCAGAGGTGACAGATATTCACCCGCAGCCGCACCAGTGACCCGGGTGCTCCCAGGATTTATCAGAGTGCAGCTCCCGGGAATATCAGGCCCTTCCATCGGGGCTGACACAAACCATGCCGGAGCTGCTTGCAAATAAGCCCCGCGGCGTGGGTGGGTTTAGTCAGCACCAGAACACCCAGATCCCTCCCGCTTGCACAGAAACGCAGCTCCTCTCCCTGGAGGGAGCTCATCAAAATGCGAGCCACAGGGCTCCCGGGAGATGCAAGCCCCGAATTAGCTCCACGAGGAGGCACTTCCAGGCTGTTTTCCAAACTCGAATCAATGTTGTGCTTGCGCTGAATTAAAACACCCCCAGTTCTGCGCTTGCTGCAGAGTGAAACCATGAATGAAGGGAGGGCAGAGCTGCAGCCAGGGCTGCTCCAAAGGGTCCAAGAGGCCTTTGGGAAACACCTTCCTTTAGTTTTTCCATGCCCTCGCACATTCCTGGAGCAGAAAGAAAATTTTTATGCATATAAATTAATCTTTTCAACCAGAGGAACATTTTTTATCGTTCTGAGTGTCTGCTTGCTTTGACTGTGGAGCTCCAACCCTGATTTGTTGTGCTGTTGAAATCACCTTTCTCAGTCCAAGCTCAACACGGTGGGGAAATCCAGCTCTAAAAATAAATTTTCTAAGGGTTTCCTTGGGGTGGAACCACCTGAGGCCCAACAGGACAGCAGATGCCTGGAGCTCCTCCAAGGCTTTCCCCAATGTTTGGGTTGGCAGCTTGGCCATGGAGTTGGAGGTCAGACATTGGTGAAGTTTTCCCTGTTCCCCTTTAGGGCAAATTGGGGCTGAGAGACCCATAAAACCCCAAAAATTACCCCAGCAGCCACAGGTGATGGGTCCAGGAACTCTGTGTGCATTCGGAGATGGGATCAGCCAAAAAATCCCAGCGCCACCCAAAGCCTGAGCTGATAAGAAAATAACTCTGAGCCACTGAACCTGGTTGAGAAAACCCTGAGAACGCAGAGAGAACTCCACATCTGAGGGGCTGGATTGTTCTTGGCTGCAGGAAAGATGCTCAGCAAGGCAGAGGCCGAGGGAGGGAGGTGTTCAGCTCGTGTGTTTCGGGGTCAGGAGTTCCCAAACGAGCTGGTTTGGGGAGCTGGGCTCCCGTTCCAGGTCAAACACGAGCCTGCAGCCCTGGCCCAGTTGTGCAGAGCTCGTCACACCTGTCTGGAAGGAGGAAACGCTGCCCTCCCCGATCCCTCCCAGCTGAAATAACTCCCACACCCACTCCCCTGGAGCTGCCATCCTCCTGCTTCCTCCTTTCCAGCCCGAAATCCGTGCCAGCCATGGGACAACCAGGCTGCGCCTCCCAAAAATGCTGCAGAGATGAGAGGACACCCGAATCACCCCGCGGAGGGCAGCAGGTGGGACCCCAAGGGACTGCTGGGGATATTTGGGAACATCTGGAGGGCAGGAGGGGGTGGGGGATGCCGGGCAGCGTTCCTGGATCCGGCAGTGCCAGGCTGCAGGAATGAGGGTGGCACATGCAGGAACTGGTTTGGCAAACAGCTCCTGCCTGGGGACCTGCCCTGGGCACCTGGGGACGTGACTCAGGCTGGGCAGGGCTGCGGCGGCGGCGGGGAGGGCAGGAGGGAATTGTCCCTTTAAAAGGAATTGTCCCCTTTAGAGGGAATTGTCCCCTTTAAGAGGAATTGTCTCAAAGGGGGGAATTGTCCCTTTGCAGGGAATTGTCCCTTTAGAGGGAATTGTCCCCTTTGCAGGGAATTGTCCCCTTTGGGGGGAATTGTCCCAAGAGGGGGAATTGTCCCCTTTAAAAGGAATTGTCCCTTTAGAGGGAATTGTCTCCTTTAAGAGGAATTGTCTCAAAGGGGGGAATTGTCCCCTTTGGAGGGGATTGTCCCCTTTAGAGGGAATTGTCCCCTTAGGGGGGAATTGTCACCTTTGGGGGGAATTGTCCCTTTAAAAGGAATTGTCCCCTTTGGAGGGAATTGTCCCAAAGGGGGGTATTGTCCCTTTGCAGGGAATTGTCCCTTTAAAAGGAATTGTCCCCTTTAGAGGGAATTGTTCCCTTTAGAGGGAATTGTCCCCTTTAGAGGGAATTGTCCCAAAGGGGGGAATTTTTCCCTTTAGAGGCAATTGTCCCTTTAGAGGGAATTGTCCCATTGTCCCTTCCCAAAGCCGGTGTCACCACTTGCTGGAATCTGAGGCCTGGGAGTTTTGAACGTTCTCTTCTTTCTGACACCAACCCTCAAAAGAACACGGCTGCTTTTTTTTTTTTTTTTTTTTTTTTTTTTTTTTTTTTTTTTTTTTTTTTTTTGACTTGAGGTCTTGGAGAAGCTTCCAAATGTAAGTAATGGAATTAGAATCACGGGTGTGTGGTTAGAACAGAAGTGTGTGATGTCACAAGGTGAAAGTTTGGAATTTGGGGTTTACAGGTACGGGACAAAATGCAAGTTCTTCAATTGCCTCTTTCTTCCTTCTTGTTCCTTCTTTCTCTTAGTTTTAAGTGGTAGTTTTTTGTAAGATAAAAAATCCCGTAGTGCAGGTCGAGTCAAAAGTATAAATAATACAGATGTTGGTTTTTAATTGAATAATTAGGCCTTAAAAGACCTTGTAACGAGCAAGATACTGCTCTGGTTAACTTTTAACTTGTTAGCTAGAAGTGCTGAAGAACTCTTTGTGCTATAGATAAAAATTAATAAACAACTGAGTCCAAACACAAAAATCAAAAATCCACCAAAAAACAAAACAAAACCCAAAAAACAAAAACAAAACAAAACAAAACAAAAACAAAAAACAAACAAATAAACAAAAAACCCCCCAGGAATATCCCAAAGGGGTCTGGGGCTGAAAATCCCTGATCCCAGGGGGACTTTTGCTGGATTTATGGAAAAAGGGCTCCCTTGTCCCTCCCCCAGCTCAGCTCTGCCTTTATTTGCCCGACAGGGTTGTGCCAATATTTATTTATTGGGATCCCTGCAGGGGACACCAGGGACATTTCTCATTGTGCACCAGGCACTCCCAGCCCCGGGGTTGGCACCTCCAAAAAAACTCCCTGATCCTTCTCCTATCAAAACAAAACAAAACAAAACAAAAAAACA
>JAOTBB010000991.1:778798-797662 GCA_025629985.1 Chamaetylas fuelleborni | reverse complement strand
TCAGACCTAAGTATTCTGGTTTATACAAACCCCAATACTTTTATGATTAACACGAATCTTTTATCAATTATCACACAGAGCAGCCCTGCCTTCCCTCCAGGTGCTCCTGATGGACCTGCTCACCTCCAGCAATGCCAGCTGAGCCCGGGGCAGTGCCACCCATCCTCTGAGGGGCTGCAGTGCCCTCTGAGAGACAAACACTCCCCAAAGAGCACGACAGAACCCAACCTCTCACAGCAGCCAAGGCGCTGCCCTGCCAGGATTAATCATTACACCAAATGCAACACTTCCACCAAACCCCGTGCCAGGGGAGGCTTGTCCTGCCCTTCTGTGCCCTGCCCTCCTCTGTCCTGCCCTTCTCTGCCCTGCCATCCTCTGCTGGGGGAGTTTCTGCTCCACAAGAACAGCTCCAGGTCTCTTTGCAGCTCGTGTTTGGAGCAGGGGCCCCTCTTTCTGACCCCACCTCCTTTCCCCCTTTTACGAGGAGCTGGCCCCTCTCAACTGACAGCAGGGCTTTCCTGCCAGGCTTGTTAGCTTTAGCTGCAACAATTTCCTTTGAACTCGGCTTGAATTAACATCTCCATGGCAATGGGATCAGGGCTTTGTCTCTTTGCAACCTGCCCTTCACCCTGAGCACCAGGGATGGGCAGGGCACCCTGGGCAGCAGCAGCAGCCCCTGCTGGGGCAGAGCACGGGGCAGGGAGGGCTGGTTCTGCTGCCCCAGGGGCAGAGGATGCTGGCAGGGCCCTGCTCAGGCTGCGGCAGCTGCACGGGTGGATGTGTGGTGGGGTGAAAGCAAAGCAGATTTCCCTGTGTCGTAAATAATCCCAAATAGTTTTCCTGGTGCTGGGTTTCTCTGGTGCAGTGGAAGGAAAGCAGTGCTCCAAATTCAGCTTTTTCCCTTCTTTGCCCTCATCTCTGCTCCTTCACCTCCGTGCCTTGGCAATGTGCTGCTGCCCAAGGAGCTTCTCCCCTGCTCCCAGGGACCCTCTGCCTGTTTGCTGCTCAGATTCTCCTCCTTATCCCCCCTCCAGCTCCCCCAGAAGGAAGATCCCTCTCTTTGGGCTGTTGGGAAACTTGACCTTTCAGTTCTGCTGCCTGTGCATCACCCCCAGCCCCATCCAGCCTGGCCACCACATAAAGAACCACTTTATTCCCTGCCTGTGCCACTCCTGCTCCCAGCCCTGGCCCACGTGGCTCGGGCTGTTTGGCAGGAGTGGGCTCTCCCCAACAATATGGGTTTTTTTTCCTCTTGTGCAGTGAGTGGCTGTTTCGGCAGCCACCTCCGTCGGTGGGGGAAAAAAATTAAAAAAAAAAAAAAAAAAAAGGCCTTTTTCTTGGAATGTCGGGTAAATTCTTTGGGAGCTGCCTGGTGGGGAGTCACAGTTCAGCTTCTTCTTTTTGGAGGTGATGTAAACAGTGCAGGGCTGCTCCTCTTCATCCTCCTCTCTGCTCCTCAACACCCTGGGCAGGCAGTGCCCTTCCTCCTCTCCAGCATCCTGGGCTGGGCTCAGGGTGCCTGGCAAACCCCAGGTGGGTGCTCATGTTTCTGGGGGTTACACTGCTGCTCCAGCTGTGATCCCCCAAAAGATTTGGGGAGCAGGACCCTCTGGGGTCAGCATGGGTGCAGCAGGGTGCACAGGGACAGGAGTGCAAGGCTCAGAGCTCTGAGTGCCAGGCTCTGATTTCCTTTTCCACCTCTCTCTCTTCCCCCTGGGCGCTTTTCCTCCCTCCTGGGAGGGAGCTGGATCCCAGCAGGCACTTTTCATTCCCTGTTAATGAGAAACTCCTGCACTTTGTCCCTTGAAACAGAGCCAGGTGCTCCACGTGGTGCTGGGGAAGGGCCCTGGCTGAGGTTACAGAGAGGAGAGGGGATGGAGTGGTTCCTGTCCTACACGTGGTTCCAGTGCTGAGCTGGGGGAATCAGAGCCAGGGAATAAGAACCCATCCCCTTCCCACCTCCCCCAGCCCCTTCCTGAGCACAGCAGGCACAGAGCAGCCCCCACACTGCCAAAATCCTGGCTCAGGGGCTGCTGGGGTGGTGTCCTGGAGCTGGACCATGGGCTCGTTCCTCCCTCACCTCCTGGAGCTGGACCATGGGCTTGTTCCTTCCTTTGGGGGGAACAGCTTTAGGACAGGACCAGAGAATCCCAGATGGTCCCTAAAGCAGATTCAGGAGTGACCCTGGGAAGGAAGGAGAAGGAAGGAAGGATTTCTCTTCCATGACCCTCAGGAGCTTTTTCCCTCCTGCCTCTGCTCTGAGCAAGCAAAGCCCAGTGCCCCAGACCCTGTGGTGCTGTGTTAGTGCCTCTTTTCTCCAGCAAAAGGTCTCTCTTTCCTTGCTTCTCTTTGCTGACCCTTCCATGGCTCCATCCCAGGCAGGAATTTGTGTTCTCTGCCACTCCTGGCCCTGAGCTGTGAAGGGAATCTGGTGTGACTCCTCCTGCAGCGCCGGGCGCCGCTCAGTTCATGCTGGGCTGCAGATTTCCTCAGAGCCAAGAGGAAATTGCTCCCCCAGCAGCAGCAGGAGGGATCCTCTCCAGCCTGGCACTTCCAGCCCCGAGTCTGCCTGGCCTGGGAGTGCTTGGCAGGGCAGCCACAAGCAGAGAATCCTGTTTTGTCCTTAATCAATCCCTGAGCTGCTTCCACGGTGCTTTGGGCAAACAAAGGAGGATTCCCACTGGCAGCTTTGTCTGATTCCAGCTCTTGAGCCCCCTTGCTGTCTCCTTTTATGCTTTTTTTTGCTTCCCTGAGTCACCATCTGATAGTGGAGCCCACTGGTTTTACTCTGCAGAAAGGCACATCCCAAACTCCAGAGTCACAGCTCCAGCCAAACCTCTCCAGCCTCTGATATGTGAAATTCAGAATTTTGGCCTTTCATGAGGGAGGGTTGGGAGCTCTGGGATTTGAGTCTCCATTTTTTGGGGGTGGTTTCTCAAAAGGTGCTGCTGATTTCTCCCACCTGCAACAGAAAGGGAAGGCAGAAGCTGAGCTGGAGGGGAGAAAAATATTCCCAGCTCTGGAGGCTTCTCAGCTTTTGCATTCCTGCTTTCCCCACCTCCTTAAAGGGGGGAGGGCGAGTGAGGGGAACAGGAAACTCTCAGACAGCTGTGATTTTTCACCAGAACCCGAGAAAATGCCTGAGCTCAGCAGCTGCACTTTGAGGTGGGTCATTGAAATGACACAGCAGCTCATCTGGGGAGCAGGGCGAACTTGGAGAGCAGGGCTGGGGGAAGCCCCTGCTCTGAAAGAACTGGGAGAGAGACAAAAAACTCAAACAAAAAACAAAACCAAAACAAAAAACATTGGAAAGACTGACTGGAGATATGGAAAATATTCCTGGAGCAGCTGGAGCTGCTGTGGTTGGGGTGGGAGCAGGGTAAAGGGTCACCTGGAAGAGTTTGGTTCCCTTTGCTGGCCTCGTGCTCCTCCTGCTTTATCTGAGAGCTGAGGAAGGGATTATTTATTGGATTCTGCTTTGCTCCATCCCCCAAATGCCACATCAGCAGCAAACTGCAGGATGACCTCAATGAGGAACAGATTGTCCCTTGGCCTGCTTCCATCTCACTGCCTGTGGGGACATCAGCCTTGAGCTGGGGAGACAGAGATGAGGGAGGCTGGACTGGCTGCAGCAGCCACACGTCAGGATAACAGCACCAGGGAGCTGGGGCAGGGTTTGGGATTACAGCAGGGTTTGGGGGCTGGAGCAGGGTTTGGGATTACAGCAGGGTTTGGGGGCTGGAGCAGGGTTTGGGATTACAGCAGGGTTTGGGATTACAGCAGGGTTTGGGAGCTGCAGAAGGGTTTGGGAATTACAGAAGGGGTTGGGAGTTAAGGCAGGTTTGGGAACTGCAGGAGGGTTTGAGAGATGGAAAAGGGTTTGAGAGCTGGAGAAAGGTTTGGGAATGGGAGCAGGAGCAGGATTTGGGAGCAGCAGAAGAGTTTGGGAGAAGGAGCAGGGTTTGTACAGGAGGGTTTGGGAACAGGAGCAGGGTTTGGGAACAGGAGCAGGGTTTGGGAACAGGAGCAGGGGTTGGGAACAGGAGCAGGGTTTGGGAACAGGAGCAGGATTTGGGAACAGGAGCAGGGTTTGTGAGCTATTTCCCAATTCCCAGCCACTTCCCAATTCCCAGCCACTTCCCAATTTCCAGCTCACTGATTCATTCCAAGAGTCCCATCTCATTCCTTCCAGCCTGAGTCAGGCTGGGATTTAGGGAATCACATTCTCAATTCCAGGAAATGGGTTCTGGGAGGTTTGGCTGGAGGAAACTTAAATCAGAGACAGGATGGCAAAAGTGGTGACTCTGTCCTGGTCATCTCCAGCTGTTTGCTTCAAGCTGATCCCAATGATTAGATGAGAAAAGAAAAAGGAAAAGAAAAGGGAAAAGAAAATAAAAAAGAGAAGAGAAGAGAAGAGAAGAGAAGAGAAGAGAAGAGAAGAGAAGAGAAGAGAAGAGAAGAGAAGAGAAGAGAAGAGGAAGAAAAAGGAAAGAGAAGGAAGGACAAGAAAGATGAAGGAAGGACAAGAAAGATAAAGGAAAAGAAAGGAAGAAAAAGGAAGGAGAAGAAAGATAAAGAAAAGAAAGGAAGGAGAAGGAAGAAGAAAGAGAGGAGGAGAAGAGAGGAGAAAGGAGGAGAAAAAGGAGGTAGAAGGAGAAGAAAGGAGAAAGGAGAGAGAAGGAAAGAGAAGGAGGAGGCCAAGGAGGAGGAGGAGGAGGAGGAGGAGGGCTGGTCCTTACCCAGCACGTAGATCTTGGAGCCCCTCAGGAGGGAGGTGGCGGCGTAGCGGGGGGTGGGCATGGCAGCCAGGGACACCCAGATGTCCTTGAGCACGTCATAGTGCTGCAGGAAGCTGTGGGGCCGCAGGTCCGAGCCCATCCCGCCCGCTGCGTACACCTTGTAATCTGGACAGGGCAAAAAAACCCCAAATCCCACAACATTATTATTGGAAAGCAGCAGAAATCCATTCCTCCCCCCTGCAAAAAAAATCCCATAAAGCTGCAATGGGAAAGCACCAGAATTGCTCCTCCCCTGCAAAAATCTTGCTAAAAATTCCACTCTAGGAGCAGAATTTGCTGTAAACCTGCAAGAAAGTTGGACCTGAGCCCCTGGAGCTCAGGTTTTGGAGCTCAGAGCCCAAAACACCCAGAGAGCAGCAGAGCCACCACCCCCGCGGCTCCAGGGCTGGTGACAAACCCAGGGGTGGCTCTGCCTGTGCTTCCAGCCTCTGTGGAGCATCTCAGCAGGGTGGGAGGTGACAAACGCTCCAGGCCCAACTTCTGGAAGCACAGAAGATGTTTTGGAGATGAACAAACCAACCCTGGCACGTAGCCCAGATGAGATTCTGTGCACAGGGTCAGAGTTGGGGGAAAACCTCAACTCCTCAGCTGGGGAGCTCCCAACTCCCCAAGCCCAGCCTGGGAGACGAGAGGGATCCTGGGGAGAGAGGGCTGGAAATGTCTTTGCTCCATCTCCTCTGTCGGAACATCATTGAGCAGATGAGCTTAATTAGGGAGAGAGGGAGAAGGGAGAGAGGGAGAAGGGAGAGCTCATCAAGCTCATCAGATCCAACCAGATCCCCCCAAACCTCCACCCCCCAGATGTCCTGGAGGTCCCTCCTTGCCTTTGGCCGTCACCGAGATGCCCATGGCCGCCTCTCGCAGCGAGCTGCGCTTCCTCCAGCGCCCCTCGTCCGTGCTGTACATCTCCACCACCTTCAGCGGCTGCTGGTTCCCGCCCACGCCGCCGATCACCATGATCCTCTTGCCCAGCACGGTGACGGCCACGCCCGCCCTGGCCGTGGGCATGGGGGGCAGCGCCGCCCACTGATCGGCCTCGGGGCTGTAAACCTCGAAGGAATCCACGGGGACGCCGTTGTCATCGCAGCCGCCCACGGCGAAGACCTGCCCGGCCGCCTCCACCAGCGTGGAGTAAACCCTGCGGCTGGGCAGCGGCGCCAGCGATTTCCACTGGAACTCCTTGGTGCTGGGCAGCTCCATGGTGAACGGGGTTCTGCTGGGGAATTGGATTTTGGGGATTGTTGAGGGTGGGAAAGTCCGCCAGGATCAGCAAAGCTGTGCCTGATCCTGCTCTGAGCGCTCAGTGTCATGTCCAGGAATTCCTTGGGTGCCTCTGAACCCCCCTGGGCAGCCCCTGCCAACCCTTTCCATGAGGAAATTCCTGCTAAAATCCACCCTGAGTCTCCCCTGGCCCAGCCTGAGCCGTTCCCTCTCCTCCTGTCCCTGTTCCCTGGGATCAGATCCCAAATCCCCCCGGCTGCCCCCTCCTCAGGGAGTTGTGCAGAGCCAGAAATTCCCCCTGATCCCCCTTTTCTCCAGGCTGAGCCCCTTCCCCAGCTCCCTCAGGACTCTCCAAACCCTCCCCAGCTCCCTCAGGATTCCCCAAACCCTCCCCAGCTCCCTCAGGATTCCCCAAACCTTCCCCAGCTCCCTCAGCCCCTCCAGGTGCTGCTGGGGGTGCACAGGACAGGCTGGGCATGCACAGGGACACGAGGGGACCTCAGTGACACCGTGGGGAGCTGGCACAGCGTGCCACCGCTGCAGCTGTGCCAGGGGGACACGGGGGGGACGCCGTGCCTGGCACTGCCCCCTCTGCTGGGCGCCACTCACGAGGGAGGCTCGGCGGGACATCCTGCTCAGGGGCTGGGGCAGCTCCAGGCTCTCCATCTGCAGCTTCTGCAGGAACTCGGGCGGCAGCCGGATGTCCATGGGCAGCGAGAGGCGCTTGCTGACGTCCTGCGGGGGGGACAGAGACCAGGGAGGTGACAGAGACCAGGGAGGTGACACGAGGGCTTGGCTCTGTCACAGAGCTGGCACTGATGTGGCAGGGACATTGCGGGGTTGGTGGCACATGGGGAGGATGTCAGGGCTCGTGTGTGACACTGCCACGGCCCAAAGCCCACCCCAGAGGTGACACCCGGAGGTGCCCAGGTCCCCCCCCGCCCAGCACTTGCCTCCATGGAGAAGCGGCGCTGGCCGTGGTTGCGGTAGCGCACGGCGGCCACCGGGGACTGTCCCTGTCCCTGGCGCTGTCCCTGTCCCTGCGGCGGCGACGCGGGGCTGCCATCCCCGGCCACCTCCCTGCCCAGCTGCAGCTGGCCCTGAGCCAGGTCTGGGGACAAAAGGAAAGCACGGTGAGCTGCTGGAGTGGCGGCAGAAGCGACAAGGAGCGAGGTTCACTGGGGACTTGGGAATCCCTTCCTCCTTCTCTGTATCCAGAGGGAATTCCTGCTGCAGATTCCTGGTGCATCAGCACCCTCAGCACTCCCAATTCTGGCGCTCTGGGGACATTGTGGCGCTCTGGGGACATCACCGAGAGTTCAGCGAGGAGAATTCCCCTGGAGCCCAGGGATGGGAACCCAGGGCTGCCGATTCCAGGCGCTGCTCGCAAGGAGGCAGCACCAAACTGGGCGTGCTGGGAGCCGGGGCGATGCACTGCATGTGCCGGGCTGGGGAAAAGCTCAAGCAGGACGGACCAGCCTGACCCACCCCAGTGACCAGCCCTTCTCCCAGCCTCCAAACCCCCCCAAAATCCCCCCCAAATCCCTGCAGACATCCCCCAGAGCAAGGGGAGCAGTGGGACTCCGCGGGCAGCGCCCCAGGCTGAGCCCTGCGCTGTCCCTGCCCTGTCCCCGGGGCTCAGAGCGACAATCCCGGATCCAGGGATGATCTCATGGCTGAGGAGCGGGCAGGGAGGGAGGGAGGGAGGCAGGGCTGGATTTTCACGGGGTGCTGAGCAGGGCTGGACCTGGCTGCAGTTTGCTGGGCTGATGGATGACAGGTGGCAGGCAAGTGACCTGGCAAAGGCTGTGGGTTTGTGCCATGGGCACTGGGCGAGCTCAGGGCTCCGGGTGCCCAGCCCCACCTCAGGAAGGGGTTCAGCCCGTGCCAGGGGGCTTGAGAGGGGCTGGAACCGTGCCAGGGGTTTTGGGCACACGGGTGAAACCCCCTCCTCTGCTCCCTGCCCCTTCCCCTCCATCTGTTCTTACAGCAACAAGCAGGAAATGTCCCCTGAATTAACCACAGGTATGAAAACAACGTGCATTAATTCAACTGGACCAAATCTTTTTAACTTCCTCGTTTCCCAAGCAAATTATACTCAAGGAAACCAAACCAGAGGCCATTTAAGGTCTGGCTGAATGGAGCCTGACTGATCCACTGGAAATGATATTTTGGGTGAATTTGTGCTGGTTCCCACAGGTGGAACAAACCCAAAGCTGGGTAAAAGGTGCAGCCTGTCCTGAGAGCTGCAGAGCAGCAGCTCTGACTCTGCACCAGCAGATCAGAGTCAACCTCTTTGGCATATTAGGTGTGAAATCAGAGGTAAATCGACAACCTGGACACTCCAGAGGATCCAAAAAGGAAGGGAAAAGCAGGTAAAAAATCACAGAAGGCTTGGAGAGGGGTTTGGGCTGCCCTGGGGTGGGGATGTGCCAGCCCAGCCCACCCTGAGCTGTCACCCCGAGATCCCCAATCTCTCGGGGCTCACAGGACTTCCTGGGTGCTCAGCGTGAAGCCCTGGGGCTGCAGCCCCTCAGGGAATTCATTCCATGGGAATTCCAGGAGCCCTGGCACTCAGAGGAACCAGGCTGCTGCGATATCAAAGCCAAGCACAGCCGCAGACACAGGCAGCCTTTTCATAAATATATTTTATAAATATATTTAAATGCAGCCTCTGCCAAAACAAGCTTTGATCTCCCAAGGAAAGGGGCCAGAACTCTCTGCTGCTTGCCTGACTTAGAACTTTTAATTACTTTGCTGAGTGTGAATTCTCCTCTCCAGGCTCTGTGCTGCTCAGAGCTCAGCTTTTTCATCCTCCTTCCTCCCCCTCATCATCATTTCTTCAGGGCCTGGCGCTCCCAAGGTCAGAGCTGGATCTGTTTTATCCCTTTCCAGCCCAGACACTGAATTTTGTCAGGCCTGGGAGGGCAGAGCAGGCTGCAGGTGTTTGGGGGCTGCTGCTGGATGCCCCCAGCTCTTATCAAAGCAAACAGGGGTCACCAAACCCTGATCCCTCCAAAAAAACAGACTCAGGCTCCAGCAAGGTGACATTGCTGCTGACAGGATGTGTCCAGGCTGGAAAGCTGTTTGATTTTCCAGCCTGGAAGAAAAAAAAGAAAAAGAAAAAAAAAAAGGGGGGACAAGGGGGAAATCAGCTCTAGGGTTTGCAGGGAGGAGATAACAGGAGGAACCCAAATCCCACATCTTCCAGCACAGCAACAGCTGGAGCAGCACCCAGGACTTCCTCAGCCTTGCCCCATCCCATCCCCACAGCTCCTGCACTAATTAATGGCTCAGGTCTAATTAGAGCCCTCAGTGAGGGGTGTGGGTGTGTGGGAGTGGGGCAGGAGCCCCCGGGGATGCTGCAGAGATAAAGAAGAGCCCGGGGAGCTGTGGGAGGGAGGGAGGAGGGCTCTGAATGAGCTTTCAGCATCCCCGGAGCAGCTTGGCTGGCACGGCCAGGCAGGGGCAGTGCCAGGCACTGACATCAGAGCTCAGCCCCCGCTCCCTGCGAGCTGCCAGCGAGCCAGGGCCAGGGCAGGCAGAGAAACAGGGCTGGAACAGGAGCTGAGGGCACGGGATGGAGCCAGGGCAGGCAGAGAAACAGGGCTGGAACAGGAGCTGAGGGCACGGGACAGAGCCAGGGCAGGCAGAGGAACAGGGCTGGAACAGGAGCTGAGGGCACAGGATGGAGCCAGGGCAGGCAGAGAAACAGGGCTGGAACAGGGGCTGAGGGCACAGGATGGAGCCAGGGCAGGCAGAGAAACAGGGCTGGAACAGGAGCTGAGGGCACAGGATGGAGCCAGGGCAGGCAGAGAAACAGGGCTGGAACAGGAGCTGAGGGCACAGGACAGAGCCAGGGCAGACAGGGCTGGAACAGGAGCTGAGGGCACGGGACGGCGCTGGGCTGAACCGAGGATTTACCCTGGGATGAGCCCAGCCCAGCCCCCCCAGGCCCTGCCCAAGCTCTGCCCATCTCCCCAGGCCCTGCCCGGCTCCCCCAGGCTCTGCCCAAGCACGGCTGCCCTGCCCGGCTGCTCCCAGAGCCTGCAGCATCCCCAGCCCTGCCCCGAGCCTGCCCCAGCCCGCTCTGGGGCTGCTGTCTGCACAGGGATGTGCTGGCTCAGGAGCTGCTTTAACCCTCACTGCCCCAGCCCGCTCTGGGGCCGCTGTCTGCACAGGGATGTGCTGGCTCGGGAGCTGCTTTAACCCTCACTGCCCCAGCCCGCTCTGGGGCTGCTGTCTGCACAGGGATGTGCTGGCTCAGGAGCTGCTTTAACCCTCAACCTCCTGGGCTGGAGAAGCAAAGGCTGCTCCAGCGAGCCCCGGGTGCTGCCCAGCACAGAGAACCCCTTTGGTTTGGGGGAGCACCAGCCTGGAGCCCCCCGAGGGGTCCCACCCCTCCTTTGGGGAGGCGGGAGGAGATCCCCCGCTTTCCCACTCCCCACCTTAACCACAGCTCCCCATTCTCTGCAAATTCCTTTCCCTCCCATCAGCATTTCCTCGGGCAAGGATAAATCTCTCCTCAGCTTTAATGACGAGGTGTTATTCAGCCCCAGGGGCACGCAGTGGGGAAAGCAACACTCAACACTTTCCACACCCCCCGAGAATGGCTGGGGGGAGCTGGAGAGGTTTTCACCCACCCCAGATTGTCCTGAGCACCCCCAGCCCCCCGCAGGGACCCAAGGGCTCCTCACCCTCGTTCCTCTGGTTGTTGAGCTGGTTGAACTGCTCCGTGAACTCCGTCAGCGACTCCTCGATGGTCTCCGTGCGCGGCACCGAGAGAGAAAACCTCCTCTTGAAGTTTTTCATCTTGTTCATCTTCCCTCGTGCTGCCAGGGATGGCAGAGCCCTGCGGGGAGAGGGACAGCAGGCTCAGAGGGCAGCACTGGGATGGGCACCCAGCCCCACAGCTGCTGCTCTTTGGGGCTGACATTGTCCCAACCCGAATTTCCACCCCACAGCTGCTGCTCTTTGGGGTTGGCAGCATCCAGACCCGAATTCCCCCCCCGCCATGGGTCCCTGAGGACATCCCTTCTCTGGGTCAGAGCAAAGAGGAGCTGTATTTTTGCCAGGAAAATGGAGTTGGAGCAGCTCGGCCCCTTCCTCCTGGCTGCACCCAGAGCCCCCAGCCCCTGCCGTGCTCAGAGCACCCCAGGGGTGCTGGCAGCATTCCCGATGCCATCACACAGCACCCAGGGGTGCTGGCAGCATTCCCGATGCCATCACACACCGCAGCATCATCCCAGTCGCCAGGACAACGGCAGCACCCGGCGTGCCTGCATCTGAAAGCTTCAAAGATTATCCCTGAGCGATAGAAACAGCCTGGGCTCCTGCCAGGCTCTGCAGAGGCTCGGCACCCCGCCGCGGGTGGATCCCCTGAAAATCCCCGGGATTCACCTGAATCCTGGGAATTCCCACGCAGCCCCTCGCCCCCACCTTCAATTCCTGAGGCTGCAGGCTCTGCCTGGGGGGCTGGGGGGCTTTGCCGGGGGTGGGAAGGGGCGTGGGAGGGTTTTAGGCACCTCCACCCCAGCTTCAGACACTGCCTGTGCCCACCCTCAGCCGTGTCACTGGATGCAGCAGCCAGCAGCTGATTCTGTTTTATTTCTCTGCTGACTCCCCCACACTGGCTATACACACACACACAGATACAACAAAAGCTTATTCAGCCAAACAACTGCTGCCCTTCCACACAGTGTGTTATGAGGAAAAGAAAACCAGGCTGGCAAGGAGGCTATGAGTGAAGCTTGCAGGGAACCCCCTCCTTTATTTCAGTACAGCAACATCACTCTGGCAAACAGGAAAATGCAGATTTTTTTCAATTTCCGTTTGCAGATGAAGTTGAAACACAGCACTACCTGAAACAGTATCTTTTACAAAATCTGAAAAAAATAGCTAAGGAATCATCTGGTTTGAAACCTGTACCCTCTGTGGGCCCTGCCAGCACCCCAACAGTTTTCTGAGGTATTCAGGATGTTTTCTGACATTCAGAGTGTTTTCCCAGCCCTACAGGAACATGCTTGGACACAATAAAGAGGCGGCACCGGGGATGCTCTGGGCTCCAAAGGAGGTTCAGCCATGCTGGCTGGATGAAAGGAGTGAATCCAGCTCATGGTCCTGTGCTAGGCACCAACCCCAGCCTGGCAGGGACTGGAAAGGGATAGTCAGGACAGGGAGGGGCACACTGGGATCACTGCTGGGCTGAGCAATTCCTGCTGTGACAATCCCCCACCTCCTCTGCCACAACCTCCTCTGACCCTTAGATCAGGATCAAACCCGGATCAGGAAAGATGCAGGAGCAGCAAGGAGCTCAGGTGAATGAGGAAAAGGAGAAGTGGTGTCTCCATCTCCCTCCCCCTCCCCAAAAAGCTGCCGATGGTTTGCAGGGAATCAGCTTCTCACTGACACAAAACTGCTCCACAAATCCAAATCCTTCCCTCCCTTGCTTCCTACAGGAATGCCAGCAGCTCCAGGCTGCTAAATATAAACCTGGGAGAGGAGAGGAACTGCGAGAGGGGTAAAAATAGCCCCGGGATCGCTGCAGCCTCTCCTGCCACGCCCGAGCTGCTCCCTGCTCATCTCCCACATCCCTGGGCTCATTCTTCCAGCTACACCTGCAGCTGCGGGTGGGAGCTCACATCAAAGCTGGGATTTATGGGATTGTCCTTGTCCTCAGCCCTAGGCTCCTCCCCGAGAGGAATTCTCCCTCCCCGAGAGGAATTCTCCCTCCCTGACAGGAATTCTCCCTGTACCACACGATACGGGTGTCCCAAAGCTGGGATTTGCTGGAAGCAAAGCACCCACAACCTTTGTGCCAGGGGGAATGTCGGGTCAGGAAATGTGGGGTTCCAGGGGAATGTAGGGCAGGGAAATGTGGAATTAAAAAGGGGAATGTAGGGTCAGGAAATGTGGAATTAAAAAGGGGAAATGTGGGGCTAGGAAATGTGGGGTTAAAGGAGAATGTAGGGCCAGGAGATGTGGGGTTAAAGGGGAACGTAGGGCAGGGAAATGTGGAATTAAAAAGGGGAAATGTAGGATCAGGAAAAGTGGGGTTAAAGGGGAGTGTAGGGCAGGGAAATGTGGGGTTTAAAAGGGGAAATGTAGGGTCAGGAAAAGTGGGGTTAAAGGGGAATGTAAGGTCAGGGAATGTGGGGTTTAAAAGGGGAAATGTAGGGTCAGGAAAAGTGGGGTTAAAGGGGAATGTAAGGTCAGGGAAGTGGGGTTAAAAAGGGGAAATGTAGGGTCAGGAAAAGTGGGGTTAAAGGGGAGTGTAGGGCAGGGAAATGTGGGGTTAAAAAGGGGAATTTCAGGTCAGGCCGGGTAACGTGGGGTGCCCCACAGCAGCTCGGGCTTCCAGGAGCTTCACCCTCCCTCCAGCCACATTCCTTGTGGGAGAAAGAAATCCCTTTTTACAGCTGCTCTCCCCGGCACGGATTTCAAAGTGAGAATTCCTAGCGAACGCCTCTTGTTTTATTTTATTTTGTTTTTTTCCCCCGGTGTCCCAAAGGAAGCAGCGGCGTTTATTGACTTTCCGAGAGAAAGTGACACTTGCAAAGCAAAGCGATGACTTCACTTTTGGTTTTACAGCCTGGCAGGAATGGCAGCAACCCCTGGAGAAGGCGCTGGGTAATTCCCAGCAGGCAGGAACACGACGCGGGGAAGGAGCAGTTTCACACGGCAATGAGGAATTTAGGCATCAACGGGCAAAAATGAAATCACCCAGCCTGGAACCTGGCCAAAACCCAGGATTAAAGCCAGCGGGGCGAGTGATCTGCATTTACGGGAACAGGGGTGGAGAGTAAATACCCGGCTAAAACGCTCCAAAGAGCCCCAGAGCCGAATCCAGCAGGGACGCCCCGCAGGGATGCAGACACGGAGCTAAGGATGCTCTAAAGGCTGCCCTGCAGGCTGCGTCCGGAACCAGCTCCCGGCGAGCTCTCCCCGCAGGCATTCCGCCTGGGAATGCACCTCTCCTGCCCTTCTGCAGCTTCCCCGCTCTGGAATTCCTGAGCCAGGTATTCTAGGCATCACCAGAGTACGGAACTGCCCCCTCCCTCCTTCCTTCAGCACGGTTTGGAAGCAAAGCTTCCCAGAACTAATTATTGCTTCTCAAAAATGATAAATCCTGGTTTTTTCCTTACCGACTCTTGCCCTTATTTCCCAGCCGAAAGAGAAGAAGTCTAGGAGGGAGAAGTTTGTTTCTTTAAAACAGTTTTGTTTTTTGTTTTTTAATCCCCGGAGAGATTACCAGTTGTGTTTACAAGGCAAACTGAACAGCCCTATTCAGCACTCGGTGCTCCTGGCTGTGAGTGCCGTGGATTCGCTGCTGCAATGGGCAATTCTGCTCCTCGTGGAGCTTTTATTTGCTCAGCAAACACGGCAATCCTGCAGGGCTGCGTGTGGCTGGAATACGTGCCCCTCCTCACATGGCCACAGAGCCGGAGGCAGCAGAAATTCCCCAGCACAGCCGCAGGTCCCCCCGGGGCTCTCCCCAGGGAAAAGAGATTCCGGCCTCTCGTGCTGCACATTCCTGGGCAAACAGGGGCTCAGCATCCCCCCGATTCCTCCTCTGCTCCGGATTTCCTCACTGAGCTCCTCAGAAATGTGTGGAAGGGGATGGGGAGCGATTCCAGGCTGCTCTGGGGACTGGGAGGGAAATTACTCAAAATCACAGCAGGGGCGAGGCTGAATTTTCTGTGGCAGCTGGGAATTCACCCAGGGACCAGCCCTGAGCACCAAATGAACATCTATCTCCCAAATGAACATTTATCCAGGGGGATAAATCCTCCCTGGGGGAACAAACTCCCTCCCCAGGAGGATGCAGTGCAGCACAGCCCCTGTGCATCAATCCTGCAGTGAGGACCTGCAGAGTTTTCTCAGGAAGAATTCCCAGAGCAGGAATTTCCCTCCCGAGAGCTGAGTGAGGAGGGGACACAGTGAGGCCACCTCTGCCCCCCCACATTCGAGGGGACACAGTGAGGCCACCTCTGCCCCCCCACACTCACCTCAGGGTGAATTCAGCGCTGCCACTCAGGGTCTGACATTCCCCCCTCGCTGCCATCAGTCCCTGTTGATGTCCAGCAGCCCTGCAGCATTCCCATCATCCTGGGGATGCTCAGGAAGGGAGCCTGGGATCCCCAGGGAGTCAATTCCTTGCCCTCCTGTGCTGCTGCCTTCCATGATTACAGCAAATGTGGCAGCCAGGACACCTCTGTGTGCTGGGAGGAGCTGGGAGAGGATTTAATCTTAATCCCAGTTTTGGAGTTGGGAAGAGGCTCGGGAGGAGAAATGATCTCCCAGGAAATGCCTGAGGCTGGTTCCCACTCCTGGCTTGGGCACTCTTGGAATGCCCCAGGGATAAATCAGGAATGATGGCAAAGCATTCTCCTCCCTCCCTCCCTCTGAGCTGGTTTGAATTCCCTGGGATGTGAGACCCTGGGCTGGGGGTGTCCAGCCCCTGGCACAGCAGCATTCCCATCCCCCCTGTGCAGAATTCCAGTCAGGAATTTGTCGTTAAGAGACAATGACACAGCAAAGCCACGTCCTGAGCATGAGGAGAACACGGTGACAGCCTGGGAAAGGTGGATCCATGGAAAACTTCCTGCCAGTCCATTTACAGCACAGAATGGATTGGGTTGGGAGAGACCTTAAAGCTGATCCCATTTCCATGGGATGCCTTCCCCCATCCCAGGCTGCTCCAAGCTGCCCTTGGACACTTCCAGGGATGGGATTCCAACCTGTGCAGGGTGCAGGGATGGGATGGGGAGGAGGAGGAGCCCATCCCTTTGCTGGATGCACATTCCCAGCCCGGTCTGGAGCTGAACACGAGCCCAGTACACAAAGCACCTTTGTTCTGCCTGGGGATATTTCCCCTTTCTCTGTGCCCTCAGCTCTGCCTCGGCCCCTGGTGAGCTCAGGGCAGCTCTGAGCAAGGCATCCCAGTGCCAGCCATTATCCCAGCAGCTCAGAACACTGGCTGCTTATTCCCTAACCTGGGAGCAGTGGCCAGTGTTCAGCTGCAACAACAATGGGGCCACTGCTGGCCAGTTTGGCCACCCCAGTGCTGGGGGAGCTCAGGGCTGGCATTGTCCCTGCCCTGCCAGGGTGGTGTCAGAGATTCCCTGGTACGTTCAGCATCCCCAGGGCAGGGGCAACCTGGATCCTGAGGATCCTGAGGATCCCTGGATTTGGGGAATCACAGCCCTGGCTCAGCAGATCCCCTGCACTGCTGCTCCAGAAGGGCCAGAGGTGGGAAATCTCAGCAGAACTCTCAGCAGGACTTTTCCCCTCGGACACAGAACATCCTTCCTGACCCTCTGAGTTCTTGTGACTGAATTTAAAGTCACCTGGGAGCTCAGGGCACCTGGCTCCCACAGGGGTGTGACAGCACCCAGGGCCCCCGGGCTGGGACCCGACTGTGCTGGGATTGCCCCTCCCAGCCCAGCGATGCTCCTGGAAATGTCCAATATTCAGCTTTTCCCTCCCCTTTTCCACGACTCTCCCTGGCCATCCCTTCAGGACTCACTCTGAATGCCTCAAGCCCTGAGGAGCTGTTGGGACATCAACACAATTCCTGAGGAGGAACAGCAAAAACCAGCCTGGTCCCTGCTTTTGTGACACTCAGGTGATTATTGGGTGACAATTAACATCCACAATCCAAGGAAAATTGGCTCCAGCCTTCCTGCTCCTCCCCAGCCCCTGCAGAGCTGATGTCCTGTGCTGCCCCCCGTCAGTCACCCACAGAAAGTCTGGAGCATCCCAACACATCCAGGGAATTGTTCAGGGGTCCTGCCGGGTGAAAGCCACTCCCAGAGGGACAAACCCAGCCCTGTCCCCCGGGCAGTGACAGCCAGCATCCCCAGGGGGCTGGAGAGAAGGTGCCAAGCTCCCAGAGGCATTCCCAGCAGCACAAAGCCTCTGATTTTATCTCTTATTTTATCTCCTCTCTTTGTTTTATCTCTCCATTTAACCTGGGGCTGAGGCTGTCAGTGCCCACCTTCCCGTTATGGCTGGATGGGGAGGAGAATCCACATTTTGGGAGAGGATTCCTGGGAATAAGAGCCCAAATTCCACTGAGCCTCTCCAGGAACATTCCTAGTGGATGAAGCTGTGCAAGGCTGTCACCCACACCTCACACTCTGCTGCCCTTTAAAGTTGTTTTATTTCCTCCTTTTCTTTTTTTTTCTTTTTTTTTTTGTTGGGTTTTTTTCCCCCTTTTTAAATTAGACTTTCCTTCCTTCCCCAGCCCACACAGAGCTCCCAGAGCTGCAGGCTCCTCTGCAAGATAAGAATTCATGAAAAACCAGGATTCACTTTCCCTGCAGTGATCAGGAGAGGTTTTCCACTCTCCATTGAACAGAAAATACCAGAATTTTCCTCCTGTGACCCAAGGCCTCTTCCTGGTACAGCAGAATGAGGCTGAAAGGAAGTTTGGGTGCAGAATGAGGAAAATGGGGAAGGAATCCCTGGAGCTGCAGGGTGGGAGCTGGGTTTGACCTGAGGCTGTGACAGCTGAGCACAGGGATCCCAGCCCTGCTGCCCGGCTCCCCTTTCCAAAAAGATATTTAAAGAAGCAGGAATGACATCCTGGACACCCGATAGCCCCGTGGAATTTGAGAAATGCAGCCACCTCTGGCACACACCGAGGAGGGGGACAAAGAGCAGCACAGCAATGGTGAAGCCAGATCCTGGGAAAAGCCTCACCAGAGGGATCCTGGCCTCAAAGGCTCTTGACAGGATCAAATTTCCCAGAAAAAAAAGACACAGAACAGTTGGAATCTAAACAAACCCCCACGTCTCTGTGGAGCAGCAGCACCACGAGCACTCGGAGCAATTAAGAGCTCGGCTCTTTGCCAGGGATTTTCGAGGAGACTGGAAATGTTTTGCCTTGCTCTGCCCTGACAAAAGGGCTTGGAAAAAAAAAAAACCAAAAAACCAAACCTGAAATCTCTGTTTTGCTCCACAGCCTGGAGACACCTGGATTTCCACAGTGGGAGGAAGAGCTGGAGAAGCTCCACGTGGGATTAATGTTCCCTCCCATCCCAGCAGGATCCCAGCCCTGCTCCTCAGAGCTCCACTGCCCCTCAACCAGCCCCAAACCACCCTGGGACAGATTTTCCTGCAGAGCAGGGACAGGATGAGAGGAAAGGTGCTGCTCACCAGTCCCCACTCCAGTCCCTCCCCCAGGACAAAGCTCTGGAGCAGCAGTGCCACACTTTGGCATTAAAGGCACGAAAACCTTTAGGCTGAAGGGCCTGAAATCTGTTTTATTTAAAGCCCTGCGAGGCTCACGTGGTTGGAGGGAGGGAGGGAGCAAACACTGCCGGGCTCCTGCCCTGCCAAGGATTGCACTAAGCTGGGATTTAACCTTAAACCAGTCCTGAGCCATCCTGGAGGGCCCTGGGCACCTGGGGGGATGTTTCCCCCTGGGCTGGGAGGGAAAAGCCACAGGGAGGGAAGCGAGGAGGAGCCAGCACTTGAGGAATCAGAGGGTTCCAAGCACAGCAGGAGCTGGGATTAGTGATTCTCTCTGGAGCCCTCTCTCCTAGGAAGGGAAATCCTGTGATACCTTTCATCCCAACCTTTCTCATCCTGGTGATCCCAGAGCCCCAGCCAGGTGAGCTGGGGGATCTGTGGGGTCTGTGAGATCCTCCTCCCATCCTGTGAGCTGTGAGATCTCTGGGATCTGTGGGATCTGTGAGATCCTCCTCACATCCTGTGAGCTGTGAGATCTCTGGGATCTGTGGGATCTCTGGGATATGTGGGATCCTCCTCACATCCTGTGAGCTGTGAGATCTCTGGGATCTGTGGGATCTCTGGGATATGTGGGATCCTCCTCACA
>JAOTBB010000991.1:767927-778698 GCA_025629985.1 Chamaetylas fuelleborni | reverse complement strand
CATCCTGTGAGCTGTGGGATCTGTGGGATCTCTGGGATCCTCCTCACATCCTGTGAGCTGTGGGATCTGTGGGATCTCTGGGATCCTCCTCACATCCTGTGAGCTGTGGGATCTGTGGGATCTCTGGGATCCTCCTCACATCCTGTGAGCTGTGGGATCTGTGGGATCTCTGGGATCCTCCTCACATCCTGTGAGCTGTGGGATCTGTGGGATCTGTAGGATCTCTGGGATCTCTGGGATCTGTGGGATCCTCCTGGCCTGGCTCTGCTCCCCAGATGAGAGAAGGGATCATCCCAGTCCTTGCTCCAGCTGGGATCAGGAATTTCTGTCCCACTGAGCTGCTGGAGGAAGGCAGGAGGTCAAAAACCCCTCCTGAGCCACGAGGTGGCTGCCAGGGATGGCAGGATGATCAAAGTTTTGGGGCAGCAAACTTGGCAAGGGATCCCCATTGCTGCCAGAATTCCAGGCTTTGGGACATCCTTGCCTCGTGCTCCAGGGATGTTCTGTTCTCCCTCTCCCTCAAGCACAGGGATGTGAGGACACAAATTCTCCAGGATCCCAAACCTGCTGAGAGGCTCCAGGAATCCTCCATCCCTAAAATCTGCCCTAAACCCCATCCCCATCCCAACACAGACACGCCTGCATGGGGAATTTATGCCTTTTTCGTTTTTTGCCTTTTTTTCTTTCATAAATTCTCTGTATTCTTCACAAATCTATTTGTAGCTCTGTGGCCTTTTTGTATTAGTGGCTGATTTTGGCAGTAATTTTCCATAGCCTTTCCCTAAGCAAAAAAAACAAAACCAATTCCAAAATGCCAAATCTCAGAAAATGCCGGACCCCAACACCACCTTAATTCTTCCAAACTACCAAAGTTGAGAACAACATTTCAAAATACATTTTCATAGGCAAAATACAACTAATACCAAAAAAAGAGACTCAAAAAAACCCCTTAACTTTCAAAAAATGATGCCACTTGTCCTAATCAAAGTACTAATAAAAGTAAATAAAAATCAGTAATTTTTACCAATTATCCTAATTTCCTAAAACCTATAAAAATATACTCACCCCTAAAAAAAACCCAAAAAAAATTTCTAAACATTTTTCCACGTTTTCCATGAAAACTTTCAAATAAAAATCCACTTTTATGTTACCTCCTTATTAAAATGATCTCCAATTTCATTTCCAAATGAAAACAAAGGCAAGAGAATAGGTGCAATAAACAGATTATTCCTGCCTCAGTGCCAGCTCTGATCCCTTCCCAGGGGAGGAAACATTTCAGGCCTGTCTGGGAGCTGGGTGAGCTCAGAGTGCTTGGATAAATAAACCTTGTTAAAGTGTAAATGCCATCTGTGCCACCCTGCCAAGGCCACCCCGTGCCCTCAGAGTGCAGAGTCACTCGTGGCACACAAAGCAAATTCATTGGTGGGGCTGAAAATCATCAATATTTCAATATTTGTAATGAATATCTGGGTGTTTAATATTTTTAATCTTTTAAATATGTTTTAATTAGATATATTATATGCTATGTAATGTTTTTAAATATATTATATTATGTAATTAATGTCTATCCTATTAATGTCTATTCTATTAATGTCTATTCTATTCTATTCTATTCTATTCTATTCTATTCTATTCTATTCCACTGTATTATATTATATTATAACTATATTACATTATATGATAATGATATAATCACTATATTGATTATATTATTAATATATTATAGTTAACATTATATACTATATATTGTATATTATTTAGTATATAGTATATAGTATATATTATTTAGTATATAGTAGATAGTAGATAGTATATAATATATAGTATATAGTAGATAGTATATAGTATATAGTACATAGTATGTGGTATATAGTATAAATTATATAGTATATAGTATATATTACATACTAGATATTATTTAAATATATTTTAAAATATTTTTAATTTTAATTTTTTTAATTTTTTTTTTTCCACTTCACTGCAAACCCAGCTTCCCCCTACACTTTCAAGGCCTCACTGTGTCCTTGACAAGGCAGGACTGGTTCCTGCAGGAGAGATAAGAGAGCCCAGAGCGAGATAAGCACAGGGAAGGAGCAGAGGGAGAGGGATCTCCCCCAGGAAAAGGAATGGCTGCACCCTCTTGGCCACTGGAGAGAGAGGGGCAGCCTTCTGTGCATGAGAGAGGCATCAGAAGTGTAAAATAACAGAAATAAATTCAAATATTGTGGCTTTCCCCCAGTCCAAATCAAAGCACAGAGGAATTTCCACGTGGTTCTCATGAATAGAGGGAAATCCACATTAAAGAAGGGATGACACCGAGCAGGGCCCTGCACACTCAGGAAGAGAGAGGTGCAGGCCTGCACTGCATAAAAGAAGCATCAGATGCATCAAATAATGGAAATTAATTCAAATGTTTTACTTTTTCCTCACTCCAAATCACAGTACAGAGGAATTTCCACGTGGTTCTCACGAATAGAGGGAAATCCACATTAAAGAAGGGATGACACCCAGCAGGGCCTTGCACACTCAGGAAGAGATTCATAACAAGAGGTGCAGGCCTGCACTGCATAAAACAGGCATCAGATGCATCAAATAATGGAAATTAATTCAAATGCTTTACTTTTTCCTCACTCCAAATCAAAGCACAGAGGAATTTCCACGTGGTTTTCACGAATAGAGGGAAATCCACATTAAAAGAGGGATGACACGGAGCAGGGCTGTCCCACAGCTCCTCTCCTGCCTCCAGCTGATAAGGAAAGGCTGAGATGAGGCAGGATCAGAGCCCTGAGGATGGAGGGATGAGGGGTTTGGCCCAGCAGGGCTCCCAGTGCTCCCAGTTGGGATCTGCTCCAGCACTGGGCCTGCCCTGCTATGATAGCGCAATTAGCAGCACAATTAATCCTTAATCAGAGGGGATTGGGAGGGATTAAGTGCCTCAACAGCACACTGCTAATGGTAATTTATTAAAAATGCTTGTTGGTTTTAGGGTGATGTGTTGGTTTTAGGGTGATTTTTTGTTTTTGGGGTGATTTGTTGGTTTTGGGTGATTTGTTGGTTTTGGGGTGATTTTTTGTTTTTGGGGTGATTTGTTTGTTTTGGGGTGATCTGTTGGTTTTGGGTGATTTGTTGGTTTTGGGGTGATTTGTTGTTTTGGGGGTGATTTGTTTGTTTTGGGGTGATTTGTTGGTTTGGGGTGATTTGTTTGTTTTGGAGTGATTTGTTTGTTTTGGGGTGATCTGTTGGTTTTGGGGTGATCTGTTGGTTTTGGGTGATTTGTTTGTTTTGGGGTGATCTGTTGGTTTGGGGTGATTTGTTGGTTTTGGAGTGATTTGTTTGTTTTGGGGTGATCTGTTGGTTTTGGGTGATTTGTTGTTTTGGGGGTGATTTGTTGTTTTTGGGGTGATTTGTTTGTTTTGGGGTGATTTGTTGTTTTTGGGGTGATTTGCTGGTTTGGGGTGATTTGTTGGTTTGGGGTGATTTTTTAGGTTCAAGGAGCACTTTGGGCACACAGAGACTCTCCTTGCTTTTGGACAAGACACAAACCAATCTCTGGGTATAACCAAAACCTGCAGTTCTGCCTCCTCCTCCTCCTCAGAGTCCCCAGGCACACCAAGACCATTTCCTTGGCTCTGCTCTTTATGGATCATGGATCTACTGGACCAGCCCTGGATCCTCAGATTCTGAGATCTCCTGAACATCCCTCTGGATCTACATTTGCTCCAGCACAGGCTTGGCCCATAAACCACCAGCCTAAAATGTTTTCCACCCAATAATTCCAGTGATAGACAGCATAAATCCAAGCTCTAGGTGATGTTCCATGCTGGAATGCAGGAAAAAAACCAAAGTGTTGAATTTATATTCCTGTGTGTGTTCCTGAGTGCAGAATCGAGGCTCCTGTTCACAAACCTTGACAGATTTAGCAACTAAAAAAAGCCACAGCTCTGAGAGTGGGAAGTGCTGGGAGCAACAGGAGAGAGGGAAAAGCTGGGGGGTGTTTTGAGGATAAATCCCCCCAGGATCAGGAATCCCAACCCCTGAGTTACCAGCACATTAATGCTGCCTGAATAATTAAATAGAAAATAAACTATTAAAATCAGAATGGAGAAAGAGCAGAAATAAATGGAACGCTGGGAATGTTTCCCTGCTTCCCAAAAAAGGCACATTTGGATTTCTTCAGAGGTTTTGGTGTTTATGGTCGGCTTCAGCAGCCTCTCCTTTTAAATGGAGCGATTCAAGGCAAAATCACCACAAAAAAAATGGTCAAAGCCAGTGCCCTGCCCCACTCCAGCTGAGAAAATTGAGTTGTTTTAAAGGAAATGGCTGAGGATTTCAGGGATTGGGGAAGAAAGAGAGGGAGAGGTTCATGGAGAGGGTTCAATAATAAAAACACTAAAAGGGTGCCCAAAAGATGAATTAAATTCATAAAACACAGAGCACAGCGAGGCAGGAGCTGTTTGATTCAGATCAACAAATCCTGGAGGGAGTTTTAGGCCTCAGGTTTGAGATCCAGAGCTGCCAGCAATGGGATTTTCCTAAAGCCTGGAATAAACCCCGTGCCTCAGCTTCCCAGGTGATAAATGAAAAGAGCAGTGCAAGGGTGGAAAGGTTGGGTGTCATCAATAGAATTAATAGGGGAAAAAATTAAAAAAAAAATAAAAACTAACAAAATAATTAACTGAAAATGCTGTTAATTGGAGTGTCTTCATTAGCAGTGTCCTTCCAGGTGCCCACAGGAGCTCTCCCTTCCCAGGCACTCAGGAAGGGGCAGCAAATCCAACCCCACTCCATCCTGTTCCCCCCTCTCTGCATCACAGCAGCAGCTCAGGTGATCCAGGTGTCCCAGCAAAAATAAAAATTGGGCTCTGACAGCTCTGGATCAGGAATTTGCCACTCAGTTTGTGATTTTTGTTGGGGCAGGGATGGAGGGGTCACGGTAAGAAATGAGGAATTGTCCCTGGTTTAAACCCACACAGGGAGAGGAAAGGGAACTGAGATCCCAGAAATGTCCCATCTGAGCTGCTCCTGGATCCCAAAAAGCAGCAATCCTTGCAAACAGCAGCTCCAACATCCCCCTCTGAACACTTCCCAAGTTATTGCTGCCCCCAGCACCCCGGGGGTGGCAGGGCTGGGAGGAAAAGCCACAACCAAAGGCAGAATTGCTGGTGCTGGCAGCAGGATCCAGCTCAGGGGAGTGAGTGCCCTACAGCTGGAGCATCCTTTGCTTCCTGAGCTGCATCCCTCAGGTCCTGCCTGCACCTGGAGCTGCACTCTGCACTCAGAGCTCCAACAGGAGCCCAGCTGCTGCTCAGGTGGGGAAAGGAACACCCCAGATTTCCAGCAGGGATCAGGAAGAGATGTGGGCAGTTCCCGGTGGGGAATGTGGCTGTGCAAATCCAGCTGTGGCTGTGGTGGCCTGGAGCTGATCCCTAATGCAGCAGGGAAAGGCAGGAGGAAAGGGAGCCCAGCTCTGGGGTTGGGCTGTGAGCAGGGAGGAGGTGAGGACGAGCAGACAGATGAGAGGTGGCAGCGGTGGCAGCAGCACAGATGAACCCCAGCCCTCTGCCAGGGCTTCCCCTGGCTCCAAAATCATCCCCCAGCAGTTCCTCTTCCAGCCAGACAAGAGATGGGAGCCAGAGATTGGGAGTGACTGAGCAAACAAGCAGCAGATGAGCAGCACTGGCTGCGGGCAAAACGCTGCCTTGGAATGAGCTGGGAGACTGGGAGCGGGAGGAGAGGGCAAAAGATGCTGGGGCTGATTACAGAGAGACTCTGCAAAGTTAATTGTTCACCAGATTGGGATCTGGGCCACATCCATCAACAGGCTGCTTCCTGCCATCAGGTTTCCCTGGACAAACAGCAGGAACCAGTGGATTTAGGGGAGGGCAAACCCAGCAGGGCAAAGCTCTGCCTGGACAGGGTTCAGTGCCAGCAAAGGGCCCTTCTCACACAGAGCCCTGCACAAGACAAGCCCAGCCCAGCTGAGCTGAGCTTTTGGGGAGTCAGCACACGAATTACACAGAGCAGAACTCGCTCCAGGCTTGGGATCTGCTCTGAGCTGAGCCAAGCTCCCCTCTCCTGCTGCCTCAATTTCCCTGAGGATGGAAGGAGAATCTGGGAGGCTCCTACTGAGCATAAGCCCTTTTGGAAACTCTTACTCTTCTTGGACATGACTCCAAACACAGATCCCAGCTTTTCTGGAGATTCTCAGCCCTCCTGGCCCAAACCTCAGCTCTGTGGAAGCCAGAGGAATGTCCCAGGGTTTACAGGGACTGACCAAACACTCATTTCTCTCCAGAAGGCCAGACCAAGGGGATGATGGTCTCAGTAGAAGCTGCAACGTGGATATTTTAATGCACATGGTGAGTGGACACCCAGGGTTCTGCCTGACCATGGGCAGGGAGAATGGAGGGATCCGTGTGGATTTGGGAGATCAAAACTCAGCTGTAGCACCCTGAGCCATTTTGCCTCTGTATTTTGCCCTGTGCAAAATGCAGCCGCTCTCATCTGCCAGCTCTGCATCCAGTGCCAGCGAGGGAAGGCAAAAACTGTCCCCTGCAGCACCCTCTGTACCCCAGCCTGTCCCCAAGGGACAAGTGACACTGCCAAGGAATGCACACAAGAGCAGCAGCTCAAGGTTTAAAGCAGCTCGTTTGGAAGCCAATAAAAAGCAGCCAACTGCACTTCAGCCACCTGTAACTACAAATGTGTGACACCATCACTTCCCTCTGTCCCTGTGTCACCAGCACAGCCTCTCTGAAGGGCCCTTTCAGGGCTCCACAAAGAGCTGCTTCAGTGAAAAGGAGCCCTCACCGCATGGAGATGAGGATTTCAGAGCTCCCCATCCCTGCCAGCATCCCAAAGCTCTGCAGAGCTCAGGGAGCAAAGCCCAGAGAACAAAGCAAGGTCAAGAGTTAACAGATGGGGGAACTCAGACGTGGGGACACGGCGGTGACGTGGGCAAGGCCAGGCAGAACCCGTGGCAAGGCCAAGGACAGGGGGAAATCTCCAGAGGCCTGATTAGTTGTAATTTTTTCTCTCTTTCTGTCTATCCCAGCAGGATGAGAGAGGAGGAACTCCCAGGATTGCTGGCGAGGTTGTTCCACTACTCATTTATTAACTGCTCCCATTTGGACGTGGTACTGATATTTTCCAGCGTGAGTGAGTAAGCCTGGGAACTTGGGAACAAACCTGCAAGCCCTGCCCGGAGCACGGACACCAAAACTTGCTCAGAAATCTTCTGGCGTGACAGAGAGCCTGAAAATTAGCAAACTGTGAGCAGGGAGCCTCACACAGCGAGGGAGTTCCATGGATGGGGTGAGGCAGCTGCCCCCCTGTTCCTGCCTCTTCCTCCTGGGACTCTTGGGCATCACCTCCCACCTTTTTCTAGGGAGGAGAGGATGCTGCACACCACAAATGCACCGAGATCCCTGTGCCACTGACAGGATGTCCACGACCAGATTCCTGAAGGGAATCTCTTCAGCATCATGGGAACTGCTTTTCCCAGCCTCTCCCCTGACCCACAGGCGCTGTCACAGCCTCCTGAGGCTGGAAAACAGGACTCTGCTTGCATCCACCACATCTCAGCCCCATGTGCTGGTACATCCCAGACCCACACCCCAAATCCACCCCACACCACCGAGGAGGAAATTAATTGATGCTGCTCCCTCGCAGGGCCCTGTCTGACAGTTCCTGCCCTTTCACAAATCTCATCCAGAGGCTCCAACTTTCTGCCTGATGCTTGTTCAAAGCTTTTCCCCCTCCAGGCACCTTCCCCAAGCCCTGCACACGCATCACCCATCACATTGCTCCGCTCGTTTCCTTGATGCACAGCACAAAACCAGCGCCAGCAGCCCCAGGCCTGACCCTGATTCCTTCTCCTCTCAGAGCTGATGCCACCATTGTGCCAGCACGCTCAGGTTGTTTTCACGGAGAGATGAGGCTGTTAAAGCTTTCCAGGCTGGCCTGGCACGGAGGGCAGCTGGCAAGGGGCTGTCTGGGGACAAGGAGGGGGTGACTTTCTGAGGCACACCCCCGGGAACTTGTCACAGCAACAGGCAGCGCTGGAGAGATGCAGCTGATTGTGACAGCCGCCAAAAACTGCAGCGCCAGGGGAGCGCCGAGCCCTGCCCGGGGCAGGGCTCCCCGCCGAGCCCGGGACCCTCCGGACACACCCTGGGTGTCACCCCACGCTGGAAGGGTCCCCCCAGACCCCTCACAGCGGCACCCACGCCAGGGGTGCCTATCAAATTCCAACAGCGGGGTTGATCTGTGCTCCCTAAAACAGCTTTAGGACCAAACGCGCAGGGATCTCCCGCAGCAGGGAAACCCCAAGGTACAAATCCGAACCCGGCTGAACCCGCTCTCCCCTCCCCTCGCACTTTCTGTCCCCAAAGCAGCGGCCGGAGGGGCTGGGGGGGGTCGGGCAGGGCCCCCGGCCCTCGGCGGGGTCACCCGGCACTCACCGCTCCTGGTGCCGTGTCCCTTCCTCCTTCCTGCGGGGCAGAGCGGGGGCGGCGCTGCGGGAACGGGGCTGGAGCGGGACCGGCACCGGAGCGGGGCCGGTGCTGGAGCCGGTGCCGGAGCAGGAGAGCTGGAGAGGTGCCGGTGCCGGTGTCGGTGTCGGAGCAGGAAAAGTGTTGGAGCTGTCCCGGTGCCGGGGACGTTGGAGCGGAGCCGGTGCCGAGCAGGGGGGAGTCGGAGCGGTGCCGGTACCGGGGGAATCTGAGCGGTGGCGGTGCCGGTACCGGAGCAGGGGGAATCGGAGCGGTGCCGGTTCTGGTTCCGGTGCCGGGGGAATCGGAGCGGTGCCGGTGCTGGTACCGGAGCAGGGGGGGTCGGAGCGGTGGCGGTGCCGGTACCGGAGCAGGAGGAATCGGAGCGGTGCCGGTGGCGGTGCCGGTACCGGAGCAGGGGGGGTCGGAGCGGTGCCGGTACCGGAGCAGGAGGAATCGGAGCGGTGCCGGTGCCGGTACCGGAACCGGCGCGCTGCGGGCGCGGTGCGGACCCGGCGCGCTGCGGGAGCGCTGCCGGCGCTCGGCTCCGTGCGGCGCTGGCTCCTCCCCGCCGCAGCCCCGGGATCAGGAGCCGCTCGTCCGCGCTGCCCCGGGCAGGAGCGGCGCACGGAGAGCGCACAAACACACACACGCACACACACACGCACACACACACACACAGAGCGATCCCGGCCTCCGCACGAGTCAGGGGAGCTCCTCCTGCGGCTCCTCCTGCCGGCTCTGAGGTGCGGGAGAGCCGGGGCAGCCCGAGGCACCGCGACCCGCAGCCGGGGGGGGTTCAGCCTCTCGGGGTTGTGGATTTAGCAGCGGCTCCACCACCCATTCCAGCTCCTTGTTGTCGTATATTTAGTCAAACATTCTGGGCTCGCCAAAAATAGAGCAGCCATGGAAATAAATCAGGCTGACTGGAGGTGCCAACATTGTCTGCCTGAAAGTAATTAATTTCTTATATCCTCTGCTATATTAATCCTCCACACACGGCCGTGTCTGTCAGCGGAGTTTTTGTAATTAGTGCCGAAATCCGGAGGATGTGAAGAAGGTTTAAGGTGGTGGGGAAGGGCAGGAGGAAACAGGGGTGGGGAAGGCACAAAATCCAACTCCAGAAAATGTGGAGAACACAGAGGACACAGCAAGGGTGGCAAGGAGGGAAGGGGACACAAATTCTGTGGGGGAAAATCCTACTGGAGGAAGCATTTAGGGTCTTCTTTCCAGACGTGGATATTCCACCAAAAAAAACCTGTCCAGGAGTCACAAATTTGGGTTTCCTCAGTTCTGCTGCTGCCAGAACTCCTTTTCTTTCTTTTCCTTTCCAACGAGGGAGTCTCACTGGACTTGCTGACTCTCATTTCTCATCTCAGAACCACCAGACTGGCTGGGAGACACCTCGAGGAGTGGGGAAGTGCTGCCCAGATGGAGCATCAAATCTGAGCCCCCAAGGAGGGAAGGGATGTTCTAGAAGGATCCATCTCCTCTGGTCACTTTAGCCTGTCCCAGGACAGCATCCCTGAGGCCCTCAGCAGTGTTGGAGTGCCCTGGGAGTGGGACAAAACCTTCAGCAGCTCTTCAGTGAGAGTAGTGAGGGCTCTGAACTGAGGCTGCCCCTCTAGGAGCAGCTGAGGGTTTAAAATTGAGGCACAGTGACCCAGTGGGGATGTGGTGGCTTTGCAGCAGGGGTGAGACACCATCCTTGGTGACACAGAGTGAGCAGCTCCTTTGTCACCTGCATCTGATGGGGATTTGCATCCTTGGCTCTGCAGGGCTCGGGGAGGAGAAGCAAAGAGGGGCCCAGGGGTGGGGTGGTGTCCATGGTGTGGTGTCCAAGCTGTGATTTGATGTCCAGGCTGTGGTGTGACATCCAGGGCTGTGTGTGACATCCAGGGCTGTGTGTGACACCCAGGGCTGTGTGTGGCATGCTGTGTGACATCCAGGGCTGTGGGTGACACCCAGGGCTGTGGGTGATGTCCATAGTGTGACACCCAGGGCTGTGTGTGACACCCAGGGCTGTGTGTGGCATGCTGTGTGACACCCAGGGCTGTGTGTGGCATGCTGTGGTGACACCCAGGGCTGTGTGTGACACCCAGGGCTGTGTGTGGCATGCTGTGTGACACCCAGGGCTGTGTGTGACACCCAGGGCTGTGTGTGACATCCAGGGCTATGTGTGACTCCCAGGGCTGTGTGTGACATGCTGTGTGACATCCAGGGCTGTGTGTGACACCCAGGGCTGTGTGTGACAACCAGGGCTGTGTGTGACATGCTGT
>JAOTBB010000991.1:666076-702311 GCA_025629985.1 Chamaetylas fuelleborni | reverse complement strand
GAATCGCCTCACGGCGAGGGGAGGGGCGGGGCCTGGCGCGAGCCATTCCCGCCCAGCGGGGAGGGGGCGTGGCCACGTAAAGGGGCGTGGCCGCCCCACGCGGGCCGCGCGCTCCCGGTGCCCTCCCGGTCCCGTCTCGGTTCCACTGCTTCCCAACGGCTTTTATTGAAGGACAAAGCCCTCCGCGCTTCCCCCCACAGCCCCCTGGCCCCCTCAGAGCCCCCGCAGCAGCTTCTCATAGTGGGAGTCCAGGTTCCGGACCAGGAACATCGACAGCATCAGCAGGCAGAGCTGGGAGCAGAGAGCAGGATCAGCCTTCCCGGACCCCCTCGGATCTCTGGCTGCCTCCCGGCCATCCTGAACGCCCACCACGGACCCTTCTGGCCACCCTGAATCACCAGCAACGCCCCGGCTCCCCACGGACCACCCCCTGAACCCTCCCTGGCTCCCCCCGGCTGCTGCTCAGCCCACCCAACCTATGGTCCCACAGTCTTCCGATCACCCCCAGGACCCCCCAGCTCAGGCCCCAGCCCCAGGGCATCCTCCCTACCTCCCCCAGGCCGATGCCTATGCAAACCCCCACGATGGTGACCAGGTTTCCAGCCAGCCAGGTCTGGACGCTCTCCTTGCAGCCCTGGGGTGACAACTGGGGGTCACTTTGGAGCCCCTCCCAGAGCTCCAGGACCCCCTGATTCCCCCGTGCCTCACCCTGGGGAAGATGTCCTCGGGGGCAGCCATGGGGCAGCGGCCGTGGGGGAGCATCCATGGGTTCTTGTGGGTGCCGTTGGGTGCCCTGAGGCAGGAGCAGGCGATGGCCCTGTCCCTGTCCCCATCCCTGTCTGTGGTGGTGTCATCGTGCTGGTCCCAGTCCTGGGGTCTTTTCCAGCCACAGCAGCCAAGCTGTGGGGGGAGGGGGGCAGGGGGTCAATGTGGTGGCCATGGGGTAGCTCTGGGATTCTTTTGGGGGAGGTCTCACCTGCTGCTGGACAGCATCCCAGCTCTCGTGGGGGTCCCCAGGTGGTCCCTGGGCTGGGTAACCCCGGATCAGCTCCTCTGCGTAGGTGGCCACCTTTGTAGCCAGCTGGGGAGGGGGATCAGCACAGCATTGCCCCGCGACCCCAGGGTCCCCCCCGACCCCGGGGTCTCCCCCTCAGCCCAGGGTTCGCCCCTGCACTCACAGTGGCACGCTGCGTGTAGACGATGATGGCCACCGTGATCTGGGCAGCGAAGAGCAGCAGCAGGAGCCCAAAATACTTTCGGGATAAACAGGGAAGGTGGGCGTCAGCCCGACCTCCCCCCTCAGCCCTTCCCCGGCACTGGGGGCAGCTCAGGGGGGTCCCCCCGCTCCCCGCTGCTGCTCCCCGGGCACAGGATGTGGTGGCACCACGTGGCCCCGCGGTTGCCCCAGGAAGTTGCAGCACAGCCACCCCAGCCCCCTCCCAGTTCCGCGACCCCTCCCGACCCCCCCAGCTCCCCAGCTCACCAGCCCCAGCATGACCTTGACCTCCTTGAGAGCCCCCAGGCACCCCAGGAATCCCAGGAGCATGGTGACGATGCCGACCCCAGAGAAGCCGTAAGACCAGACCCTCAGGCTGACCAGTGGTGACCCTGGGGGACACGGTGGGTGGGTCAGGGAGCCTCTCAGCTCGGGGTGCCGCCCGTCTTGGGGTACCCCAGGCTTTGGGGGTCCCTTACCTAGCACGGCGGCGAAGCTCTGCCGGTCGAAGAGGAGCCAAAAGCTGAAGGCGAGGAGGAGGATGCCCAGGAACTGCGGGGGCCGGGGGGAGCCCAGGGGGGTCTCGCCCCCTCCTCCCGAGGGGCTCCGGCTCCTCTCGCCCACTTGACCGCGGTCGCGCTTCCTGGGGGAAGGAGCGGGCGGGGACGCGGCCGCCAGAGCAAACACCGCACTCGAGTCTGAAGGGTTTTTCCCTTCCTCTCACCCTGGGTGAGGGCTGGGCTTTGCTTTCACACGGTGTGGGGCACCCAGAGCGCAGCCGGGCTCTCCAAAATCCTGACTCACCCCAGCTCGCTGGGGAAAGTGGCTCTGGCTCAGCCCGGCTCAGCTTTCCTCAGGGAAAAGGGGATTGAACCCCCAGGAACGCCGGGTGCTGCCCTGTCCTGTGGGAATCTGCAAGGATTCAACCCTGGACGTGAATTCCAAGGGGTGGGAGGGACCCAAAAAGCCCCTCGCAGCCCGGCCTGAGCTGAGGTGACCCGCGAGGGGCAGGACGGGCCCTGGCAGGGGCTGAGATGGGATCGGCGACATCCCAGGGGAAAGAGCCGCGAATCCGCGAGGTTTCCTTGTGTAATCTTGGTGAAATCAGACCCGAAGGCAGCTCTGCCCTTTCCATCAGCCCATCCGAGCCGCTGCTTTGCTGCATAATCAGGGCCTGGAAATGCAGCTTCCACCCCTGAGCTGCGAGGATCCCTCCCCTCGCATGCCAGAGAAAATTTGCCTTTCACTGCCCGCACCTGCAGCTCCGAAATCTCAGCTCTGTGCCCCAAAACTCTGCGGGAGCCCCTCAGGACGGGCTCTGGCATCGCTTTATTTTCATGCAAATTCAACCCACGGGCCACCGAGCCCTCAGTCAACGCCGCAGAAAATCAAAGGCTCTGCTCAGCAGCACCTCCCCGGCCCGGTGAAGGAACAGGAGACTCAAACCCACAAATCTCTCCTCTTCCCGCAAATTCTTTCTCGGAGCGCTCAGCATTTCCGGGCCTGGTTAATCTGGAGGTTTATCCCGAGCTCGGCTTTTGTTTGCTCCTTGCCCCAGCGGTTTTCACTTCCCAAACCCGCGGCTGTGAGGGCAGGGACTGGGGATCCCCCGGCACCGGCTCGGGCAGAAAAGCTGGAGCTGCTCCATCCACAGGGATTTTGCCTCTGGCCAATCGGGAATTGCCAATGACACTTGAAGCATCTGGTTTTACCGCCCGGATTTCTTGTTCCTCTCTGAATTTTAAAATACCTGTACCCAGAGCAGGCTGATTTGGTTGGAAGGTGACAGGAAATTCCAGGCTTCTGCAGCTGGAGGGTGTTTTAGGACTTCCATGAATTATTTGTCTGGGGAAAATCCTTTTTTTCTTTCCTTGTTAGAAATCCTTTATCCGAAGTGATGCTCCTGCTGAGTGCCTTTCCCAATCCTTACAAAAATCCCTGCAATATCAGGTGGGGAGGGAATTGCTGAATGTTTTCTCTTTCCCTTTTTTTTTACTTTTCTTTTTTTTTTTTTTCCCTTTTTTTTCTTTCTTTCCTTTCTTCCTTCCCATTTTTGCCTTCCCTTTTTTGTCTTTCATTTTTTTCCCCTTCTCCTTTTTTGCCCCATCCCTTTTTTTTTCCTCCCCTTTTTTCTCCACCTGTTTGCAGGGCAGCCCCCGGGCTCTTTCTTTTCCTCCCAGCCTGGATTTTTTCCCAGCCTGGCTCTCAATCCCTGGCAAGCAGCCAAACCAAACACAGCCGGGGGACCTCCCGTGGGACAATCCTCGGTGTCACAAACGCGGTTTGGGGCCCGCGTGGTGTCAGGAGGAGGCAGCACCTGGAATATTCCAGAGCCTCTTCTGGGAAACCCACGCTGGATTTCAATCCGCGTTTCACCGAGCACCAAACGCTGCCCTCGCAGCCTGGAACAACTTCTGAAGCGCTGCCTGAGGTTGTAGCTTAATGCATCTTTCAGCAGCTGCTGAAAATACCTGTTCTGCCCCCAAAACTTGTAATTAAAAGCCTTTTTGACTTGGAAAGCACTCCCGAGCTCGCTGCTCTCCCGGAGGGATTTCCCGGCTGTTTCCCTGCAGCATTTTCCTGTGGCGCTGCCTGTCCCCGAGGCTGCTGTCCCCAACTCCAGGGTGGCCTTTCCCGTCTCCAGGGGACACGTTCTGTTCCCATCCCTCCCGGGCAGGGGAAATTTGGGAGCAAAGCCGCTGCTCAGCATCCCTGGGGGAAGATGGGATGGCTCCACCTGCCTGCAGGTCACTAATTTTGGCATCACGGTGAGGATCCAGCGCTGCTGGATACAGCCAGAGATCCAGGGGCATCTCCTGGAGCTGCTTCATCTTTTTATGGATTGTGGCTCTTCGCCCTGAGCCCCGGCTCAGAATTTTGTGAGTGCCCCTCTAGGGCAGCGAGAAAATGCTCAAAAATGCTCAGAATTTTTGGCCCTGAAATGCTGAGGCTGCTGGGCTGGGTGTCACGGGGCAGGGACGGAGGGAGCCAGCAGGAATTTGGGAGGCTCTGCAAGGCTCAGGTAACTGGAGCAGCAGCGAAAAAAAAAAAGTTAAAATGTAACTTGTTAAACAAAGGTCAGTGGAAAGAAAACCTGGCTGGGCTTCTCAGAAGAGCCAAACACTTTCGGTATTGCTTTATCCAGAAACTCGGGCCGGGGTTATTGAACTTCACCGGGCCAGAGTCCGCTGCTCCCGCACGTGCTGGATCCTCCAGGAGCAATTCCCGCACTGGCTGCTGCTGCCTGGGGTGGCTTAGGGCCACAAAAATGGGATTTGAGGCCACAAAAAATGAGATTTGGGGCCAGCAAGGCACTTCAGGAAGCCACCTGAGCCCCCTTCCAGAGGCTTCTCCCTGCTCAGATCTCGCTGGTTCTGTGCCCGCTGCCTCCCGCGGGTGCCACAGACCCGGCTTAGCAAAACCTGGCTGCCTGCTGGGCTGGGCTTTAGGAGCGAGGCCCCGGAATCCCAGGGACACGGGGCTGAGCATCCCTCCCACAGCTCCCTGCGGCCGCCGGGGCGCCGTGGCCCCTCTCCCCGTTGCTGGGCGACTGCTGCGAGGGTCCCTTGACGGGATTAAAACTGTTCCGCATTCTTGCCTGGGAGGGGAAAAGAAGAAGAAGAAAAAAATGAAAGGTTCTGCTGGATTCAGTTGTAAATTCAGCCGTGGGAGCGCATTGTGTGCCCGCAGCCCCTTTGAAAGGGGATTAGAAGGCGTCTATTCTTACCCCTCTTTCTCCTCCCTTTTCAATCTCCTTGTAGAGGAAAACTTGAAAACCCAAAGGAAAGCCTGGAAAACTCCGGCTCTCCCACCCCGTTCCGAGCAGGGATCTCTTTTTCATCCAAACTTTCTCTTACTCCTAGAAATAAAGTGGTTTAGAGGCAAACAAAACCCGAGGTGTGGGGGTTTTTTTCCCTTTTCCTCACCCCAGGAGTTGGCTGTTGTTGTTGTTGTGGTTATCTCCCCAGTCATGGGGCACATTCCTGCGGCTGGCCGAGCTCCAGCGCCGGGACGTGATCCCTGCAAAGCCCAAAAATCGGGAGCGGAGCTGTGCTACCTGTGAGGAGGCTCCGGGAGCCCCAAAAATCAGGGCTGTTCTATCTGCGGGAGGAATCTTGGGGAGCCCCAAAAATCAGGGCTGTGCTACCTGACGGATGAGGCTCTGGGATCCCTCAAAAATCGGGGCTGTGCTACCTGTGGGATAAAGCTCTGGGAGCCCCCAAAAATCCGGAGCAGGGCTTTGCTACCTGCGGGAGGAGGCTCGAGGAGCCCCCAAAAATGAGGAGCTGTCACAGGTATCCCTCGGGGGCAGCTCCTCCCTCGTGTGCAGCAGCAGGAATTGGGAAGAATAAACCCCAAATGGATAAATTGGCTTTTCTGGGAGCTGTTTCCATGGAGCTCGTGGGGAAGCCGGGATTTGTTTGTGAGTCCCTTCCCAAAACAGGGGAGGGAGGAGTTTCTTCCTTCGGGAATTCACAGCCCCCTCTGTGCTCACCCGCAGGTGGCCATCAAATCCATCCGGAAGGACAAAATCAAGGATGAGCAGGACCTTGTCCACATCCGGAGGGAGATCGAGATCATGTCCTCCCTCAACCACCCGCACATCATCGCCGTGCACGAAGGTGAGGCCTCCTCTCCCTTCTCTTTTCCAGCTGCATCCATGATCTGAGCCTCGGGAACGGGCTGGGTGCCGGGGGAGCTCTTGGGGTGGGTTTGGCCCGGCTTCTCCTCCCTTCCAGGACCTGGCTCCCATTCCTGGTCATTCACAGGGAATGCAGGTGCTCCCGGGCTGTTTTTTCCCTGGCGAGGGGAAATACCTGCTCCAGAAAAAACCCTTCCTGTCCTGTCCCCTCCCCTCCCTCCCAGACAGCGAATCCAGCCCCAAATGTGGATTTTTGGGAGCTGGAAGCCGCGGTGGGGCTGTGGAGGGAGGCTGAGCTGTGCTGGGGAGCAGGGCCTGAGTGTGGCTGTGCCGGGCACTCATCCCGGAGAATTTGGAATCTCCGTGGATCTGCTCTGAGCCCGAGGCAGGATTTAATCTCAGTCCTGGAGTCCTCCTCATTCCCTGGAGCGCTGGAAAACCAAACCACAGCGCGCTGGGAGAGTTCCTGGTGCTGCCGGGCCTGGCTTTATGGCCAGGGCTGGGCTTTGCTGCCGGGGGGTTGGGATATCCCGAGAGAAATTTCTCCAACCGGAACCAAACTAAACCCAAATCCGCAGCTGGGTCAGGCTTAGCAGACCCAGGCCTTGGGCCCTGCTGTGCCCCTGCCCTTCCTCGGGCTGGCTCTGCCCCTGCTCCCGGCGCTTGTGCGGGATCCGGAGCCTTTTGTGCTGCGAACAAAGGCGAGCGCGCTGGCAGCTCCTCCGCGCTGTTTGCGAGCGCTGACTCACACCGGCGGCTGGAATTCAAAAACACAGAGGTGCTTTCTGCAAACAGGAAGAAAACGCTCTGGCTCTTGGCTCCAGCCAGAGCCTTTTTTGGGAGCACTGGGAACAGGCAGGAAGGTCACCGGCTGTGCCAGCGCTGTCACCTTGGCCTTGGCGAGGGGTTCCAGCAAAGAGCCGCACGCCTGAGTCACCGCAGTGGTGGCAGAGCCTCGGTGGTGGCACAGCTCTGGTGGCACCGGGGGGTGTGGGTGACAGCTCTGGTGCCCCCCCCGACCTGCAGGTCCCTTTTTAGCCCCAGTCTGAGAGCAGGGATCGGGGTGGGCAGCGTTAGGGTGAACCAAGGCTTCACCTGCTCATTAACAGCAACGCCCTAACGAGAATTCCCCCAGGATCCCTCTGAACCCTTTCCCGTGCCCCGCAGTGTTCGAGAACAGCGGCAAGATCGTCATCGTGATGGAATACGCCAGCAAGGGCGACCTGTACGATTACATCAGCGAGCGGCAGCGGCTCTCGGAGCAGGAGGCGCGACACTTCTTCCGCCAGGTCGTGTCCGCCGTCTACTACTGCCACAAGGTGCGCCGGCACCGCGACTCCCGCGGCTTTGCCGAGGATTTCCCCACGGGAGAGAGGCCGGGTGGGCTCCTGAGCGCTCCTCCCGAGGATTTCCCCACGGGAGAACAGCTGGCTGTTCTCCTGAGCGCTCCTCCCGAGGATTTCCCCACAGGAAAGAAGCTGAGTGCTCTCCTGAGCGCTCCTCCCCGCAGCAGAGGGGGTGGGGAGGGGTGCAGCCCCACGGGAGGTGAGAAGAGCCCGTGGCTCTTCATCTTTCCCAGCAGAAGGGTTGGTCCTGCCTTTAGTCCGAAGGGTGTGGCAGCGCCCTGGCAGCTTTTGGGAGGTCCTGGCCTCGGCTGTTGCGCGGTGGAGGTGACTAACCCGGCCTGGGAGTTGTCACCTCCCCTCCCACCCGGCCAGACGGAGACGCCCGGGGCTGCCCGCGGGGCTGGGAGCCAAGGCCTGGCTCACCTGTCCTGTTCCTGGTGGGAAGGTGAAGCTGCTGGATGGTGGGATGGTGCCCTGGCAGGACCTCCCTGGGGCTCTGGGATGGTGCCCTGGCAGGACCCTCCAGCCTGGACGACGCCCCAAGGCAGCTCCTGACCCCAAACCTGGCCGGGGGCTCGCTCAGCTGGGAACAGCAGGCCCTGGCCAAGCTGGAGCTGTGCCCGGGTGGGGCTGGCACCGCGTGCTGCCTTGGCTGGGGACAATGGAGGAGCCCAGGGTGGCACCTGCTGCTGTCACCTCCCTGCTCCTGCTGCCGAGCTGGTGCCACAGAACCTGGGCTCTGCCCGGGGCCACACCCGGGCCACCCATGGCCGGGGCCACACCCACGCTGTTTGCGGCTCCTCCCGTGCCCGGCAGTGACCTCCCGCTGTGCCGGAGCTGCCCTCCCTCAAACCCCCCCCGAGTTAACCCCGGCTCTTCCCGCAGAACGGGATCGTCCACCGGGACCTGAAGCTGGAGAACATCCTGCTGGACGCCAATGGGAACATCAAGGTGAGGGGCTGGGGTGCCACCCAGGGGAGCTGCCCGGCCTGCAGGGACAGAGGGTGACCACAACACCTCAGTCCCCACAGGGCACGTGATTCCCAGAGCTCTGGCACCACCTGGAATCCTCAGGAGAGCTGGCAGAGCCTGGCACCTGAGCAGATCTGGTAAAGCCATAACTGATATCAGCCTGCTGATAAGAGGGCAAAGTCTGAGTGCCCAGATCAGCGCTGGCTGCATGGGAAGGGCTCTTCTGCTGGTTTCTGAACGTGCCAGCCAGGAAATCCCAGCTCCCCTGAGCGTGCTCTCACAGGCATCCCTGCGGTCACTGAGAACGGGCTGCAGGATTTATCTCCAGCGGGGATAATTTTGCAACTGGGAGCTCGCGGGCAGCCACAGAAGCTCCTGTGACAGCTGTAATGAGGATAATGAGTACCTGTGCAAGGTGGAGCTGATAGGGACCGCTGCAGCCCCGGGTGGCTGGGAATGAGCTGGAGGAAAGCCTGGAAGTGCTTCCAGCCTCACCTTTCCACTCTGCTCCCGCTGGCAGCGCCGCAGGGCAGCTGCTGCTGTGCCTGGGATGAGGATTTCAGGAGGCAGAGAGCAGCAGGAGCGACCTCAGGGGTGCAAAACCAGGCTGGTGGTGCCACCTGAGGGGATTCAGAACCAAGGGCAGCCCTGGTTTGGACCAGGTTTATTCCAGGAGAGCTCCAGGAGAACTTTCAGCCCTGGGAAACTTGGGAGGGGGTACTTCGGGAATGGGAACTTTGGGAAGAGGGTCTTTGCCACTGGATGACAGCTGTGTTTGTCCCCTCAGATTGCAGATTTCGGGCTGTCCAACGTTTTCCAGCAGGACAAGCTCCTGCAGACCTACTGCGGCAGCCCCCTGTACGCGTCCCCCGAGATCATCAACGGGCGGCCCTACAGGGGCCCCGAGGTGGGTTGTGCCTCCCTCTGGGCTGTGGGAATCCCTCTGGGGTTTTCCCAGGGTATTTGGGATAACAGGGCACTGCAGGGTGTGCTGGGGTCCTGTCCCACACCCCGTCCCTTCCCTGTGGCTGCTGCCATGCTGGGAGTCCTGATGGGACTCTGGTGGGGTGGGGACCAGGACAGGCCGGTCCTGCTGTCCCCTCCAGGCTCCTCTGTCCCTTCCACAGGTGGACAGCTGGTCCCTGGGTGTCCTCCTCTACATCCTGGTCCATGGCACGATGCCCTTCGATGGCCACGACTACAAGACTCTGGTCAAGCAGATCACGAGCGGGGACTACCGGGAGCCCACGAAGCTCTCAGGTAGGGACACCCCCCTCCCCCTGCGTGTCCCCTCCCCGTGTCCCCTCCCGTGCCTGACCTGTCCCTTCCCCAGACGCCTGCGGGCTGATCCGGTGGATGCTGATGGTGAACCCCGAGCGCCGGGCCACCATCGAGGACATCGCCACGCACTGGTGGGTCAACTGGGGCTACAAAACGCCGCTGGGCGAGCAGGAGCTGCTGCGGGAGAGCGAATCCCCGCTGGCCACGGTGGCCGAGTGGCTGCGCCGCTCGTCGCGGCCGCTGCTGGAGAACGGCTCCAAGGTGCGCTGCTTCCTCAAGCAGCACATGCCCGGCGCGGCGCTGGAGCGGCAGCGCTCGCTCAAGAAGTCCAAAAAGGAGAACGACGTCTCGCACGCCCTGCAGGAGGTGCCCGCGGGCCCGGAGAACCCCGCCAAGTCCATCCTCAAGCGGCCCAAGGGCATCCTGAAGAAGAGGAACTCGTGCGAGCAGAAGGTGCCCGGGCCCGGCCCCCCGCCGGCCGAAGATGGGGAGGGGGTCCCCGCGGGGCTCCCCCGGGTCTCTGCAGCAGCGGGAGCAGCGCCCGCGGCCGCGCCCAAGAAGGGAATCCTGAAGAAGCCCTCGGCCAGGGAGTCGGGCTATTACTCGTCGCTGGAGTGCTGCGAGTCCGGGGATGTGCTGGACGCGGGGAGCTTGGACCTGGACGGGACCGTGTTTGCCGAGCCGCCCTCCCCGCCCCCCCAGGGGCTCCCGGCCCGCAGGAAAGGAATCCTCAAACACAACGGCAAATTCTCCTCGGGCAGCGCCGAGCCGGGAAATCCCCCCGGGAGCGGCTTCGGGGCTTTCAGCGAGGTGTCGCTGCCGCCGGGACCCCGCGGGCGGCCCGCCAGCGCCGTCAGCGAGGACAGCATCCTGTCCACAGAGTCCTTCGAGCAGCTGGACCTGCCCGCCCGCGGCCCCCCCGGCGGCGGGGCCGTGCGGGGCTGCGTGTCCGCCGAGAGCCTCCTGCGGCTGGAGGAGGAGGAGGAGCGGGAGGAAGGGCGGCGGCTGCGCCGCTGGACGGTCACGCACTGCCGCAGCCCCTTGGCCGAGAGCAGCGCGTCCCTGGCGGGCTGTGACAATGACAGCCAGCTCTACCGGCGCTGTGTCGGGGTGAAGCTGAGCTGAGCTGAGCTGAGCTGAGCTGAGCTGAGCTGAGCCCGCCTCCCTCCGGGCTCTCCCCCGGCATTTTGGGGATGGGGCTGAGCCTCCCTCCCTCCCTTCCTTCCCCGGGGCTGCCGGTGCTGCTGATCCACATCCCACGGATTTATTTGGCAGCCTCGGGGCCGGGGGATGCCCCAGGGCCAGGACATTGAATGGACCAAAGCCCCCCAAAGTGACCCCCGAGGAGGGGCTGGGGAGTCCCGGGGGCTCCTCGCTGCCGTCCTCTCCTCCCAAACTCATCTCATCACAGGGGTGAAAGCAGTGGGTTGGGGCTGGGGGGGTTTGTTTTCTTTGCACTGTTTTTGGCTGCACAAGGTAACGGAGGGGGTGGGTGATATACCTCAAACAAGCTGCAGATGTAGCAGGGTGCTGGCGAGGGCTCCAAGGTGCTGCCCGTGGGCTTTGGGAGGTGCTGGGGGCACCCAGGCCACGGCTCTGCCCTGTCCTGAGTGCTGAGAAACTGGATGTGGCCAAAAGCCCGGGCTGGGAAATGCTGTGATGCCAACATCTCATTGTAATTTACAAAAAAAACAAACAAACAAAAAAAAAAAAAAAAAAAAAAAAAAAAGAAAAAAAAAAGAAAAAAAGGTGCCTTTGGTGAGGCACCGTGTCTTTATTTATTGGTTTATTGCCTTTGCCCAGGCTGATGTGGAGCACGGGACGTGTCTGGCTCCACAGAGGCCTCCCAGGGGTGTTTCTGGGGAGGTGGCTGTGTCCTTGTGTCACACGGCTCCCTTGCACTATTGCCACGTGTGCTCGTGTTGTGTTTTCCCTCCTTCCTGCAGCACGGGCTGGAGAAAACCATTAAATTAAAAGCGAATGGTAAAGCTGAGTTGTCACCTTGATTGCTGGGGGTGAGGGAGGGGCTGCCTGGGCCAGGCTGGTGTCCCTGTCCCTGAGCCTGTGCCATCCCTGCTGGGACAGGGCTGTGCTCCATCGGCTGAGGGTGGCTCAGCTCAGACACCTCTGTGTGCTCAGCCCCTCCTCAAACTGGGTTTAACTGGTGCTGAACTGGGACTGGCACATCGCTGATGTCGGGGCTCAGCACCCCCACGAGTGGGAAATCTGGATTTTAAAGCTGAGCAGCTGCTGGATAAACACAGCCCAAAATTTAGGGGAAGCTGTGATGGAGGCAGGACAGTGGAGGATCAGGATCCCTTCTCTCCCCACCACGAGCAGCCCCCCTGTCCCAGCCCCTCTCCCAAACCCCTCCCACATCCCTGAACCCCCCTGGGTTTGGGTTTGGGGGATATTCCTGGGTTTTGGCGGCAGGAGCTGCCTCTCCCCCCTTTCCCTTCAGCCCCTTCACCCATTTCCAGCCGGGTTAACCGGAGCCATCCCGTGCCTCCCCCCCGCACGGCAGGGTGCCAGGGCCGTGCCCGGAATGTCGCCCCTCGTCCCCCCCGGGCTCGGGTCACCGCGCTCGGCCCCCGCCGCGCATTCCCCGCGTGCTTTGAGAAACTCCGGGAGCTTAAAGCTGCTCTGAGGGCGTCCAGGCTGAGCCTGGGCAAAGTCCCTGTGCCCTGGGATGGGATGGGATGGGATGGGCTGGGATGGGATGGGATGGGATGGGATGGGATCCATGGGATGGGATACATGGGATGAGCCAGGCACGGGGCAGAGGCTCCTCTTTGGGTTTGGTGTTGGAGTCACAGCCCCGTTTCATCCCGGATTTGCAGGAAAACGTCCCCTCGTGCTGTTTTTGGAGCCGTGGCAGCTCTGGGTGGGCAGTGCTGCATGCCGGGGTTTGGGACTGCAGCTGCCAAAGGACTGGTGTAGGGAATTCAGGCACGGCAGTTGGGCGTTCCCAAAGATTTTTGATGGGAATGTTGGGGTGGGTGACGTGTCTGCTCCTGGCTGGGTCACATCTGAGCCGAAAATGCCACCCCAGATCCCACTGGGAACCTGGCTAGCCCAGCACTGGTGGCCACTGCGGAGCTCTGGGTGTGAGGAGCCCACCCCGCCCCGTGTCCCCGCTGGTGCCAGCACAGCTTGTCCCCGTGTCGTGGGCAGCTCAGCCCAACCTGAGCTGTGGCATCTCCCCGGGGCTGCCCCGAGTCCCTTCCCAAGGGTGGGAAATGCCCTTGGATGAGGCGGTGACAGCCGAGCCCGAGGACACCGCGGGGACCGCCCCCCATCCCTGCGCTCCCGGAATTCCCCCGCCAGCCCCTGGAAACGCTCCTTTCATCCCAGCCTTGATTTCCGCTGCCTCTGAGCCCCCCCTCTCAGCCCCCCACCATTATTCGCGGCTCTTTTATCCATCCAGCCCTTTCATCCCCAGGACTGGCAATTCCCGCAGCCCCCACCCCGCCCTGCCCGGCCCCGCGGGGCTTTGGGGCGGCTGGAAATGACCTCAGCCGCCTTTTGCTGAGAAAATGTCATTTTTGGGGGGTGACTTCAGCCCCAAGCGCTGCGTTTGCTGCCCAGCAGGGTGTGGGAGGTGTGGGAGCGGGGCTGGGGAACAGGGAAACCGGGAGAAACAGCCGGAGGTGAATTTTCCTGGAGGGCTCGGAGCACCGTGCGCTGTCCTGTGCGTTTATATCCGTGATCCAAGCTTCCCTGGCCACCATCCCAAGCGATTATCCAGCCTGGACCCATCTCCCTCTGGTCCTGGGGCTATTTGGTGCTTCCCACTGCGGCATCCTGGGGTTTGGGACTGCAGCCATGGCCAAAGGACAGGTGTAGGGACTTCCAGCCATGGGAATTGGGCATTCCTGATGATTTCTGACAGGAATGCTGGGGTGGGTGTGTGTCTGTGCCTCTCTGGGTCACCCCACGCTTGGATCCCCCCTCACCGGGGGCTGCTTTGGGATCCACATCCCCCCGAGCAGCGACAGCACCGCGAAAAAGGAGGAAAAGGGAATTTTGGGGTGGAAGCAGCCATGAGCTGGAGAGGGAGCGGCTCCAGCAGAATTCCCGGCAGGTCCCGGCGGGAGGATTTCCCGGCAGAGCTCCGGGCGCTCCCCTGAGTCACCCCCGGCCCCGGCTCCTGCCCGGGCTGGTGCGGGAATCCCGGATCCACCGAGCCCTTCTGTGGGGCTGGGGGCTCGGGGGGACGCGGGGTGACCCAGGGCCAGCCTGGGGCCGAAGCCACGCTGGGCTCGGGAATGCAGCGCGGGGCCGGGGCTGGATCCCGCTGGGAGGGGATGGATGAGGGGCCGCGGGCGGCTCTCATTAACCGGTGGCTCTTAATGAGGCCCAGAGCAGCTCAGGGATGTCCCTGGAGCTTGGGTGTCACCTCCCCTCTGGCCGAGCTCCCTCTTTGGAACCTTGGCATTGTTCTTTCCTGTCGGAATCTCCCGCTGTCGGTTTCCCTTCCTCGCGTCTTGTGTCGGAGCCTTTTTTGTGTGTCTGACACATCGTGGGCTCAGAGCCAGGGATATTTCTGAGACATTTTGTCAGAACTTTGAGTGCCGGAACAATTAACACAACAAAGTTGAGGTGTTTCTTTGCCTCTGATTCTTTCAAAGTGCTTTTTTTTTTTTTTTTTTTTTTTTTTTTTTTTTTTTTTTTTGTAGTTTTTTCTTTTTGTATTTTTTTAAGATGCCTCCACAACCACCTGTTTGATTGCTGGATTTCTTTGAAGATCTGAAGGAAAGAAATCCCCACATGAAAGTCCTCCCATCTTCAATGGCAGCCTGGAGCGGCCCAAAAAAAAGGAGAAATCGGCGCTCGGAAACTTTGATCCCGTTTTTTTCTGGAGCACAAGGAATGGCTGAGCCAAAAATGCAACCCCAGACCCCACTGGGAACCTGGCTGGCCGAGCACTGGTGGCCACTCTGAAGCTCCCGTGCCCTCCTGGAGCTGTGGTGATGGTTTTTGGGGTGCTGGGTCTCTGCTGGAAGATTTCTCCAAGCAGGAGAGCTCTGCCCATCCCATGCCAGAAACTCTGGGATGTGCAGTGGAATGGGACAGGGGGGATCAGGTCCAAAACCTGTGCTGTGGGACCACCAGGACATCTCCTGTCCTTGCCATCCCTTTCAGGATCCAGCCCATCGTGCCTGCCATGAGCTGATGGGAGCCATAAAACCATGGAATATCCTGAGCTGGAATGTCCCACAGGGATCATGGAGTTCAGCTCCTGACCTCAGCCCCTCATCCCGAGCCTTGGGCTGCTCCCGGGACACTCCGGGCTTGCCAAAGCCACCGGCTCTCACCCTCGGGCACCGGCTGGGGAGAGCAGCCCTGCCAGCGCAGTGACTCAGGGACCCCGTGGGTCCCCCGGGGCTGTCACAGCTCCTGTCACCGCCGCGTCACCGCTCCTGTCACCGCCGCGTCACCGCCACGGCATCTCCGCGCTGCCCAGGCCGGCACCGGGCCCGGAGCGACCCCAACACGGCCACCCTGCCCGGGGTGGGCACGGGGAGCTGCCACCCTGCCCGGGATGGGCACGGGGAGCTGCCACCCTGCCCGGGGTGGGCACGGGGAGCTGCCACCCTGCCCGGGATGGGCACGGGGAGCTGACACCCTGCCCGGGGTGGGCACGGGGAGCTGCCACCCTGCCCGGGGTGGGCACGGGGAGCTGACACCCTGCCCGGGATGGGCACGGGGAGCTGCCAACCTGCCCGGGGTGGGCACGGGGAGCTGCCACCCTGCCCGGGATGGGCACGGGGAGCTGCCATCCTGCCCGGGGTGGGCACGGGGAGCTGCCATCCAGCCCGGTGGCTCCAGGAGCCGCTTTCCAGAGCCGCTCCTGCCCTAGCCGGGCTCCTCCATCCCATCCCGTGTCTCACATGGGAAGAGAGCGCAGCACCGCTGGCAGCTGCAGGCGAGGGCGATTTTCCCAGCGGGTCTGGCTGCCTGGGAACGCAGAGCAGCAGCCAGACAGGTTTCTGGAGAGGGCCGGGCCTGGCGGATCCCGAATTCGGGACGCTGGTGCCCAGCCAAGCCCGCCTGGGAGCTGTGACCCCCCAGCGCATCTCCGGGCACCTGAGCGAGCCCGGGCCCCCGGCGGCTGCAGCTGGAGCTCGGGGATCGCCGCTCCCCCAGGGCCCGGGGGCTGCTCCCCGCTCTCGGGGCTCCCCGGGGCTGCACGAGCAGCTTTGGATCCCGCTGGGAATTTCCTGCAGGGCGCTGAGAGCCGGGCTGGGCTCTTGCCTCAGCTGCTTTTGCAAGCAGCAGCCGGGGGAAGCGGTCGGGCCGGCTCGGGGCTGGCAGGCTGGCACCGGGACAGCATCTGGGTGTGCCAGCTCCCCGCCGAGCCGGTGGCAGCCCCGGCGGTCGAGCCAGCGGGGCCGGTTCGCCGCGGCCCCGGGGGAGCCTCCCGTGCCTGCTTTGCACGCGTGGGAAGCGCTTGAGAAGGGAGCGGGGCGCGATTCCCAGGGAGCCGCGATCCCAGCGGGCGTTCCCGGGGCTCGGGGAGGGGTGGATGGGCACGGGGCTGGGCACGGAGAGCTCGCAGGGACAGATCCGATCTCTGCTCGCTGTGGCAGCGGCAGCAGCCAGGGAACGGCTGGAGCTGGGCCAGGGAGGGATAAGGTTGGGTTTTAGGGAAAGGTTCTTCCCGCAGTGGTGGCACTGGGAAGGATCCCCAGGGAATGGTCGCTGTCCCAAACCTGCCAGAGCTCCAGGAATGCTTGGGAAAAGCTCTCAGGGATGCGCAGGGTGGGATTTTGGGATTGTTCTGTGCAGGGCCAGGAGCTGGATCAGTCATCCTGGTGGGTTCTTCCAGCTCAGGATACTTTTTTTTTTTTTTTTTTTTTTTTTTTTTTTTTTTTTTTTTTTTTTTTTTTTTAATCTTGGTGTCCTTAACTCTGATGTTTGCGTTGCTGAGGAGAAAGGGGAAGTTTGGATATTTTACTCATCTCAGGGATGCACAGGGTGGGATTTTGGCGCCCACCATCGACCTGCGAGTGCCGCCAGCCCTCGGGGAGCCCCGCGATCAATGATTTCTCTAATCTTATCTCAGTCTCTCTGCTGTTTTCCTTGCGCGCCCTCCACTCGCTGCCTCCCCCTCCCTTTGTAGCCTCCACGCTCCCCCTCCAGCCCCGGCTTTGATCCCGGGAAGCAGCAATTGATCCTCCTTATCTTTATTGTGGGAGAGACATTCCCGGCACGGCCCTTAATTAAATTCCTCTTCATTTTCCTCCACGAGCCTCTCTCCCCCCGCAACCCAGAGGAGGATTTATTTTTAAATGTGCAATTAAAGGGTTGGAGTGGCCACGAGTGGGACACGGCTGGGCGAGCTGCGGGGCTGCCGGGGCCACACGAGCTCAAGGGGCTGCTGGCCACCCTGTGGTGCTGGCCCTGGTCACAGTGGCATTGGTGCTGGCCGCAGTGGCCATGGTGACACTGGCACTGGTCACAGCGCCATCAACACCAATCACAGTAGCAGAGGCACTGGCCGTGTGGCACAGGCACAATTCATGGTGGCACTGGCACTGGCCACGGTAGCACTGGCATTGGCCATGGTGGCACTGGTGCTGGTCACAGCAACATGGGGAGAGGTCACTGTAGCCCAGGCACTGACTGGTGGCACAGGCACAAATCGTGGTGGCACTGGCACTGGTCACAGTGACACGAGGATGGCCCACAGTGGCCCTGGCACCTGCCGTGGTGGCCGCAGTGCCCGGGGCCGGCTCTGGCCGCCTGGAGCTTTTCCGCCCGGTGGTTTCTCCTGCAAGCGCCCTGACCCGCAGGGCAGGAGCATTTTTCACGTGGAACAGCCGAAATTCCCCCGGAGACAGCGCAGGAATGCGAGGCATGTTCTCCTTGGTACCAGCTCTCGCTTCTTACGGCCTAAGCTCGGCCACGCCGCCGGGGGGAGGGGACAGCGGGGACCGCCGTGTCCCCGTTGATGGGTGCCAACATTCCCCCCCCAATCCCTTCATCCTCCTCCTCCTTGGGGAAACTCCCCAGCGCTGTGCCTGGCTCGGGTCTCCGTGCCCAGGGGATGCAGGTGAGCCCCTCCGGGTCCCTCTTGTTCCTGGGCACGCAGGGACATCCCCGGGGGGACAGCACGGGGATATTTGGGATATTTCACCCAGCAGAGCAGAGGGCAGCGAGGACATCATTTAATGCTGCGTGCAGCTGGAAAGCAGGAGCAGAATGCCAGGGGATAAATCAGTGCCTGGCTTTGTCTGAGTTAGCATCCATCACCCTGAGACACCAACACAAGTTGGTGATGAGTTCAGCCGGGCTGGCTGCGGTGACACGGGACCCGCGACGGCGACAGCGCTGGCCCCACCCTGCAGCACCTGGGCACCGCGGGGCACCCCGGGGATGCGGCAAACCAGCCCCAAACAGGGGACAGAGGGACATCCTGCTGTGCCATCCCACCCCCACGACCCCCCAGCCTGTCCCTGGATGTCCCCAGAGCTCTGTCACACACAGAATCACAGGGTTGGAAGAGACCTCCAAGATCGAGTCCAACCCAGCCCATGGCACTGAGTGCCACATCCAGTCTGTTTTTAAACACATCCAGTGATGGTGACTCCAGCACCTCTCTGGGCAGACCATCCAGTGCTTTGTCACCCTTTCTGTGAAAAGCTTTTCCCGGATATCCAGCCTGTATTTCCCTTGGTGCAGCTTGGTGTGTCGTGTCCTTGTCCCCGCTGAGTGCCCCAATCTCCGCTTGTGCCACGCCAAGGGCTGGCTGAGCCCCGGCTCCGCGAGGGTCCCCGTGCCCGGTGGCACCAGCCCGGCGTGTCCCGCGGGGACATTCCCTGTCCCCGCCGCTTATCCCGCTGCCGGCCGGGAGCGCAGCTGCGGCTCTTACATAAAACGCAATTAGCGGCGGGCAGCGAGGCCTGAATGGAATTAAGGAATTCCTGCCGGGCTGACGTCAAAGCTTCACCTCTCCCGCACAAAGGGGGCCCTTGTGAGCCCCCCTGACCCCGCCGGGACAAGGCGAGTCCTCAGGGAGCCCCGCGGGAATTGTCCCCTCCGCCAGCGCCAGTGTCACCAGCAGCTCCCGAGCGGGGCTCGCTGGCTCGCAGCTCCCCCTCGCTGCTGCCGGTGGCCCCCAGTGCCAGATGCTCGCCCATCAGAGGGGAGCTCGGCCCGAGCCCGGCCTGGGGAGGTCTCTGCTGGCTGGAGGGGACATGGGGACATGGGGACATGGGGACAGCAGGGCCGTGAGCAAGAGATCCCGAAATTCCCACCGGGACGGGACGGGATGGGATGGGATGGGATGGGATGGGATGGGATGGGATGGGATGGGATGGGATGGGATGGCCCCGGCTGGAGGAGCGAACCTCTTCCCGCGGCCCCAACCTGGGGCCTCCTCCGGCCGCTGCCAACGAGGCCGCAGGGATGGGCAGTGCCAGGCCGGACCTGAATGTCCCCAAGTGCCACAGGCGGCGAGGGGGGTGGCAGGGCTCGCACGTGTGGGGCTCCTGCCCCAAAACCGCCTCCACTTCACGGCGATTGTGTGACAGCACGAGGGGAACGAAGAGTTTTAACTGCAGAGGGTGGGGTCAGAGCGGACACTGGGATGGCGTTTTTCAAAGGGAGGGTGAGGGTGGTGAGGGCCTGGGATGGATTTCCCAGAGCAGCCGTGGCTGCCCCGGGGCAGTGTCCAAAGCCGGGTTATGGGGCTCGGAGCAGCCGGGGATAGCGGCAGGTGCCCTGCCCACAGCACGGGGGGGCACTGGATGGGCTTTAAGGTCCCTTCAGCCCAAACCATCCTGTGACGTCACGATTGCTGATGCTGCGCTGGGGGGCAGGAAGGGGTTAATTGGGGGGCTGTGACCCCACCTCTGTCTCTGTCCCTGTCCCTGTCCGGCCGTACAGGAACACGCTCCGGAGCGGCTCCGGGATCTGCGGCGGGGACCGGGGGCCCCCCTGCGGCCGCAGGGCCGCACTCCCTTCCGGGAGAATTCTGTCGTGGAGAATTCCCGTCCCGGAGAAATCCCGTCCCGGAGAAATCCCGTCCCGGAGAATTCCCGTCCCAGAGAATTCCTGTCCCGGAGAATTCCCCTTCCCGGAGAATTCCCGTCCCGGAGAATTCCCGTCCCGGAGAAATCCCGTCCCGGAGAAATCCCGTCCCGGAGAATTCCCACCCCGGAGAATTCCCGTCCCAGAGAATTCCTGTCCCGGAGAATTCCCCTTCCCAGAGAATCCCCTTCCAGCGGAATTCCTTTTCTGGAGAATCCCCTTCCCGCAGAATCCCCTTCCCGCAATCCCTCTTGTGGCAGAATTCCCCTCCCGCAGCCCCTGCCCAGCCGGACGCTGATAAAACCAGGAACGAGGGTTTTTTCCCCCCCATCTCCTTCCTCCCTCCCTCCCTCGCAGGGTGGGGGCAGCTGCACCGCCGGGCTCCCGATCTGGGCTCAGGCAGAGCATGGAGCCGAGTTTAAGTTTAATCCAAGAATTCTGGAATTAAATTACTCACGGTTTTGTTCCTTTGATGGTGTCAGGGCTGACCTGGTGCAGGATGCACCTGGCTGGGAAGAGGCAGGAGGGAATTCTGCTGGACCTGAGGGTGGGACAGATTCCCCAGCTCTGGACAAGCCCCCCCTTGCTCAGGTGACCCCTCCTGACCATTCCCTCTGCAGGAGACCTGCCCTGGCTGTCCCCTGCAGCACCAGGGAGCCTCCACAAAGCTCTGTCCTGTCCATAGCTGTGCACCTCACCTGGGCACAGCCCTGCTCCTGCCCTGGGCCTTATGACTGACACCAAACCTTTATCACCTGCCAGCTGTGGTGCTCAAGAGGGGATGCAGGGACCCTGATATGAGGCCACAGCAGGGCTGGGCTTGGCCCTGGGAGTACGGAGGAGGTGGCAGAGGGACCCTCAGCCCTCCCAAACACCCTGTGCAGTCCTGGCAATCCCCACTGAAAATGTTTGGGGCCAAATTCTCACCTGAGGCCAAGTGGTTCAGGGTTTCAAAGAGAGTGGAGCAGCTGCACCAGAGGAAGCCCTGACTGTGCAGGTATTTTATATATATATTTATATATATATGTGTGTGTATAGATATATTACATAAATATATAGGTATGAAATAATTTAAGAACCATCTGAGACAGCATGCTGTGCTCTGGGGAGGGGCTGGGGGGAGCAGCTGCTGCTCCTCCTCCCCCTGCCCCACCAGCTTTGATTCACAAATGGAAAGAGAGTCTGGAATTAAATTAAAAACCGCACACACGCACACACACACGACACGGGGCAGAGGCTGGATGAGTCCAGGCGTCCCTGAAGAGATCGGATCAACTAAAGCCAAAGAGTTGGGAAGTCAGGGAGTGAAACCAGCGCAGGGGGTGTTGCTTGTGCCGGTGCTGACTGCCCTGGGTGTGGCCAGCCCCTGCGGGGACACCGGGGGTGTCACAGCCCCGCTGTGTCCTGCCGGGCTGCTGGCACGTGTGTGTCCTGCTGTGTTTGTCGTGGCCCTGCTGTCTCCATCTCCACCTGCTTTGCTTTTGCTCCATCCCAGGACTTTTTGCCACCTTGGTTGTCAAGGCTGAAAGGGAAAATCCTGCCCCAATGAACCCCTCTCCTCTCCCTGCTGGAAGTTCTCCCAGAGCCAGGTTTGGTCCAGCTCAATCCTTCCCACCAACTGAAGACCCCTGGAGAAAATCTCCTTCCCGGGGACTTCAGGATGACCTTTAAAAAACCACCCAAAACCCCTCAGAAAAAGCCAGAAATCACCAGTGCCTTCCAAAACTCCTCCTCGCCCCCCCATCCCACCCTTCCCAAACATCCCAGAGGGATCCCAGATCCGTGGAGGGCCGGGAGAGCAGCCGAGCCCAGCGCGTGGAGAAGGCTTTGGACCCTCATCCCCCTGTCCCTCTCCTGGTCAGGAAACGAAAACCCCCGGGCTGGAGGCTCAGCTGGGGAGCAGCACGTGCTCCAGGAAGTAGCTGATGGAGTCCCAGTGCTTCCAGAGGAAGAAGAGGAAGAGGACGAGCAGGGCGGTGCTGAGGATGCGCGTGCGGGTCTTCATGAGCGGCGTGATGAAGTTGGCGATGGTGGAGACGAAGACGAGCAGCACGGCCATGAGGGCCAGGATGACGTTGATGAACTTGCCCAGCAGGGCCCGGGCGTTGGCGTTCTCCACCCCCTCCAGCTGCACCACCTGCTGCTGCTGCTGCTGCAGCTCCAGCTTGGTCACCCGCGTCAGGCACGACTCCACGGCCTCCTGCCGGGGGACAGAGGTGGCAGCGGCTCCAGGGCTGTCCCCAGAGGGGTTCCAGACTCCCTGGGGATCCTGGGGTTTGCTGCTGGGCACTTTTGTTCTCTCTGGGTGCTGGGGGGTGGCTCAAAGGGGATTGTGCTGGCCCACAGGTGGTTTGTCACAGCTCAGTCGTGTGACACTCAGCTGAGCAGAGCAGGACACCAGTAGGGCAGGAGTGACAGGACACAGGGGGGATGGCAGGCAGGGAAGATGGGATATTGGGAAGGAATTCCTCCCTGTGAGAGTGGGATGGAATTCCCAGAGAATCCATGGCTGTCTCATCCCTGGAAGCATCCCAGGCCAGGTTGGAGCAGCCTGGGATAGTAGAGGGTGCTCCTGCCCATGGGTGATTTTTAAAGTCCCTTCCAAATCACACCAGTCTGGGATTCTCCGGTTTTGGGGACGTGGTTTCGTCACCTGCCTCACCTGGAGGGTGCTGGGAGAAGGGACCCCCTGCCCCACCCTCCTCCCCAGCCCAGGGCCTCTCCCTCACTGTGTGGCTGCAGGGAGCAGAGACGGGCTGAGCCCTCCAACAGCCCTACCTGGATGTCCCGTGCCCTCTCGTAGGACTGGTAGGCCACCTTCTCCTCCATGCTGGCCAGCTCCTGCTTCAGGTTGGTCATCTCGTTCTGGTGCAGCTCCGTGAGGTCGTTCAGCTGCTCCTCCAGGCGCTCGTACCTGCGCAGGGCAGCTGGGCTGGGACACCTCCCTGAGACCCCCCTGGCACTGGGGACACCACCCAGCCCCTTCCACCCTCCCCTGCTGTGGGAAAACATCTCAGGACCCTCCGTGGAGGTCTGGCAGCGAGGAGGGCTGCAGCTCCCCGTGTCTCTTGGCTGGACCAGCCCAGGAGGGAGGCTCGTGGTCCCCAGAGAGCCACCCCGGGTGACACCTCCCCTACCTGTAGCGCTCCTCCTGCAAGCACTGGGTCATGTAGGTGTAATCCCGCTGCAGCTGCGCCTTCAGGTCCTCCATGGAGTCCTCCAGGTGGGACTGGCTGTCCTTGATCTCCCTCAGCTCCTCCAGGATGGTGTCGAAGTTGTTGTGGTGGCTGTCCAGCGTGTTGGACTTGGGGCTCCCCAGGCCGCCGGGCCCCGCGCCGGAGTTGCTGCCGCCGGCGGAGCCCGAGGTGGCGCTGGAGCACTCGTCGTCGCTGCCGTACTTGGGGCTGGAGACCAGCGTGGCGCTGCCGCTCAGCGCCCGCGCCGCCTCCTCGGGGTGCCCGTCGTCCAGCGCGTCCTTCAGGTGCGCGATGTTGTCGGCGCTGCCGAACTTGTTGCGGATCAGGCTGGCGAACTCGCGCGGCTTGGACACCACGGCCGTGTGCGTGGCCTGGGACAGCCCCGAGAGCCCCCCCTTGACCCCCTCCACCACGCCGCCGCCGAAGCCGCTGATGCTGGAGCGGACGTTGGCGCCCACGTCCTTCAGCCCTTGGTGCATGTCCCGGAAAACATCCTTGGGCTGCCGGGAGGGGCCGTTCTGCTCGATCTCCTTCAGCTTCTTGTGGTAGTGCTCCAGCTTCTTGTGCAGCTGCGCGATGGTCTGCGCCGACTTCTGGTTCTTCTTCTCGAACACCTGCTTGATGCGCGACGCCTGCTGCTTGTCGGCGTTGTTGGCCAGCTTCAGGTACTCGGCCACGTTGTCGTCCCGCGCCTCCTGCTCGATCTTGATCTGCTCCGTGATCTTGAGGATCTTCTGGTGCAGGTGCTCGATGGCGGCTTTGGTGCGCTGCGGGTCGGGGGTGCCATCGGGCACGTCCAGGCACACGGGGCCGTCGGCGTCGCCGTGCCCGGCGCCCGCGGGCAGGTTCAGGGTGCTCACGTCGCCCTTGTCCAGCTGGCGGGGAAGAAAAAGGAAGGGAGTGTTCAGGGGAGGGAGGAAAAACCCCGGGAATGGGAGGGGACAGAGGGAACTGGGCTTGGGATGCAAGGAAGAGGCAAGAACTGGGCAGGAGAATAATTAACTGGAGAAGCTGGGGGAGTTTTCTGGTTGGTTGGAGATGACCCAGCCATGCAAGCGTGGCTGGAATCCCAGGAATACACCAGCTGACCCTAGGAACGCATCAGTAGATCCCAGGAACACCCCAGTAGATCCCAGGAACACCCCAGTAGATCCCAGGAACGCACCAGTAGATCCCAGGAATGCACCAGTAGATCCCAGGAATACCCCAGCAGATCCCAGGAACAACCCAGTAGATCCCAGGAATGCACCAGTAGATCCCAGGAATGCACCAGTAGATCCCAGGAATACCCCAGCAGATCCCAGGAATGCACCAGGAAAAGAGCACAGCAGCCAGCTGGGGCTCAGGGCTGGATTTTCCCTGTGGAATTCTGACTCTGCTTTCCCAGCCTCACCTTGTGCACAGATGGGAACTGGGTTTTCTCTGGGAAAAAGGAGTGAGGAAAACCAGGATTCCTCATCAAATCTGTCCCCAAAGCAGCGCGGAGCACAAGGATTGAACAGCCTCCAAGTATTTCAATCCTGCTTTCAGCCTGGATACATCCCCAAGTTGTCCAGCCCAAGAGGAACTGCCCTAATCCAAACTTTTGGGGGAACAGCTCCTGCTCCCAGAGCTGCAGGTACAGGGACTCCTCTGCTTTTCCAAGCTCCCTCACCTGGCAGTGCCAAGCTCCTCTTGCAAACACCAGCTGCCACCACAGGGAATTCGGACAAATGCCAAAAATTCCATTTTACAGATGGCAAAACTGCAGCTCTGGGAGAGGAAATCACTCGCCTGAAGCCACATTTGCAGAGCCTGGACTGCAACCCAGGCCCTGCCTCGTGCTCTCCAACCTGGACACACTGCTTGGCCAGTTGGGAAAAATTAAAAAATTAAAAATAATGATTAAAAAAACAAAAAAAATCCCTAAATCTTCCCAGTTGCTGGGTTTTACATGCAGATTCTTATGCAAAACCTCCCTGGTTGTGTAAATGGCTCCTGGCTTCTAATTAAGAGCTGCTTGAAAGTTAAATACTCTTGGCAGACCTGAATAATTTCTCATTTCCATCCCACTTTCCCCGAGTGACCCTTTAATAGGGATAAAGCTGTGGGATCATTGCTTGGGAGTGTGTATCACCAGGAAATGCAGGGGGGGAAGAGGGAGGAATGTTCTCTCAAGATGCTGCTTGGGAACACTCCCATCTGGAGCAGGGGCTTGGAAAAGCCAAGGCCCTCCTGTTATTCCCTCCCATCCCCTTTTTTCCCTGTTTTTTGTGTTCTGCTGGGAGTCTGGGGGTGTTGGGATTTCGTCTCAGCTTCCCCCCAGCCCATTCCCCAAAGCTTTTCCTGTCTCATTGTGATGCTGTGATGGAGCAAGGACCAGAGGATGGGAGCAAAAGGCCGATCCCAGCTGGATTCACTCTGTCTGCAGTGGCAATTTTTTAAAAATAAAAGTGAAGTCATGACAAACCCTCGGTTTTCAGACCCCACTTCCAGGCTATTTTTAGGCTGGGCCCTCCACTGAGGGTTTTGCTTTGGTTTCTTATCACAAGGCAGAAATTAGAAACAGCAGGAAACAGACTTTTTGCCCAGATGTGCAATTCTTTGGACAGAAAAGGGAAAAAGTGACCGTGGCAAAGGAAAAGGCAGCTCTGGAGAGGCCAAACGGGAAACACCCGCTGGGGAGGGGAGAAATTGCTCAAACTCTTTTTCCAAAGAGGGAGTTGCCCTCTGTAAAGCCAATCTTTTGGGTTGGAAAAGAGGTTTAGATGGGATTTTGGGAAGGAATTCCTGGCTGTGAGGGTGGTGAAATGGAATTCCCAGAGAATCCATGGCTGCACCATCCCTGGAAGTGTCCAAGGCTGGGTTGGAGCATCCTGGGATGGTGAAAGATGTCCCTGTCCATGGCAGGGGTGGGATTGGATGGGTTTTATGGTCCCTCCTAACCCAAACCATTCTGGATGGGTTTTATGGTCCCTCCTAACCCAAACCATTCTGTAACTCCATGGCTTGTCCATGGGATTATATCTGGGATGGGTAGGGAACAGCAGAGATCCAGCACTGGGCTGAAATCCTGACCCCTGCCATCCTGGGGAAGGCACATCAGGTTACTGCTTTGAAAACAACCCCCCAAAAAAAGACAATGTGGATCCCTGGGGCATTAACAGACCCTGCCTGGTAAATCCCAGCAACTGTGCAGGGGATTTAACGAGGGGATTACGACAAGCCACACTTTCCCTACATGCAGCAAACCTGCTGGTAGGCACCAGATGAAACAGAATTTCATCCTGATCTGGAAAATGCTGTTTTGCAGAGCTTGTTTTCCAGGCAGGCTGGGAGGGCAGAGCCAGGGCTGATGTGGGATGCAGGAGGAATGCAGGACGAGGGGAGGGAAATTATTCTTATCAACAGAGCTGAGCCCAGGAGAGCTGAGATCTGCAAAAGGCTGGAGCTAATGAGCTGAGCAAACAGCGCCCAGAGGGCCAGGGCTGGGCACAATTATGCAATGCTGGGCTCTTTGGTTGGGTAGGGATGAGCCCAGCTGGCAGGTGAGCAGCTCAAGGATGTGTGGGATGTCCCCCCAGCTCGGGGCTGTCACCCCAAATCGGGGCTGCCCCCCCAGCTTGGAGATTCCCCCAGCTCAGGGCTGTGTCCCAACCTCGGGGCCGTGGCTGTCCCAGCACATCCACACCCGTATTTAACCCCATTTTTAAGAAATTGCACAATTATTGCAAAGTTCAGAGCAAAATTCTGGAGGCAGTGACATCACCCCCTGAACTATTCTGTTTTCCAAGCCTGCAGCTCCCTGGGAAGCGCCGGGGATGAGCTGTGGTTGTGTCCACCCCACGCAAGGACTTTCCCTACAAAGTGTCAGTGATTCCTGGCTGGAATCCATCACAGGGACTAAACAGCCGTGGGAAGGACCATGTGCACCTTCCAGCATGGGAAAAACAAGAACAAGTGCCACTGATGCCAAATCCAGGGCAGATCCAGGGAACTGCTGCCCTGATCCGTGCAGCACAAGTGTCACTGTGCCTTGGTGGCCGAGGAATGCCATCAGGGAGAGGCCACAGCCAGCACAGAAATGCAGGTGTGTGGTGGATGTGGGGAGGGGGGTTTTGGGGCAGTTATTCCATGTGGCCCCTGTTCCTCAGAGCACTTTCCCAGCACAGCATTCCCTGTGCTGGTGACAGCCCAGTGTCACTGGGGGCATGCTGAGTGTCCTGTCCCCGTCCCCACACGGGCTCCCAGCCCTGTGCCTCGCTGAGCTGAGCTGTTATTCCCCCCAGACCCACCCCAGGTGTTGAAAACAGCAGCAGGAGCCCTGACTCCCAATTCCCACCCTCCTTCCGAGCCCACAGCAGTGCCTGGGGCCGGCAGCGCCCGGGGCTGGCAGCGCCGTGTCCCCCTCTGTGCCACCCCTGGATGGGCACAACGGGCTGGCAGCACTCCCTGCACTCATTCTCCAGCCTGGCAATAATTTTCCTTACATAATGCAGGGATTAACGTTCATGTTTCCAGCTGCAGCAGAGTTTCCCACCCGGCACGGACGGTGCTGGGGGGTTTCACTCGCTGCTTTCATCCCCTGAGGAACGGGGGCACCGAAAACCCCCGTGGGTCTGTGTGCCCATCACCATCCTCCCCATCACCTTACCCGAACCCCAAAAGCTGCCAGGACGTACCTCCATGGCGGGCAGGGCTGGGGTGCCCCAGGGCTAGTTGTTTGCCCGGCCGCGTCCCCGCGGTGTCCCCAAGGCTGGCAGCGCTGCCCGAGCGGTGCCGGCTGCCATGGCAGGATTCCCGGCGAGGGAACGCAGAGAAGTTTTGGGGGAGCAGCAGGGGGGGAGGAGGAGGAAGAGGAGAAGCCTCTCGCAGATCCCGTCAGGGCTGGCCCCGCGACCCCGGAGTGTTCCCGGAGCGATCCCGGCGCGATCCCGGAGCGATCCCGGCGCGATCCCGAGCGCTCCCCGCGCGATCCCGAGCGCTCCCCGCGCGTTCCCGGCGCGCAGGGACGGAGGCGCTGGCTCCGGCGGGATTGCCGACTCAGGAAATCTGCCCGAGCTGTTTACAGCTCCCAGCGAGCCCAGCTCTCAGGGCTGTAACGCAAAACCCCCCTCGTCCCCGTGCCGGGATATTCACACGCCTCCAGCCCCATACGCTGCCTGTGCCCTGACGCAGGAGGTCGGGACGGGCTCTTGTCATCTGCTGTGTCACACAGCGGGACAGAAAAGCCTGCGAGAGGCAGGGGGAGACATCCAGAAAGGAAAAATGAGTGTGGAAAACAATCGGGGAAAAAAAAAATCCTGTCATCGAGCAAGGAGCTGGGTGGCCTGAGGGAATTACAAACAGGAATGAGCCACTCGTGCCAGCACCAGGAGGGGTCTTGGAGCAGGACCTGGATCTGTCCCTGTCACCCATGAGAGTGGGGGTGGCACTGACCCCATTCTGCCACGGGAGAACACACCCGGCACAGAAAACACATCCAGCCACTGCCCAGAGCCCGTGTGGAGGTTCACAGCGGGCTGGCTGAGCCGGGCTCCTCTGCAGCTCTCTGCTTTAGCTATTCCTCAAAAATCCCACCAGCAGGGTTTTCTAGTAGGTTTTTTAGTTAGGAAGTGTTTGCAGGCACCCTTTGAAGGGTGCAGGCTGGAGCCATGAGCTGAATGTGCCCCAGACCCCCGGGAATGGGGCAGCCTGTGCTGCTCCCACGCTGAGCCCTGCTCAGCCTGGCACTGCCATCGCCCCCGGGCTGTCCCCACACCCAGCCTGGCACTGCCATCGCCCCCGGGCTGTCCCCACACCCAGCCTGGCACTGCCATCGCCCCCGGGCTGTCCCACACCCAGCCTGGCACTTGGGGTGCGGTGCTGCACCCCGAGCTGTGCAGCAGCACAGGTGCCCGTGCCCGGTGTGCCCTCCCCCAGCAGGGACAGAAGGCAGAGCTGGAGCAGCCGGACATGGCCCCAAAATCCTCGTCCCCTTCCAGCCCCAGCTCCCGATGCCTCCATCCCCAGGCACAGGGAGGAGCAGATTCCCTGGGAACTCCACCCAGAACGCAGCCGTGCCTACCATGCGGTGCTCAGCCGTGCCAGGGCAGGGGGAGGACGGGGCAGAGCTTCCTGCCGGTGCCACACGGAGCCGCGGGGACCGGGCGGTGACACCCGGGAGACGGGAGGTGACACCACAGAGCTGATGGGGGGTGACACCGGCGGTGGCACCGGCAGCACCCGGGGCCCCTCTCCTCCCTGGTGGGCAGGCTCCTGTCCTGGCCCATCCCTGCATGCCGGGGGCATGGAGCAGCCTGCCCTGGATGCCTCTGGCGTGACTCGGGGCAGGTGGCCAGGGCTGGACAGCTCGGCTCTGCTATCTGCCATAGCATCACTTCTGCTTTTAGCACAGCAGGCAGAGGTCACTTCCCATCGCTCTGCTGCTGTCTCAGCAGGGCAGGAGAATCACCCAGCTGCACAGGACGCTGTGGAAAGCACCCTTCCTGCCTGCCAGTTCCCTCTTTAAGGTGGTGGGGCTGGCCCTAGAGCCCTTCTGCTTCCCCTCCGTGGTTTTTGGGGCTGGGAAAGGAGTGGTTCACCCATCCTAGGGGGAACCACGATGTCTCCCACAGCTCAGACCCCCACAAACCCTGTTCCTGGCCTTGGGAAAAGATGGAGGAGCAGGAATTTCCCAGAGGAGGCTGATGGAGCGAGGACTTGAAAAAGGCTGAGCTGATAAAGGTTGGGATGTTCAGGAAGAGCCAGTGCAGGCAGGCTGCTGCAAAGAGCCCTGGAGAGCATTTCTGTGCCTTATTGAGAACCTCAGGTCCAGGATTCCCAGGAAAACACCTGCTCCCAGCTCCCCAGCACGAGGGGAAGGTTAACAAATCATTGCAAACAACAAAGAGCTCGCTGATGAACGCCCCAGCCGAGCAAGGCAGAGCAGTGGGGCAGCATCTCCCCTCCCGAGGGCACAGACTCCCTTCCACAGGATGCTAAACCCCTCCTGGCATGGGAAAAACGGGAATTCTGCAAGGGAATTACCCAAGAGGTTGGTATCAGACTCCCCATCATCCTTCCCTCTGGCATCTGTTTTTCAGGCCTGACTGTACGAGGCAAATTTAGAAATAAATGCCAGCTCCCCTGCAAAGAAAACCCCTGGATTTTCCCACAAAGGCAGGGCAGATTTGGTGTGTGCTGGTGCTGGGCAGGGCAGGATCTAGCTACAAAGCCTTGGGCTGAGCACCAGGTGGGGCCCCCTGTGCTGCCACACGAATCTGGGGCAGCTTTGGGGCTTGGGCTTTGCTTTGCCTGGGGCTGGGCTTAGCATGGAGCAGCAGGAATTAAAACCAGCAGGAAAACCCTCCTTGAGAGGGCTGGGAAAACTGCATATGTATTATTGGGATGCTGATACAGGTGGAGATCTGCCAAACCCACTGCTCCTTAGCATCCTATTCCAGGACTTGGTGTCTGGAGCAAGCAGCTTCTGAGCCTCCTCCTGCAGCTTCCACCCTGCTCCTCACCCCTTCTCCTTGCACATGCCAAATCCTCGCCTGGAAAGGAGAGCAGAGCAGGGGGATACTCACAAGGATACCCAGCAGAGAACTTAGGAGCAGTGTCCTTTTGCCAGGGCAGAGCTGTGGGAAGCAGCCAGATCCTCTCCCTCCCCCAAGGCCGAGGAGCCCGAGGGGCAGAGGATTCACAGAGGAGCCTCCACAGCAGCCAAGAAGGAGCAGCACAGGCTGGGGGGCAGCTTGGGGGAGCAGGAACAGGCCAGGTACCATGGGGCTGATCCCAATCCTCCAACTGTGCCCGGGAACAAACGGCACCGCCCACTGCTGCTTCCCAAAGGGAACAAACAAACAAACAAACAAACAAAGAGCCACCACTGCTCGCTGTCCCCATGGGGCTGTGACAGTGCCACCGCCCCACGGGGCTCAGGGCACTCCTGGAGTGCAGTTGTAAGATGGAAAAATCCCGGGATTCTCCCTTGGGAAGGCTCTCTCTGTGCCTGTCTCCACCATGTGGAACCTGGTGTTTCCTAATTCCACACCACATCCTCCAAGCTGGGACTGTCCCTTGTGCCCTGTGGGCTGGCAGGTCACGGCAAGGGACAGCTCTGAAGGGACAGCTCAGCGACCACCCCTCCTGGGTGAAGCCATTCAGGGCCCTGCCTATGCCTGGAGAATATTTGGGAAAATTCCTGCAGTTGTTTTTGCTGGAGGGAGTGACCCTGACGTGGCACTAAAGCCACCCAGCAGCTCAGCACCCCCAGCAGGGTTTGCACAGCCAGGGGGGATTTCTGGGAGCTTCTGCACAGAGGATTTGAGGTGGAAACAGGGAGAGGCCGAGCCACAGCCTCAGCCACAAACAGGACCCTCATCTGGACTCTGGAGCCAAATCCTGCTCCCAGCCCAGAGCAGCAGGGATGACCTGCAGAGATCACAAACCCTGCACCCCAAATCCTGCCCTGCACCCTGGGCACCCACCCCCAAAGCCCCGGGGCCGCGCTGCCTGCGGGAGCGGGAGCTGCGGGTGGGCTGCAATCAACAGCCATATGTCACCCAGGCTGAGGAACACCATGTCTTCATGAGGGGTGAATCAGTAGCACAGTCTGATATTCTTCTCCTCCTGAATTAATTAAGCAGCAATCTCGGGTGTCTTTGTCTTTCCAGCTATTATCTGCTCGTTCCAAAGCTCTCATCCCAACCGAGTGCAGGAAGGAGCTCCCAGCACCAGCCTTGGCTCAGACTCATTCCCCTGCTGCACGTGGGGAGATGGAGGTGGGGAGGGGGAGCCCACCTGGACTCTCACACCTTCAATTCCAGGTCAGGAGTGGGGAGTGGGAGCCCACCTGGACTCTCACACCTCCAATCCCAGGTCAGGAATGGGGAGTGGGAGCTCACCTGGACTCTCACACCTCCAATTCCAGATCAGGAGTGGGGAGTGGGAGCTCACCTGGACTCTCACACCTTCAATTCCAGGTCAGGAGTGGGAGCTCACCTGGACTCTCACACCTCCAATTCCAGGTCAGGAGTGGGAGCTCACCTGGACTCTCACACCTCCAATTCCAGGTCAGGAGTTTCCCCCCAACCCCTGGTGTTTGGAGGGTCTCTGCACCCTGGTGCTCCCCAGCTCAGCCCTTGGGGTCGAGGTGCCCAAGGGATGTCCCAGGGGCTGGGGGGTGCAGGGAGGGCAGCTTTACCTCTCCCTCTGTTCCCTTTTGCTATTTCACCTCCTTCCCCGGGATTTTAACTCGCTGGGAATTTTGGTGGCAGGGGAGGATATGTCAGAAAATCCAAGACACTTCACCAGACTCATGGATGGGCTGGCTCTGGATTCCAGCTGGGGAAACTGAGGCAGCAAGTGAGGGAAAACTGTCTGGTGAAATTCTGCCCGGGGTTAGGTGTGGGGACAATCCTTACAGAGTCCCTGTCCCAGCTGCTGACTGAGCCCAGGTAACTGGAGCTGTAGGAGGGAGAAACCACATCCTCCCACTGGAACCAAAGGCACTTGGATGCTAGGAGGGTCAGAGGGGCTGAGCTGGACGTGCCCCAGGCAGGGAGCAGAGCCTGGGCAGGGGACAGGAACTTTCCTTGACATCCCTGAGCCACCCTGCAGCCTTCTGGCCACCCCAAACCCCTCTGTCCCCATGGCCACCCCAAGGTGGGTGCTCGGGAACTCCGGGTTTCTCCCTGTAATCTGTCTGGCCCTGATATAGCCACTGACCCGGGGGAAGCTAAATTTAGCAGGATGAATCCTGCCCTTGAGGCAGCACCACAGCAGGGCTGGGGCTGTAGGGACAGGTCCCTCCCCAGGACAGTGTGGACACTCTCCTGGAGGGCGGGACAGGTGCAGGAGCAGGGAGAGAGGAGTTTGGAGCAGAGGAACAGCACTTTTGGGTTGTGATCCCATAAAAACACACATAATCCCATAAATCCCACAGCTCAGGAGCCGGCCTGAGGCGTGGCAGGAAGCCCCCCCTGCCTCCCCCGTGCCCCCAGCGCCTCACAGGAGAAGCATCCGCTCCGGGAGGGGCACGGGGGGGGACACGGCCAGCGGCGGCAGCTGGCGCTGTCACTTGCCAGGGACACCGAGGGGACCCGGCGGCTCCAGAGCCACTCGGACTGGTGACACTTGCGACGGATCCACTGCTGCGGGGACGCGGGGAGGAGGCGGTCGGGAGCACGGACGGACGGACGGACACCCGGCCAGAGGGACGGACAGACAGACGGACACACGGACACCCGGGCAGCGGCCCCGCCGCGGTAACGCCGCCCTCTAACGGCCACGGGCGCAGCCGCTCCCCCCGCCGTGCCCGTCCCGTTCCCGTCCCGTCCCGTCCCGTCCCGTTCCCGTTCCGTTCCCGTTCCCGTCCCGTCCCGGCCCGGTCCCCGCGGGGCTCCCACCTGCACGTGCACCATGCCGCAGTCCCCGCAGTCCGTGCAGCTCCCCGGCAGCACCAGGCACAGCACCCCGCGGCCGCCCCGCTCCAGCTCCGGCCCTGCGGGACCCCGCGGGACCCCGCGGGTCCCCGGGGATGCTGAGCCCCGCCAGCACCGGCCGCGGGCACGGGGGGCTGCGGGGACACCCCCGGCCGTGCGGGGACACCCCCGGCCGTGCGGGGACACCCCCGGCCGCTGCTGCCGGTGCCGGGCGCTGCGGCCGCTAATTCCCGAGCGGCCGCCTCTGCCTGGCGGGTCACCAGCAGGAGATTAGGGAGATCAGCACAAAGATCCCCAGCACGCTCCCGGCGCCGTGCGCCCTCCCTGCCGCTGCCTCCCCCGGCCCCGACAGTGCCGCTGGCACACGTGCCGCCAGCACGGCCTCGTGGCGAGCAGCGGCACCGGCCGCAGCCGCTCCCGGCACGGCGGGTGCGCCCCGAATGCCGCCGGGGGGTTAACGAGAGGCGCGCTCCCAGCGGGGCTTCGGCATGCAGGGATGCTCCCGGCCCTGGGGAAGGAGCTCCTCTAGCTCAGAGCTCCGTGGGACACAGGGCAGAGCGGATTTTTGGGATGCAGAGATGCTCCCGGCCCTGGGGAAGGAACTCCTCCAGCTCAGAGCTCCGTGGGACACAGGGCAGAGCAGATTTTTGGGATGCAGGGATGCTCCCAGCCCTGGAAAGGAGCTCCTCCAGCCAGCTCCTCCAGCTCTGTGGGACACACGGGACAGGGAATGTTTGGAATGCAGGGATGCTCCCAGCCCTGGGGAAGGAGCTCCTCCAGCCAGGAGCTCGGTGGGACACACAGGACAGTAAACCACAAGCCCCAGACAGAACTGGCACCCCCAGCCCCGAATTCCCAGACTGTTCCATGGTCCCACTGAGCCCCTCTGGATGTTCCCTGTCACCACAGGGTGCTCCTGGGGGGAATTAGGGGGTGCAGGGGGGAGGAATTTTGTATGCCAAATTCCACAGGGTGAAGAGTTAGTGCAGGAAAAGGGAAGGCAGAACTGCAGAAACTTAATTAATTAAAAAATAAAAAATTAAAAGGAGAAAGAAAATCACCAATAACTGCTCAAAAAGCACTTGCTGAGACTGAGAGATCCCACGAGGGACCCATCCAGCGTGTGCTCCTCATGGAAAGGGTGAAAATTCAGCACGAAATTCGTGTGTGTGTGGGAAATGTCTGTTTCCCAGGGGCCCCGTGCATCCCGTGGGGCTTCCAAAGGGACTGGAAACAGGGAGGAGGTGCCAGATCCCAGGGGACAAGGCAGGAATGAGGCCAAGCCTCCCCTCTGGAGCCCACCTCTGAGGAAGAGGAGCTGCTTTGCTGCAGGCAGGAGGCTCAGGGCTTCCTGAGGGCTCCTGGAAAAACAATCCGGCTCGAGAATATCGCCCAGCTCGTGTTTCTCTAAATAAGTTATTTTTCCACTGCCTCACAAAGGTGTTGTCTCTCTTCTTATTACTCTTTGTTTCATATGCAGTTAATTATTCATCCCCTCTCTGTGCTGCTCAGGGAGTGGACACAGAGCTGCTCTGGGTGCTTCTGCCCCAGTGGGATCGAGGCTTTGGCCATAATCCCAGTGGGATTGGGATCCTCACAAGGCAGTGCCATGGGCCATGCCCCAGAGGAGGCCACTAGGGAGGAATTTTGGCTGCAGATGCAGATGCTAGCCTCTTCCAGTGTCTAATCACAATTTATAGCAAGAAATTCCTCCTGATGTCCAACCTAAACCTCTTGAGGCACAGATTAAGGTGATGTCCCCTTCTCCTGTGGGAGCAGAGCCTGACCCCCTCTAGGTGCACTAAATCAGGGAGCTGTAGAGAGCCACAAAACCCCTCCAAAGGGAACAAACAAACAAACAGCCACCACTGCTCCTTGTCCCCATTGGGGCTGTGACGGTGCCACCATCCAACAGGGCTCAGGGCACTCGTGAAGTTGTACAGATGGAAAAACCTCGGGATTCTCCCTTGGGAAGGTTCTCTCCATGCCTGTCCACACCGTGCAGAACTCAACATTTCCTAATTCCACACCACACCCCTCCAGGTGCTCCATCCCTATATTATCCAGCCCCTCACTATCCTCAGCCAGCTGTACAGAGCCACAAAACCCCTCCATCCTGTCCTTTAACCCCTCCTTTCCCCACCCCTACCTTTTCCAGCCCCTCACTATCCTCAGCCAGCTGCAGAGAGCCACAAAACTCCTCCATCCTGTCCTTTAACCCCTCCTTTCCCCACCCCTACCTTTTCCAGCCCCTCACTATCCTCAGCCAGCTGTACAGAGCCACAAAACCCCTCCATCCCGTCCTTTAACCCCTCCTTTCCCCATCCCTACCTTCTCCAGCCCCTCGCTGTCCTCGGCCAGCAGGTAGACGGCCCCGCCCTCGGCCAGCAGGATGGCGGTGTCGGTGGTGGAGGATGAGCGGGGCCTGCCCTGGTGCTGGTGCAGGATGGCCGCCAGGCCGCTGTCCTGGGGGGCCCTGCGGCCCAGGTGGGGGCTGCCCCGTGGGGGCTCCGCGCCGCCCTTGGCGCGGCGGCCGCCGCTGTGCAGGCTGGAGCCGCGCCTGATGGAGGGGCGGGCGCGGATCTGCTGCAGCACGCGGTTGAAGGCGGTGGGGCGCGCGGGCAGGTCGTGCAGGGACACGGCGTAGGACACGCGGTGCATCTCCGGCGAGCGCTCCTTCTCGTCCGCGGACTCGTGGTCCGAGGCGGCGGCGGCCGCGTCCTGCGAGCTCGGCTGCTCCCGCTCCCGCGAGCGCCGCCGGCTGTGGAACAGGTGCTTCAGGCCGTGGCCGAACACGGAGCCCTCGGAGAGCTGCTGGATCTTCTGTGGGGTGAAAGAGAGTTAATGGGAACGGGGGCTGCTCGTCGGGACGGCCCTGTGCCCATCCCAGCTCTGCAGAGACCCCTGAGGGATCTGGGAAGTGCCCAGAGGGATCTGGGGACACTCTGGAGCAGCCCAGAGGGATCTGGGAAGTGCCCAGAGGGATCTGGGGACACTCTGGAGCAGTCCAGAGGGATCTGGGAAGTACCCAGAGGGATCTGGGGACACTCTGGAGCAGCCCAAAGGCATCTGAGAAGTGCCCAGAGGGATCTGGGAAGTACCCACAGGGATTTGGGGACACTCTGGAGCAGCCA
>JAOTBB010000991.1:636985-649061 GCA_025629985.1 Chamaetylas fuelleborni | reverse complement strand
GCTGCCCTCACGCAGGGATGGCACCGAGGAGCTGCTGACACCCGGGGATGGCACCGAGGAGCTGCCCTCACGCAGGGATGGCACCGAGGAGCTGCTGACACCCGGGGATGGCACCGAGGAGCTGCCCTCACGCAGGGCGGGCACCGAAGAGCTGCTGCCCTCGCCCACATCCAGGAGCGAGGAGCGCTGCCGGCGCCGCCGCGTGCGCTTCACCCACGGGGCCCGGCCGCGGCTGAGCCTGGCGCTGCCCGGGCAGTACGAGCTGGTGCAGGCGCTGGCGGCGCACCGCGGGCACTGGGACACCATCCCCGAGCAGGACCTGCAGGTGCCCGGCGACGCCGAGGATCCCGCGCAGAGGGCGGCGGAGCTGGAGGTGGTGCTGCCCTGCGCCCTGCTCAAGGTGAGGGTGGCACCGTGCTTGGCTCTGTCACTGCTCTGTGGGAGCTTGGGGTGGCACCGCCGCTGTCCCATGGCCCTGATCAATAAATTCCCAATTCCCCAACTGTCTCTGTCCTGCTCTGTGAGGAGCTTGGGGTGGCACTGCCACTGTTCTGAGTCTGATCAATAAATTCCCAATTATCGTTGTCCCTGCCCTGGTCCGTGGGGAGCTTGCAGTGGCACTGCCACCATCCTTGGTCTGTGGGGAGCTTGGAGTGGCATTGCCACCATCCTTGGTCCTTGGGGAGCTTGGGATGGCACCGCCGCTGTCCCATGGCCCTGATCAATAAATTCCCAATTCCCCAACTGTCCCTGTCCTGCTCTGTGGGGAGCTTAGGGTGGCACTGCCACCATCCTTGGTCTGTGGGGAGCTTGGGGTGGCACTGCTGCAGTGCCTGCCCTGGTTAGTAAATTCCCAGTTTCCAAATTGTCCCTGCCTTGCTCTGTGGGGAGCTTGGGGTGGCATTGCCACTGTCCCCTGGGAAGTTTGGGTGGCACTGCCACTGTCCCTGCCCTGATCAATAAATTCCCAATTGTCCCTGCCCTGGTCCGTGGGGAGCTTGCAGTGGCACTGCCACTGTCCCCTGGCACTTTTTCTCCTCTTCCTGCCAGATTCCCGAATCCCAGATTTTCCCCAAAAAGAGTGAGGAGGGAACCACAAATCCCATTTCTGTGGCACGGCTGCTGTGGGAACCTTGTGCTGCTCTGGGATATTTTTAAACTCCAAATACCAGGGTGGAAAATCTGATATTTTGGCAGAGCTGCCCAATTCCTTGGGGATTTTAGGAATTCAGTGGGGTCATGGAGAATAATCCATGGGGCCAGACAGATTTTGGGATTATTATGGGATTTACAGTGGGAGCAAACACTTGGCTGCTTCCCTAAATCCAATCAGCTGTGCCTGGAAGCTGGGATGGGCTTGGTTTTCCTTGGATTTTTTTTCTTTTTCCTGCTCTTGTGGGATTTGGAATTTTAGGCTGAAAAGTGTGTGGATTGTAGGGAGCGAAAAGCTTCCAGTTGTTGTGACAAAACTGGAAAATTAATGAGAAATCAAAATTAATTGGGATTTATTTTGTGACTCAGCTTTTTCCCCTCAGATTTCCATGGAAACAGAAAAAATAGGTGAGATTTGAGCAAAACTGGGTGTGTGAAACAAAACAAAGAGAATTTAAAGTGGAATCTGGGGGTATAAAAGTGACTGGGATGAATGAGGGAGGCATGAAATGAGCTCCCAAATGGAATAAAAGCAGGAATTGTCAGACTGGAGTGAGTCTCAGGCTGTTCTTGGAAGGCAAAATACCAATTGGAGCAGGAAAAGGCTGAGCTGGGCCTGCAGTCATTGTGTGAGGAGAAATTTGGGTGAAAATGGCACAAAATTGGGTTTTCAGCACCTCAGCTCGCTGAGCAAACAGGAATTAAAGTGCCCCAAGCCTGGAAGAACTGGACAAAAAACTGGGATGGAGCCAGGGAATGCTTTAAACTGCTCTGGAAATGAGGAATCCTCCACACTCCAGTCGGCCCTGAGGGGATCCCACAGAATTCCTGGAATTATCGTGGTCAGGATCTGCCTGATCCCAGATTTTGATTCCTGTTTGGGGTTCTGGAATCATTCAGGAATTGCAGGTTGGAATCCCACTGAATTAATGGATTTTTTTCTGGGTCAAGAGCAGCTTGATCCCTGATTTTGATTTGTGTTTGGGGTTCTGGGATGCTGTGACCATCCAGGAATTGCAGGGTTGGTGCAAAATAGGGCAGGGGTAAGGTGAAGAATTCCAGCTTTTCAGTGCTGGCTCTTCCCTGGGACACTTCTAAACTCGGTCCTAAAACTCCAAGGATTTGGTACAAAACAAGGAATTTGGAGTTGTTGCAGGCGAGACTCCAGATCTGCTTTGCAGAATCTAATTTTTTTTGCTTTGTGCATGAATTCCAGGACTTTGTCTTAAAATTCCAATGATTTGGTCCAAAGTAAAGAATTTGGAGGTCCAGGGATCAGCCTTGTCCTAACCTGGGCTAAAACTCCAAGGATTTGGTGCAAAATAAGAAATTTGGAGTTAGGGATCAGCCTAACTGGGAAAGGGGAAAGGAGAAAAGAAAACCAGAGGAGACAAGGAAAGGAGGAAAAGGAAAGACCAGAGGAGACAAGGAAGAGAAAGGGAAGAACTCCAGGTTTGCTTTGAAGAATTCCATTTTTTTTGCTGTGTGAATGAATTCCAGGGCATTTTTCCACAGGGGAAAAAACCCTTTCCAAACCTCCTTTTTCCTAGGAAGTGGACATCGTGGTGGCTCCATGCCGGGGCTTGCAGTCAGCTGAGGCCACCCTGGGTGAATTTGTGAGCCAGGTGCTGCCCGTTGTCACCTTCGCCATCAGCGAGCCCCAGCTGTCCCCATCAGACCAGGCAGAACTTCGGGACATCAAGGAGAAATTCTCGCTGCCCATCTTCTTCCTGCGAGTCTCGGAGCCCTGCAGCGACCCCGACAGGGACAGGTCCCCCCTGCAGCGGCAGCTGCAGGATCTGGAATTGCCGAGCCCGTGCAGCCCCTGCGGCGTTCCCGCCGCCTCCGTGCCCGAGAGGCTGCGGCTGCTGAGCGCCTTCTGCAGGCAGGTGCTGCAGCAGCACCTGGTGCAGGCGGCCACCCGGCTGAGCGAGGTGCACGGCCGCTGCCTCAACACCTTCATCAACCAGGCCTTCGACATGCAGAGGGACCTGCAGATCACGCCCAAGCGCCTGGAGTACACGCGCAGGAAGGAGAGCGAGCTCTACGAGTCCCTCATGGGCATCGCCAACCGCAAGCAGGAGGAGATGAAGGACATGATCGTGGAGACGCTGGGCAGCATGAAGGAGGAGCTGCTGGAGGATGCTGCCAGCATGGATTTCCGAGGTGGGTCCTGCCTGGAGGGGCTGGAGAGTTTGGGGGTGGGTTTGGGTGTGTGTTGTGTGTATCTCCTCTGCTCTGGTCTCTTCTGGCTTTCCCTTCCTTGTCTCCTCTGGTCTTTCCTTTTTCTTTCCTTGCCTTTTGCCTTGTCTCCTCTGGCTCCCCTTTTCCCTTCCCCTCCCCCGTCCCATCCCTTCCCTTCCCTTCCCTTCCCTTCCCTTCCCTTCCCTTCCCTTCCCTTCCTTCTTTTTATCTTGGATAAAATAATAATAATAATCTTGAATAAAATGATAATAATGCAGTTCTGGGATGATGGCAGAAGAGCATTTTTAAAACCCCATTTGGAGCAGTTTGGGTTCCCTCAGGATCTGGTCTCCCAACAATCCCACACCTCCAGGACAGTTTCCCTCCCTTTTCCTGCAGACATCATCATCCCCGAGAACGGCGAGCCCGTCAGCTCCAAGGACATCAAACGCTGCATCCAGCAGATCCAGGAGCTGATCATCTCCAGGCTGAACCAGGCTGTGGCCAATAAACTGATCAGCTCCGTGGATTATCTGCGGGAGAGCTTCGTGGGCACCCTGGAGCGCTGCCTGAAGAGCCTGGAGGAGTCCTGGGAGGGCTCGGTGCAGCCGGCCCGGGGGCTGGAGAGAGCCCGCGAGGGCGCCGTGCACATCACCAGCAATTACCTCAAACAGGTCTGGGGCAGGGGGGGCAGGAGTGGGGAATTGGGGTGCTGAGACATGGGGAAATGGGGAATTGGGGTGGTGAGACATGGGGAAATGGGGAGTTTGGGGTGGTGAGACATGGGGAAATGGGGAATTTGGGGTGGTGAGACATGGGGAATTTGGGGAGCTGAGACATGGGGAAATGGGGAATTTGGGGTGGTGAGACATGGGGAATTTGAGGTGGTGAGACATGGGCAAATGGGGAATTTGGGGTGGTGAGACATGGGGAATTTGGGGTGGTGAGACATGGGGAAATGGGGAATCATTGGGGTGATAAGACATGGGCAAATGGGGAATTTGGGGTGGTGAGACATGGGGAAATTGGGGTGGTGAGACATGGGGAAATGGGGAATCATTGGGGTGATAAGACACGGGCAAATGGGGAAATTGGGGTGGTGAGACATGGGGAAATGGGGAATTTGGGGTGGTGAGACAGTCACTTTCCTAAATCTGTGTGACATAATCAAATTACGGCCTAAAACCAGCCATGAGATAATCAATAAATCAATTATCTCCTCAGTCTGTATGAAATAAGCATATTACAGTCTAAAACCACACATTAAATAACACAATAAATCAATTATCTCCTAAATTTGTAGGAAATAATCAAATTATGGCCTAAAACCACACGTGAGATAATCAGTAAATCAATCATCTCCTCAATCTGTATGAAATAATCAAATGACAGCCTAAAAACACCTATGAGATAATCAATAGATTACCTCAAACTGGTTTGGGATGGTGCTGGCATGGTCCTGCTCCAGGGAGCTGGAGACAGGAAATCAGGAATTTGGGGTGGTGAAACAGTCATTTTCCTAAATCTATGGGAAATAATCAAATTACAGCCTAAAAACATCTATGAGATAATCAATAAATCAATTATAATTAAATTGCAGCCTAAAAACACCCATGAAATAATACAATAATTTGCTTCAAACAGGTCTGGGATGTCCCAGTCAGGGCCTTTGTGCTGCTCCAGGGAGCTGGAAGCAGGAAAATCCAGGAAACAGCTCAGGAATTGGAGTGGTGAAACAGTCATTTTCTAAATTTGTATGAAATAATCAAATTACAGCCTAAAACCAGTCATGAAATAATCAGTAAATCAATTCTCTCCTCAATCTGTGTGAAAGAATCAAATTACAGCCTAAAAACACTCATGAGATAATACAATAAATTACCTCAGACAGGTCTGGGATGTCCCAGTGCCTTTGTGCTGCTCCAGGGAGGTGGAGGCAAGAAAATTAGGGCAAGGGCTCAGGAATTTGGGGTGGTGAAGCAGTAATTTTCCTAAATCTCTATAAAATAATCAAATTACAGCCTAGAAACACCCATGAAATAAAACAATAAATCAATTAACTAAGTGATTCATGGACTATCCCATTTTTTTTTCCATTTTCACAGGCTCTAGCAAAGTTCCTAGCTGGCAGAATTCCCATTTTTCCCTCGTTTCCCAGAGGAAAATTCCCACTTTTCTGCTTTTCCAGATCCTGAATGCAGCCTATCACGTGGAGGTCACTTTCCACTCGGGCTCGACGGTGACCAGGATGCTGTGGGAACAGATCAAACAGGTGAAAAAAAAGTGAATTTTGGAGCAAGGAATCCTCTCAGCTGCTCCCTAAAGGGACTCTGAACTCTTTGGAACACAAACTCTGTGAGGAGCAGATTTATGTGTGATTGATTTCTGTGGGATTGATTTCTGTATGATTGATTGATTTCTGTGTGATTGATTGTTTTCTGTGTGATTGATTGTTTTCTGTGTGATTCCTGCCTTGGACTGGGGGTGATTCCAGGGATCTGTGCCTTGGATTGGGGGCTGATTTCTGGGACTCCTGTGATTTTGGGATTGTGTGACTGTGATTTCTGTGACTCTGGGACTGTGTGACTCTGGGACTGTGATTTATGGGACTGTGATTTCCATGATTTCTGTGATTTTGGCATTGTGTGACTCTGGGACTGTGATTTCTGGGACTGTGTGATTTCTGTGATTTCTGGGACTGTGTGACTGATTTCTGTGATTTCTGGGACTGTGTGATTTCTGTGACTGTGTGATTTCTGCAATTTCGGGATTGTGTGACTGTGATTTCTGTGACTCTGTGACTCTGTGACTGTGATTTCTGGGATTTCTGTGGTTGTGTGACTGTGACTGTGATTTCCCAGATAATCCAGAGGCTCACGTGGGTCAGCCCCCCAGCCATCACCAGTGACTGGAAGAGGAAGGTGGCCCAGGACGCCATCGAGAGCCTCAGCGCCTCCAAACTGGCCAAGAGCATCTGCAGCCAGTTCCGCACGCGCCTCAACAGCTCCCACGAGGCCTTTGCTGCCTCCCTGCGCCAGGTCAGGGAGTGCCCTGGGCTGGGAATGTGGGGTTTGAACTCAGAGCCACCAAAACCTGACCAGGAGCCCTGGGCTGGGAATGTGGGGTTTGAACTCAGAGCCACCAAAACCTGACCAGGAGCCCTGGGCTGGGCACGTGGGGTTTGAACTCAGAACCACCAGAAACTGCCCAGCAGCCCTGGGCTGGGGCTGGGAATGTGTTATATGTAATATATAAGTAATATATAAATAGAAATATATACTTATTAAATACTTACATACAAATATATATAAACAAACATTAACTTGATGTTTATAGATGTTTTATACAAAAATACATTAGAAATATGTATACACATAAATATTATACATGTATATGTATCTAAGTATAATATATATGTATATCTATTATACGTAGGTATATATAATAGATATACAGTGTGTATATATATGTATATGTATGTATATGTACAATATATATGCAATATAAATACTACATATCTATAAATACACACATATCTATTTATGTATATATACACACGTATATTTATCTGTAAATTTATATATACAATAAATATATGCAATATATGCTATATATACACATATATATTTATATATTTTTATGTACACAATAGAGATATGTATATACACAATATATGTATGGGTATATACGCAATATATATATGTGTGTGTATGCACAATGTATATTTATAGATACACAATATATATGTATATACACACAATATATATATGGGTATATATACACAATATATATGTGTATATGCACAATATATATGTATAAATACACTATATATATATGGGTACATACACAATATATATATGTGTATACACAATATATATATGGGTGCATACACAATATATATGGGTACATACACAATATATATGTATATACACACAGTATATATGTGTATATACACAATATCTGTGTCTCCATATCTCTGTAATGTTTCTGAAATGTCAGAGCTTTTAGGAGCTGTCAGTGCCCAAGCCATGAGCGTGGCAGTGATGGTGCTGTCCCTGTCCCTGTCCCTGTCCCTGTCCCTGCTGTCCCCCCAGCTGCAGGACGGCCACTCGGGCCGGCTGGAGCGCACGGAGGACCTGTGGCTGAAGGTGCGGAAGGAGCACGCGCCCCGGCTGGCCCGGCTGGCCCTGGAGAGCAGGTCCCTGCAGGACGTGCTGCTGCACGGTGAGAGAGGCTCCTGAGGCAGGGATTGCTGCTCTGCACGCAGGGCTTTGGGCTTTGCACTGCATCCTCCAGCCAGCCTTCACCTGGCAGCTCCCACTGCTCAGCTGGGCCAGGCTGGGGATGTGCAGGGGGAAAACATGGACTGGGGGTGATCCCAGGGATTTGTGCCTTGGACTGGGGGTAATTCCAGGGGTCTGTGCCTTGGATTGAGAGTGATTCCAGGGATTTGTGCCTTGGATTGGGGGTAATTGATTCCAGGGGTCTGTGCCTTGGATTGGGGCTGATTCCAGGACTCTGTGCCTTGGACTGGGGCTGATTGCAGGGGTCTGTGCCTTGAATTGGGGCTGATTGCAGGGGCCTGTGTCTTGGACTGGGGCTGATTGCAGGGGTCTGTGCCTTGAATTGGGGCTGATTGCAGGGGCCTGTGCCTTGGACTGGGGCTGATTGCAGGGGTCTGTGCCTTGAATTGGGGCTGGTTGCAGGGGTCTGTGCCTTGAATTGGGGCTGATTGCAGGGGTCTGTGCCTTGGACTGGGGCTGATTGCAGGGGTCTGTGCCTTGGACTGGGGCTGATTCCAGGACTCTGTGCCTTGGACTGGGGCTGATTCCAGGGCTCTGTGCCTTGCAGGGAAGCCCAGGCTGGGCAGGGAGCTGGGCAGAGGCCAGTATGGGGTGGTGTACCTGTGTGACTCCTGGGGGGGACACTTCCCCTGCGCCCTCAAATCCGTCGTACCCCCGGATGAGAAGCACTGGAATGACCTGGCACTGGAATTTCACTACATGAGGTCTGTACCTGAGTGCTTCCCCCATGGCACAGGGATCTGCTTGATTTCCCAGCATTATTCAGGCTGGAAGAGCCCCCAGGCTGTGGCTGGTGTCCCCTTTGTCACCCAGCCCAGAGCTCTGATCCAGGTTTGCTGCACTTCCACTCTGGAATGTGGGATTGGAGCTCCTGGAATGCTCAGCCATTCCCAACCCTGGCAGGACACTAAAAATATAGTGAATAAAGATGGGCACAGCACTTGAAAGTTTTAGTGGCAAAACCTCTATTTTAATGTTACAGTCTATTTTTATATACTTTGACTTAGTGTTTAATTGGTTAGTAATTTTCTTGCTACTTAATTCCTTGGTTAGAAGGTGTTTGTGTGTGTATTCTCTTTTCATATTGTTGTTAATATATTTTCTATAGATTCTGATGGGATAGATTTTTTCTTTTCCATAGGTGCAGCTTGTTTTTCTTAGTAAGAATAGATTGTTATGTAAATTGATTTTTATTTTTAGATTCTTTTTCATGGCAACTTGACATGCTGGTTGTTAACTGCACCTAGCTGAAGTAACAGGCTTAGGTCATGGTTTTATAAAGCCTTTCTTTTAAAAGTTTTTTACTTACATGCAACAGAACACCTTGTGATGGGCAGGGATGCTCCTTCCTGCCTTAATTGGATTCTTTGCTTTCCAAATTCAGAGTAAATTCCAATTTACAGACCATAATAACCAGCAGTTCTCCTGCCTTGACTCCTGGTGGTGAGTCCTCCCTCTTTCCCCACTCCTTGTGCTGCCTGAATCCCCAAAAAAGCCAGGGATGGCTCTGCAGTGCAGGGAGCAGCTGCTTTGCAGTAAACAGCTGCAGGCACAGCCAGCTGACAGAAGAATGGGCTATTTTGTGACTCTAACCTTTAAAAAGGCTTTTATTTTTTGAGTTTAATTGGCTCAGACAGCTGAGGATTGTGCTGCTCTGAGCTGTGCTGGGAATTTTTGCTCAATCTGCAGCTCTGGGGCTTCTTCCTTTGGCCTGGGTTGGAGGATAGGGACAAAAATTACTCCAGTTTTCTGTGCTGAAGCCTCTGAAGGGACTCAGGCCAAAAAGGATCCCAGTTTTTGGGCTGAACCTTCTGGGTCTTCTTGACCTGGGCTGGAGGACAGGGACAAAAATGACCCAGATTTTTTGTGCTGAGCCTATTCCAGGTCTTTGCAGGGACTCAGGGGCCAAAAATTACCCCAGTTTTTTGTGCTGAGCCTATTCCAGGTCTCTGCAGGGACGCTGGGGCTTCTTCCCTTGGCCTGGCTGGAGGACAGGGATAAAAATGAGCCGAGTTTTTGTGCTGAACCTGCTGCAGGTCCCTGCAGTCCCACGAGAGGCTGGTGCACCTGCACGGCTCCGTGATTGATTACGGCTACGGGGGAGGCTCCAGCATTGCTGTGCTGCTCATCATGGAGAGGCTGCACAGGGACCTCTACACGGGGCTGAAGGTACCTCATTCCCTTATTAAATATGGATTTTATATTTATTTTATCCCTGGAAGTGCTGGGAACAGAGCATGGAGCAGCCTGGTTTAGTGGGAAGTGTCCCTGCCCATGGGATGTTTTAATCTCCCAACTCAAAACTGATTCTCTAACGAAAAAATCCCCAGTAATCTGTAAAACAAAGCTGGAATTGCTCAATTTTCAGCTTTTTGGTAAAGAAGAACAGGCCAAAGCAACTTTTAGGCATAAAATCTGTGTTTTTCCCCTCAGACTAATCCTGGTTTAGTGGGAAGTGTCCCTGCCCATGGGATGAGCTTTAATCTTCCAACTCAAACCTGTGATTTTCTAATTCAAAAAATTCCCATTAATCTGTAAAACAAAGCTGCGATCACTCAATTTTCAGTGTTTTGATAAAGAAGAGCAGGCCAAAGCAACTTTTAGGAATAAAATCCATGTTTTTGCCCTCAGGCTGGGCTGGAATTGGAGCCACGGTTGCAGATTGCTTTGGATGTGGTGGAAGGGATCCGGTACTTGCACAGCCAGGGCTTGGTGCACAGGGATATCAAACTCAAAAACGTCCTGGTAAGGAAACTCCCTGCCTCTGCCTCATCCCAGAGCCTTTGGAGTGGGAAAAAGAATCTTGAAGTGAAGGAATAACTTTCTCCACACAGGATATTTGAAGCTGTGCTGGTGTCAGCCACAGGGAGGTTTTGCTGCTTCCTTTCCTGGCTGGAAACATGGAGGAAAGGGAGCAGGGAATGATTCCTTTGGAGTGCAGACAGCTTAATCCATGAGCAGGATTTCCAGTTCCTGCTTCCCTGAAATCCCAGCCACACCCCTGGTGTGGGAGACAGGCAGTGCCTGCAGGGAAAGGCCCTGGAGCAGGCAGGAAATCAGAGAAGCCCAGTTCAAACCATCTGCTTAGCCCTCCCAGTGTGAATCAACATAAAAAATCAATATTTTATGGGAGAAGTGGGCTTCTCACCTGCCTGCCTGTGGTTTTTTCCCCCAGCTGGACAAAAAGAATCGGGCCAAGATCACAGATTTGGGGTTCTGCAAACCCGAGGCGATGATGTCCGGCAGCATCGTGGGCACCCCCATCCACATGGCTCCCGAGCTGTTCACAGGTAGGATCCCCCTGGATCCACTGCTCTGCCTGCAGCTCTGGGGGAAATTCCTTGGAATTCACCTCTCAGTTGCTGCTGAGACCATTCCAACCCCAGACAATGCCCTGCTTTCCATGCATGCTGGATTTTTCCTGTATTTTAAGTGCCACTCTTGACAGGGGATAATGGGGCTGATCAGCTCGGTTGCAGTAATTAACTTGCAATTAGAAAGGTAAATTACCATCACTAGGAAGCTGGAAATCCTTGGCTTTCATAGGGAAATACTCCAGGAAGGATTCCCTGCAAGTAATTTCCAAGCTGTTATTACCTAGGAGTGAGTTTGGATTTACTGGGAATTCTGGCAGCTGCTCCAAGGCTTTTTGCTGAGTTTTGGAACCACTTGGAAATTCAAGTCCCACTTATCCAAATCCTTTTGGTCTGTCAGAGCTGCTCCTGCTTGGAGAAGGTTGGGATCAAATGGAAACATCTCTAATTGTGGGAATTTAGGGGATACCTGGGGTATTTCTGGGATGAGAGGCTGAAGTTTGGCTCTGACAGAGTTGAGCCTTACAGGTGTTGGTGTTTAAAACACACCTGAGCTCAGTTTGGGAGTTCCTGGTACAGCTTTAATTTATAAATCCTGGGAATTGGAAAAGCTTACCCTTGATCCCATCTCCTGCTGCCTTCCTGGGTTTCGCACAAGTTTTGCCTTCTGCTATGAAACTGAGGTTTAAATTTGGGACCCTGGAATCACCTTTTAGCCTGCCCAGCTCCCAGTGATTTTTCCCTGCTGATCCCCCATGTTTTTTCTCAGGGAAATATGACAATTCTGTGGATGTTTATGCCTTTGGGATCCTGTTCTGGTACCTCTGCTCAGGCCACGTGAAGTTACCCGAGGCTTTTGAGAGGTGTGCGAGCAAAGATCACCTGTGGAACAACGTCAGGAGAGGTACCTGGGCTTGGCTCAACTCTGACAATCCTGAGCTGCTGGGAAAATCCAGTTCTGGTGGTGGAGAGGTGAAAGGAAAAAAATCCCAGGATCCCTGAAGTTGGAAAATCCCTGTGGGATCATGGAGCCCAAGCTGTGCCTGATCCCCACCCTGAGCACTCAGTGCCACCCCCAGGGCTGGGCACTCCAAACCCCCCTGGGCAGCCCCTGCCAACCCT
>JAOTBB010000991.1:622232-636631 GCA_025629985.1 Chamaetylas fuelleborni | reverse complement strand
CTCCTGTCCCTGTTCCCTGGGATCAGATCCCAAATCCCCCCCGGCTGCCCCCTCCTCAGGGAGTTGTGCAGAGCCAGGAATTCCCCCTGAGCCCCTTTTTCTCCAGGCTGAGCCCTTTCCCCTTCCCCTCAGGACTCTCCAGACCCTTCTTCATCTCCATTCCCTTCCCTGGACTCACTCCAGCCCCAAAATGTCCCTCCTGAACTGGACACAGGGGTTGAGGCTCCTCCCCAGTGTGAGGGGACAATCCCTGCCCTGCTCTTGCTGCTCTAGTTTTTGATCCAATCTTTAGAGGGGCATTCACTGGTCCAACCTGGCCAGGTTCTGCTGGAAGTTGAACTAAAATTCCCAGGATAAAAGAGGTTTTTGGGATCAGCTCCTTCCCAGCAGCACAGGGAATGCTCAGCACACTCAGTCCAGGAAGCAGCAGAGCCTTGGGATGAAAATCAGCCCCCAGAGCAGGCAGGAGTGATCCCCTGAGGAATGTTTAATCCCTGGCACTTGGAGGCTGTGGCATCTGCACATCCAAGTTCTTAAGGATGGGACACAGCTGGATGTGGAGGGAAAAAACTGCTCCAGCTGTTCCCCAAAATATCAACTCCTGGTTCACTGGATTTGGGGAGGGCTGGGATTTGTCCTGCTGGTTCCCTGGGTTTGGGGATTTGTCCCAGCTTTGTCAGGAGGTTTGATCCTCTGTGCCTGGAGTTTTGTGTCCGTGGAAATTCCCCCTGTCACGTGGGAAGGATTGTCTGGGACGGGCCAGGCTGTGTCTGTCCCACACTCTGGGGTGGAGCTGGCTCCCAAGGCTCTGGAATGTGCAGCTGGGTGGGGAGACTGGGATCCCGACAGGAAAAGGGTTTTTTAATCCCAAATAATTGCTAAAAGGAGATACCAGTGAAATTAACTGGGAGAGCTGGGAAGAGAAGATTCCAGGGAAACCTCAGAGATCCTGCCAGGGCTTGAATAGGCTCAAAAAGGAGGGAGAGGGATTTTTATATGGAATGGAGTGACAGGACAAGAGCTGATTAAGTAAAAGAGGGAAGGTTTAGATGGGATTTTGGGAAGGAATTCCTGACTGTGAGGGTGGGGAGGGGCTGGGATGGAATTCCCAGAGAATCTGTGGCTTCCCTATCCATGGAAGTGTCCAAGGCCAGGTTGGATAGTGGATCAAAGGGATAAAGTATGGATAAGGCATGGATAAAACATGGATAAAATGCAGCCTGGGATAGTGGGAGGTGTCCCTGCCCACGGGATCGGATGATCCCTTCCAACCCAAACCATTCCAGGATTCCCTGTGCTGGTTTGGATGGGATATTGGGAATAAATCCTTCCCTGGGAAGGTGGGGAGGGGCTGGGATGGAATTCCCAGAGAATCCATGGCTGCCCCCTCCCTGGGATTGTCCAAGACGGGTTTGGAGCAGCCTGGGATAGGGAAAAGTGTCCCTGCCCATGGAATGGGATGAGTTTAAAACCCCTCCCAACCCATCCAGTGCTCCAGTCCACGATCCCATGGATTTGGAAGCGCCCTGAGCGATTCCTTGGCAGCACTGCTGCACTGTGCCCCTTTCCCAGCAGCTCCAGAGCCCTGTGCCCGTTTTTCCCTGGATGTGAGCAGCAGGCAGGGCTTTCCCTGGGGAATCCTGGCATTCCTGACCCCCCCATCCCGGTGTGTTCGCCAGGGGTGCGTCCGGAGCGGCTGCCGGTGTTTGACGAGGAGTGCTGGCAGCTGATGGAAGCCTGCTGGGCCGGGGACTCCTCGCAGCGGCCCCTGCTGGGAATCGTGCAGCCCATGCTGCAGGGGATCATGGACAGGCTCTGCCGGGCCGCCTCCGAGCATCCCCACAAGGGCCTGGATGACTCCACCTGAGCGGGAACCGCGGCAGCGTGCGGGAATTGAGGCGGGGTTTGCCAATTCCAGCCCCGCCTGGCAGAGCTCCGAGCCAGCCCCGAGGGGACAGGGAGGAGCTCAGAGGGGGCTCAGGGGGGGGACAGCTCCATCCCAATCCCACCCCGGTATCCCTTTGGAATTGTGCTGCCAAGGGGTGGCAAATCCCTTTGGAATTGTGCTGCCAAAGGGTGGAAAATCCAAACCCTTTGGACTCACCACTCCCACCCCAAGCCTTGTGAGTGATCTGTGGGATGGGGAAATCCTTTCCCAAAACTGCGGGATGAGGATCCTGCTCCTCCCTCAGCCACTGGCACCAATTCCAGAGCTCTCAGAGGGGAAGGAAAAGGCACAAAACTTTAGGATAAGGAAGTGTTGGGAAGCTCCAAGGAGCTGGAAATGTTTACATGGACAGGAGCAAAGCTTCCGTGTTTTTCTATGGGGACTTGGAGAACCCCACCTGGATAAGCTATTGATCCCTAATCCCACTTTTTCCTCCTCTTTCTCCCTCTCCTTTGCTTCCTTACATTTCTTGGAATGGCTGGAGAAACCTTCCCTTGATTCCACGCTCCGTTCCTCAGAGGTTCTGCTTTGTAGCAGCACAAAAAAAGTCCTTAAGAATACTGATTTTTCCATGGGGAAAGTGCCAAAATTCCTTTTAGATGAGGATTTGGGGCTTGGAATTCATGGGAATGTCATGGCAGTTTTAAATGGGGCTGAGTCTGCACAGGAATATTTTTAAAAAAGTGGTTTTTCCAGCTTTTTGTTTCAAGTTGGAGGGAAGAAAGATCCTTCTTCTCCTCACTTTCACTCCAGGGCTGGAATTTGGTTGGAAAGAATAAAAAAAAATGGGGATATGGGAAGAGGGTGATATTGGGCAAGGTTGTCTTTCCCAAATTCCTGGAAATCCCAGTTTGCTTTCTGCATTTTTGGGGTGGAATTGGGCTGATCTGGAGCAGGAAAGGCCCCTTGGTGGCTCCATGAGGAACTGGGGAGTTGGGAATTCTCCCTGGAATTCCCAGGGCAGGTGCAATTCCTTGGCTGAAATTCCAGCTGCCCGTGGCTGAGGATGGGTTTAGTGGGAATCTTTTCCTTTCTTTGTGCAATAAATGGATTCAGAAGCTTTTTATGGAGGAAAGAAAAAAAAAAAAAACCCAACAAAAAGTGGCTTTTTTGTGTTAATTCCCTGCACGTGTGGGGGATGTGCTGGCATTCCCGATGGGATGGGGATGGATCCAACCTGTCCTGCCGTTCCAGAGGGGATTTTTTATGGATCCAATCCCTGTTCTGGCATCCCAGAGTGGTTTTTATGGGTCCAACCTCTCCTGCCATTCCAGAGGGGGTTTCTATAGATCCAAACCCTCCTGTGGCATTCCCAGAGGGTTATGTATGGATCCAATACCCCTCCTGGTATTCCAGAGTGGTTTTCTTATGGATCTCATCCCTGCTCTGCCATTCCAGAATGGTTTTCTATGGATCCATCCTTTCTCCTGGCATTCCAAACTGGTTTTTTAATGGATCCATCCTCTCTCCTGCCATTCCTGGCTGTCCCATCCCAATCCAGCTGCTTGTGCCAAGAATTCCCATCCCTTTTCCAAAGACAGCATCGAGCCCAGGAGGGGAAAAACCTCTGGCAAAGTGGGAATGGCCTCGGGCTGGCACAGGAGGAGTGTAAATAGTAAACAAATAAAGGCAAAGCTCTGTGTCTGTGTCTGCAATTCCCAAGGGACCCATCCCGGACAATTCCCTGAAATTCCATGGCACAGCACCCCTGAGAGAATTGGGTCAGACAATGGGACTCATTTCAAGAACAGCCTCATAAACACCTGGGCTGAAGAAGCCCCACAGTGCAACAACCAGCTGTGCTCCTTTCACTGACAGTTCCTGTCTCATCACTGCTGAGCTCAGAGCTGTTCAGCTGGCCCTGGGCATTGCTGAGAGAGAAGTGGCCAAAGCTCTGCTTTTACACTGATTCATGGGTGGTAGCCAATGCTCTGTGGGGTTGGCTGGAAAGGTGGGAAAAGGCAACATAGAGGAAAACCACTCTGGGCTGCTGCTGAGTGGAAAGACATTGGCACTCGGGTAGAGAAGCTGCCTGTGAGTTTGTCATGTAGATGCCCATGTTGCCAAGAGCAGAGCTGACGAGGAGCACCAGCACAAGAGCAGGTAGATCAGTTGCACGAGCGACTGCCGCTCTTTGCCTCGGCCGCGGCTCCGGGCGCCCCTCCCGGCGGGAGGGCCAGTCCCGGGAGAAAACCGTTCTGGGGTCAGGTGAAGCCATTGCCTTGCCCAGCCCTGCCTTGCCCGCCCAGCCCTGCCCTGCCTTGCCCAGCCCTGCCCTGCCCTGCCCAGCCCAGCCCAGCCCTGCCCAGCCTTGCCCTGCTCTGCCCTGCCTTGCCCAGCCTTGCCCTGCCCTGCCTTGCCCAGCCCTGCCCTGCTCTGCCCTGCCTTGCCCTGCCCTGCCTTGCCCAGCCCTGCCCAGCCCAGCCCTGCCCTGCCTTGCCCAGCCCTGCCCTGCCTTGCCCTGCCCCGCCTTGCCCTGCCTTGCCCAGCCCTGCCCTGCCCAGCCTTGCATTATTGCCTAGCGCCCCCTGCTGGCTGCTCCCCCGCCGCGGAACCTTTCTGCCCGGAACTCTTCTGCGCGGCCGCGGGGTTCACCCGGCCTGTTCCGCGCGCCTCGCCGGGGCTGCCCGCTGCGGTGCCTGATCCCGCCCTCAGGCGAACGGCGCGGAGCGGCACCGGGCAGGGCCCTGCGGGGTCCTTCGGTGACGGGAGCGGAACGGGCGGCGCCATGAACATGGAGCTGCTGGGTGCGAACGGGAACGGGAGAAGGAACGGGAACGGGAGGGAACGGTGCCGCTGGGATCCCCCTGGGATAGCAGGAACGCCCCAGGAATCCCGCTGGAATGCCACTGGGATCATGGGATCTGCGGGAACACTGCTGGAATAACTTTGATGGGAATTTCCCGAGCTCCTTTTCCCCCGACTGTGTTTGATTCCTGTAAGGAATAACTTACTGGGAATTCCCTGGCTTCTTGTCCCCCCCTTAAAGAATAACTTGCTCGGGAATTCTTCCTGCCTTGCAGCAGTGCTGAAGAACTGCAGTACCCTGGCATTGAACAGGAACACGGTGAACATTTATTTAAGAACAGTTTTAATATCAGGGACTGAAATCACAACTTGAACTGTGTGGATGATCTCAGCTGGCTCTCCAGTGCTACAGAAGTGGCCCAGTGAATCTTAACCCCAGTTACAAATGAAAACCATCTTCCAAAACACCTTTTCCAGAACCAGCACAAGACCTGGTTCAGTCCAGCATCACAGGTCCCTAACAGAGGACTCTGGTTCAAAGGGCATTTCTGAGGAAATGTGTCAGTTTTTATCATCATTTATATTTGTCATACACAGCCCTAGAACAGGAAGTTGCTGTGAACACCTGTATGACACAGGAATTTAAAAAGCAGGGAGGTTCACAAGGAGTGTGAGAGAAGAACAGAGCCTGGGAAAGCTTAGTCTGCCTAAAAATTAATTGTGGGCTTTGCACAACTAAACCTATGTGTATGCAGAGTAAAAACTGGAAGCAGTGTACATTTAAATGCTGCTATCATACTGAAGAACTGGGGGTAACATTCATTTCAACAGTATTTTTGTTTCATCAGTCAGGACTTGCTTAATTCTGTCTAGGAAATCCTAGGCCACACCAAGCCATAACCAGAGCAGCAGCAATGCATGCAGAGCAGTGACTTTCTCCAGAGAAACAGCTGAGTTAGAAATGTATGTGGTATTTAACAAAACCACCTCTGTGGGTTCTGAGGAGTCTGGGTTGGGGGCAGGGCAATGTCCTGTCCCCTCAGTGCCAGCACCAGAATTCACTTGTCACAAGTGCATGGATCTGGGTTATCACTGAGCAGAGTCTGGTACAGGAGCAAGCAAATGACAACTGAGGTCCTTAGTCCAGTTTTCCCCTCACAGAAACCTTTTGTTCACAGGTCTTATCCTGGAGTAAGTTGCCTTCAGCAGAGAGGAGATGGCCCCTGGTGTCACAGCACAGCACCCACGTGCTGGGCACCCCAGGATTCCAGCACCTTCCCAAAGGTGTTTAATGCAGGGCTCCAGCTGGGATCCTTCACATCCCAACAACCAGAGTGGGATTTGACACCAGTGCTCACCAGAGGCTCCATCCTCTCCACCACGTGCTGCTCTAGGGGCAGTGCTGGAACCCTTCCAGCCCTTGAACCCCAACAGGTCTTTTCATTCCACCTGATTTACAGAGCAAAAAGCTTTGCTCAAGGGTGAGGCTCTCACATCTACCCAACAAGAGGCATGTTGCTAACCTCCCCCAAAAGCTTCTATTAATTCCATGGGTAGTGTGGAGAACTGAGGAAAGGATCAAGTCTTTTTGACTTTATTTCTTTTTTCATTACACCTAATTCCCTGTCTAAGTCTCCTCTGTGCCTGAAGTCAATTTTTTCTGAGTCAAACCAAAGTCTTTTATTACAGGAGAAGCCACTCCTGAGGACAGGATAAAGCTTGGTTTGTAACTAACTTAAGCAAAATTAAAAATTACTACAGGAACCTTCTTAGCCACAAGCTTTGAGGCAGACACCAGAGCCCACTCCAGCTCACACACCTGTGACTTCAGCAGGATCAAAGGGACGCCAGCTAGGACTTGGACCGTGAGTTTATAAAACTATTCTTTTACACAGTTGATTCCAGAAGGTTCAGCAGCTGGGAGGGGGACAGTGTGATGTATAACCTGATGATCCCATCCAACTGTAGTGAGCAAGGCATCATCTGAAGGAGACCAGGACAAGCCTTTTACAAAGTCTCGATGAGAACGGTTTCTGAACCTGGAAAACACCAACACCCCATCAGCCATCATCACACAGTATGTGGCCTTGGCCATCCCTAACTGCTGGCTTGTTAGGATGATGCTCTTCTGTTTAGGAACATTTGCATCTCCAGGTTGCCCAGAGAAGCTGTGGCTGCCCCTGCCCTAGAAGTGTCCAAGGCCAGGCTGGACAGGGCTTGGAGCCACCTGGGATAGTGGAAGGTGTCCCTGCTATGACAGGGGTGGGATGAATGATCCCTAAGGACCCTTCCACCCCAAACCATCCTGTGTACTAATAATTAACTTGAGAAGACAAGAAGAAAACAGCAGTGAGTACATTCTGTCTGTACTTACACCTCTGAGAGGTCTGAGTCAAGAACAGCAACTGAACAGTCTTCACTGATGGAAGCCAGTAAAGGTGAACTAGAGAGAGATGAGAGCACAGTTAGAACCAGCAAATACAAGAATTTTTAGGGATAAACTTGTGAACAGCAAAATTCTTAGTGATCCTGACCCAGTACAGTGAATTAACTCACAAAAATCTTACAAAAATGTTTTTATCAGCATTTGGCAGGGTGCTAGTACTCTGAGTGGGAATAATCTATTAAGAGTCTGAAAACAAGTGATCCTTCTTTAATCAGGGCTGACTGTAATTAGAAAAACCCCCACGGTGTGTGGGTCACTAATTCTGGAACTGCAGAATTCTTGTTGTGGACATTCACACATGTCAGAAGTGAGACATTACTTGGTTTACTCTATTCTCTGCTACAATCTCCTTGATAAGAAGGCAAAACTGGCATTCTCAAAGGTTTTACTCAAAACTAACTAAGGCTTCTAAGGGGATGCAGTCCCAAGTTCTGTTCAGATTCAGTCAGTACCTGTGTGCAGAGAAAGCAAAGCCTGTGATGCCTTGGGAGTGCACATCAGCACTGAGGGCAGAGTCAGGATTCTTTGTGTCCACCAGTGCAACTCTTCCACTTTCATCACCTGGGACAGAGGGAGATTGAAATTACCAACAAAAACTGTCCTGTGAAAATAACAACCTGGATTTGCCAGGTGAGAGATCAGATTCTTACCCAAGACAAAGATGTCACTTTTCTGTGGATGCCACAAGACTGAGGTAGGGAGGTAATTACAGGCACTGCAAACTGAGAGGGAAGAACTGGGGTGAGTGTGGAAGGAGCAGCACAAAGACACTCCTCATCCATCTCATCTAGCACTGCTGCTGCATCAAGACAAGCTCATTGCACTTCTGTGACAGTGTTAGACCTCCTCAGGTTTTAACAGGCCCATCACTCACTAGGTTTGGAGTTAGAAGTCAGGCATAAAGTAATTTGTTTCTTCCAACACAAACTCATGCAGAAGCAGTGACTGCACACAGAGACATACCAATTCGGGTAGCTGGTTTGGGGCATCGGGTGTCCCAGAGTAAAATTCTGTTGTCCTATAAATCCAAAAGGAATGAGAAGAATTTTACAATTTCTTTGTGGCATAAATTCAGATTCACTGCTAACTCACAGGCAAAATGGCCCTGCCTTTTCCTCTGGGTTAAAATGGTGCTGTCAGTAAGTGCAGCCTTCAGTCACCCCCAGGACAGAACCAGGAGCTCCCAAAATTTGATACAAACCCACAGGACTCAGCTTGGTAAACGGATTGTACATTTATCAGACTAGAACAATGCAGTAACACAGGCTGCAGCACAAGAGGTGGATTCTAAGTGCATTAAACTGCAAATAGCTAAAGTTAAATCTTGTTTTAACGGGTAGATTTAGACAATGGAGTGAGCTTTACCTCAGCACAGGACAGGAACACAGTGTCCTTACCAGGACAGGAAGCCACACATGTCACTGCATCGGAGTGAGCTACCAAAAGCACAAAAGGATAAACAGCCTCAAAGATTGTATCCAACTCTCCCCTGCATTCCCCAGGGCCTCCAGAGGCACAGCAGCTCAGCAGTTATGCCCAGACACGGGATAACTTCTGCTCAGCAGCAGCAGCATCAGCAACCAGCTGCCTCCTACCAAAGTGATGAGTGCCCAATCCAACCATGGCCACAAGTCCTTGTGACAGCCCTGAGCTTGAGGGAGCCAGACAAGGGGTCAGGGGAAAGGGTGAAAATGAGATGTAAAGGGGTTTATAAAAAGGAGAGAGAAGGTGGCACTCACCTCTGTAGGAGTGCAGCACCGTTTGCTCTGGGATGTCCCAGACCTTCACGCTGGGGACAAGAGGGAGCAGTGAGTGCCCAGCACAGCCCGGGCACACGGCTGCCGGGCTGGGGACACTCACCAGAAATCCCTGCCCCCGCTGACAGCCTGGCTGCTGCCAGCCAGCACCGACACCGACGTCACGATGTCATCGTGCTCGTATTTACAGAACTTGTTCACGATCAGGCTCTCCTTCTCCTCCAGCTCCCAGAGCTCCACCGCCCCTGGGGGATGCAGGGGGACACGCGGCTCAGCGAGAGGGAGCAGGAGGGAACGGGGGGACAGACACCCCCCAGCGAAGGATGCGGACATCCCATCGCTCACCGGAGTCGGAGGCCACCAGGATGCCCCTGTCCGCCAGCCAGCACAGGTCGGCGACCCCCGCCTCGGTCTGCACGCCGGCGGTGCAGAAGCCCTCGCTGGGGGCGCGCCGGGGCTCGGCGAACACCCACAGCGAGCCGGTCCAGCAGCGCCCGTTCAGCCCGGAGGCGCCGAGCAGCAGGGCCCCGTCTGCGGGAGAGACGGGCGGGAGGCGCGGGGAGCGGCGCGGGGAACCCCCGGGGAGCGCCCGAGGCTCCCGGGCCCCGCCGCGCCCCCCGCGCCGCCGCCCCGCGTGGGCGCTCGTCCTCCTCCTTCCCTGCCTCCATCCCTCCTTCCCTGCCTCCATCCCTCCTTCCCCGCCTGCCTCCCGCACGGCGCGGCCCGGCCTCCCGCCTCCCGCGTCCCCCCGCCCCTCACCTCCGGAGCACTCCGCCCAGCAGGGAGGCGTTGAGGCACTCGGGCGGCGACAGGCGTCTCTGCACTTCCGCCACCGTGACCTTGTACTTGGAGGTGGAGCTGAGCAGCGAGAGGCGGCCCGGCACCGAGCAGAAGACCTCGTTGGGGTTCACCACCCCGCCGAAGAGCGCGTCCTTGTTGATGGGGATGGAGGAGACGGCGTTGTTGTTAGACTTGGAGAGGGACACGGGGCCTGCAGGGAGGGAGGAGCAGGGAGGTGAGGGTGCGGAGCGGGCGGGGAGCCGGGGAGGGAGGGGGAAGCGCCCTGCTCTCTGCGGCCAGCCCCGGCCCCGCACCGCCCGCGGGCAGCGGGGCGCGGCGGGGGCACCCCTCCCCTCGCTCGTCGGGAGGCGCGGGGACAGAGCCGGACATCGCAGGGGAGAAATCGAAAAGACCCCGCAGAGCCCCCGCAGCCCCTGCCGGGCGCCGAGGCCGCCGGGTGCCGCGCGTCGGTACCGCCGCGTCGGGCGGGCAGTGCCCGGGCAGCGGCAACCCCGGGGCAGCGCGCAGATTGAGACGTGGAAAACCCGTAACGCGGCGGAGAAGCGGCACCCCAAAGTGTATGTCGGTCCCTGGCCGGCGGGGAGGTGCCGGGCCGTGCCGCCGCTCGGTGCCGCGGGTCCCGGCCGCCTTCCCTTTCTCCTCTGCCTTAGCCCGCTCCGCTTGGCGGGCGCAGTCCAACCAAGCGGGGGGCTCTCTCCGTTTTGGATAGATCACTTGTGACATTAATAGCTCTGGGAAGGCTAATAGATACAACAGGAGTTAAACGAACTCTTGAGATTACTAATAAAAGAGCCAATTATCATGTCGACTTGGAAAGAGCATCTCTTAAGATTTATCCCTTGCACATCTAATTTGACGTGACAAAGGCTTTACAGGCGGGGGGTGGGGGGGTATGAAACTTCAGGTTCGCTGGCTGTACAGCGGTTAGGGTTAGAGAGGAGAGTGCCTCTACTCAGCACCTCTCTCCTGTGGTGGCCTGGGTACCCAGATTCCAGGCGGCCACGCAGCCATCGCACCCCTCAGAGCAGGCAGGAGCTAGCTGCTCCTTCCACCCTGCCAGTTTTACTCCAGCAGCGTCTCACTGCACAGCATCCGAACACAAAACCCATCACTTTCCACCGAGAACCTGCTTTGCAAAATGCCCTGTGCCGCCTTTCCCAATCCTTCGGTTGTCCGAAGAATGACGGGAAATTAAAATCGAGTGAAAATTTGCAATAAATATTTTGCATGATTTGGGTACCAGCTTTCAAGCAATCCAATTCCAAGTGAAGCAAGCGCACAAAGCCAACGAAAACCAAACCACCCTATCCACCGACAGACACCAGTTTCCAGAAACTCGCCCCTTGTTCTCCACCAGTCCACCTCATCACCGCCGTGATTTCAATAAGAAAACCCGAAGGAGGGGGAACAACGATTTCACTTTCACAGCCCCGTTTAGCAACAACGATTCAAGCTCTCTCTCTGCTCAGCCAGATGCATGGGGCAAACCATGAAACCCAATTGTACACTAATGCACTAAAAGACCGGCTCAGATTTTCTAGATCATCTGCTAACATTTTTCCTCGTTAACGACAATAATAATTAAAATACCCGGCAAACGTGGCCATTTAAGAGGGCGGATTTCAACCCACATCGCCCGTTTTTCTTTGCTTCCAACCTTTCGGCCAACAGTACATGCCAGAGGAAGGAGCCAGGGGCCGGGGGCCTGGAGGGGAGAGGGGGAGGCCGGGTAAGTCCTCCCTGCGAGCAGTCCCCAGCCTGTGACGACATGTTTGGTATGCGCAAGGAAACAGCTTACCTTTCTTAATTACAGTTTGATCTGGGATGTTAATACCGGGGTCTTCTACGTGCTGCAACAAAAGGAACAGGCAGGGATGTCAGTGTACAACCACAACAAAAGGCAGGGAGGGCCGACGTGGGATGGGGTGCAGGAGAAGTTTTGTGTCCCCCCCCCATTCTCGGGCACGGTGTGGGGAGGGAAACAACAGATCCTGCATGGAAAGGAGGAGGGAGAAGGGAGGAAGGAGACTTGGGGTGGGATTTCCTTTATCAAGAAGAATCCTGCATCCCTCCCAGCTCTTCCCCCGATCCCCAAGAAAAAAATATAATAAATCACTTACACACCGCGGGGGCCCGAGCGGCCTCAAGCTTCTGAGGGCTCCCTGCTCCTGTCCCTTCCCTCCTCCCCGGGAAGCGGCCCCGGCCCTGCCCAGCCCTTCCCCGCCGTTGCGCCCGCTCCGCGCCCGCGGGAGGGAAAGCACAAAGGAGCGCGGGGCGGCGCGGGGCCGGGGGCCCACGGAACCCGGGCTCCCCCACTATTGTCCCCTCGCAGGTTCCGCGGCCGCGGCTACAGCTGGGGTTCGCGCGGCGGAGCCACGACGTGATTAGAAAGTCAAATGAAATCATGTTTTCTAATTCCAAAAACTGACAGGCAATATAATGTCTGGCTGTGTTTACAAATTAACACCAGTGCTGCTGAGATAGAAGATTTCGCAATCGTTACAAAAGCCAGGCATTACCATTTAAAAAACTATTACTTCCTTCTCTAGTCTTTGTCCAACAATAATACTGATTCTAACATTTTCCATTCTGTCTTGGATTTATGCTCCTGTTAATTGTGCCTGATCTCAATGATTCCGGGTGGATGGTACTAAGTTGCTTTATTACAGGTTTTATTATACTCAATGCTCTCATTTGTAACTTGCCTAAAGTGCTTCTGGATTTAAGTATAATTAAATTGAGAAATGTTCAGAAATGACTACTGCTGCAGTTCTTGTGTTTTAACTATATGGGGAAATATGATCCCTTTATGCATGCACCCTAAACCCATAAAGTAAATGTAGTGTGGCATAATACTTTTATTTGTGTTATTTCTACACATATTCCGTACAGGGAGGACTGTTAAGTTTAAAATCCCACTGAGATATTTATGATTAAATAATTTTCACCATCTACTTGACTTTCTTAAATATTTAGCAGTCGTTTTTATTAAAGGTTAACTGTTGCAGCAAAGCAAAAATTCAAAAATTACCCTCCCAATTCAGATTTCTCTAAGGGATTTGTTTTATTTTTTAACTAGATAAAATACACCTAAAACATGCAGCCTCTTATTTTATACTCTCCTACATGAAGCCTGCTGATTCAGTCTTATAGAGGAAAAAAAAACCGGCTAGGCTGGCTCAAGGATTTAAACCAGATGGCATTTGGTTTTCACGAAGTATAGCAGTGCTATTAATTCATAGATCTGCAGAGGCTTCCCGAATCAGCCCACTGCCATGGAGCACAACTGAGGAGAGGGAGAATTCAAGAGAACATTTTAGGTCATGTTCTTCCTACAGCAATCAGGGGCTTGCAGTCAACAAATTAGTTTATTCTTACGATTGCCTCCATGTTATTTTATATCAAGTTTAAAGAGTCGACCTGCTTTTAACGGATCCAAATGGGTTTCTAAATCCTCCACTTTGGAAAACGTATGCGTTTATTGCAAAACTGCTAAACACAACCAGCAATTTTCTGTGGCTAATTTATCCAGATGAGGGCTGTAATAAATTCACTATTTTCTCCGAGTACAATTTACAAAAGATTTCAAAATGACCCCCAAAAATAGGTAAATTCATCTGAACATTATCCTTGCAACACGAAACTGTACTCATTAAACTGTCAGCGAATATATTGTTGTAATATTTGATCCTGTAATTTGGGATGGCATTTCAGGAGAAATCACATCCAGATACCACAGTTCTCTCCTCCTCATTCCTCCTGCAAGTCGAGCAGCTTCAGTCCCTCAGCATGAGCTCTGTGGGCTTTAATAAATTTATTGCCATGTTCTAATTCCATTTTCGGGGAGAAACCCAGAAAGATGAACTTTGATCACGACCTATCACGTTGCATAAGGCCACTTTCCTAACTGAACAATAGCCCTGACTTGCTTTGTAAGTAGCCTGTGCATTAATGTCATGCTTAATTAGAAATCATTTTTAAAGTCTGTACTCATCGATAACAGAATTAGGTCCCCCAAATAATGCATCCTCCAATAGGCTCCCAACATTTAATTTAATATAGGGTGTAGCAGGTCTGACTCGAATTCGATAACCTATAGGTAATGATTTATGAGGTCATCCCTTTGCACCGCTACTAAGAGAAGGCGGCAGCATTTTAGTATAGCCCTTCTCTGATTTGTCAATTAATTCCTTTAGAGAAGAGGATCTGCCCATACCCTCTTATAACTTTGTATGTGGTTATCCCATATGCCAATCCTGTAATCATGGGAAACCAATTTTTCTTCTTAGGCCACTTTCACCCACTTCCCCCCTACCCCCCCTCTACATTTGTGAGATCTCGTTAAATGTCCTCACAGGCATTTCAGACTCGTGTCTTTCCCAAGGCAGTAAGAAATCCCCAAATGCACGGCCCTGTGGTGATATTATATATTCTTCCAATCGTAACAGCTTATTGTCATTGAGAAGGAAAGATATTGTTAACGATGACAGTAATTTGATTTATTTATATTTTAGTGGGCAAGTTAGCGGGGAGGCGTCGCGCAGGGACGAGCTGCGAGAACCTTTTGTTCTAGGTGGGGGCTTCACTTTTCCCTGAGGGACGAGGGGGAGTTCTCTTCTTCCCTTCCTCCCTTTTTTTTTTTTTTTTTGGGGGGGGGGGCGGGGGTGGTGGTCCCCTCTCACCCTCCCAATCCCCCCGA
>JAOTBB010000991.1:598614-622132 GCA_025629985.1 Chamaetylas fuelleborni | reverse complement strand
TCCCGCGCCGCGTCCTCTCGCGAGAGCGCCCGCGCCGCGCCCGCCTCCCCGCGCTCTCGCGAGAGCGCGCCGCCATCTCAGCGCCCGGCGGCGGCGGCGGCGGTGACCGAGCGGGACAAACCCCGAGCGGGACTCGGCTCCGCGCCTCACGGCTCTCCCTGCCGCGCCATGCTGTCCCGCCTCGTGCTGCGCGCCGGTGAGCCGGGAGTGACTGCCGGGGAGCGGGGTGGCGGGCGGGGCGGGGTGCGGGGTGCTGGCCGAGCTCTGCCCTGACGCGCTCTCTGCCCTCTCGTCCCTCAGCCCCCGCCGCGCTGAGGGCGCTGCCGCCGCCCGTCGCCGTGGGGTGAGTACCGGGGGAGCCGCCGGCATTTGTGCCTAAACAGCGTTACCCCGGGGTTTTGTCTTTTATTTTCTCATTCAGGTTGTGGCAGTATGGAATAGGGACGGTGGGAAGGAACTGCTGGAGGTTATCTAGTCCCGCCCACTTCCTGAAAGGAGGTGTGTCCAGCAAGTGCCGCCTTCGAATCGCGGAGCAGTTTGAGTTGGAAAGGACCTTAAAGTTCATCGAATTCAGCGGCTGCCATGGGCAGGGACACCTTCCCCCGGAGCAGGCCCAGCCTGCCCTTGCACACTGCCGGGGTGGGGCAGCCGAGCTTGGCTGGGACCCTGTGCCCGGGCCTCACCACTTACTACTTACTGTATTGGAAATGTGTTTGAGCCTCATCTAAGGGTGGTTTGGGGGATTCTTTCTGTCTTTTTTAATAAGAGTAATAATTGAAATGTTCTTCTTGTTCACAGGGTGTTGCACACCACAAGACCACTACACACAACTCAGCAGAGTTTGGCTCCTGTGCCACCTCTGCCCGAGAAGGGAGGAGAAGTTCGTCATGGTTTGATCCCTGAGGAGTTTTTCCAGTTTCTCTACCCTAAAACAGGAGTTACAGGTTAATATAGAATTTTACCATTTTATATTATGCTGGTTCTGTTCACCAGTTCTGGCTGCTAAAAAGGTAAAGAAAATGAGTATTTTGCATGTGTAGGTTGTGAAGAACAAGCCAGTGCAGAACTCCTGGCTCTAAAGTTAGACACCTAATGGTTGAAAGAATTCCATGAGCTTGATTTTATAAAAACATTTAGTTGCCTGTTGGTCCTTAAAACGTTTAAATGGAATTCAACATGTTTGTGAATGAGTAGAAGCAGCAGGTCCCATGTCAGGTGCAAGCTGCTTCCACTTCAAGTGAGATTCCTTGTGTCACCTTTCCCAGGTGGAATTGTGGCTCTGCTTTTTGTCCTGGTAAAATAGAACACTTCTTTCTGACCTTGTGAGCCTTTAAAGGAGCTCCCTCTTAGGTGCTTGAGTTTATTGAGCCTTGTTATGCTTTATACAAATAATGCTTTATTTCTTCTGTAGGGCCCTACATGTTGGGCACTGGCCTCCTGCTGTACCTGCTTTCCAAGGAGATCTACGTCGTTAACCACGAGACAGCAGCAGCTGCCTGCATCCTCACAGTCATCATTTATGGCATCAAGAAGTTTGGGCCTAGTGTGGCAGCTTTTGCTGACAAACTTAATGAGGTAACGGAGGAGCTGCAATTTGGCTTTGCAGTCGTTAGTAAGGAGTGGTTTTGTGAAAGTACAGATGGATTCAAACTGGCAGAGGGCAGGGTCACAGGGGATGTTGGGAAGGAATTCTTCCCTGTGAGGGTGGAGAGGCAGAGGTTGCCCAGGAGTGCCCAGAGCCAGGTTGGACATTGGGCTTGGAGCAGCCTGGGACAGTGGGAGGTGTTCCTCCCATGGCAGGGGGTGGGATTGGATGGGATTTAAGTTCCTTTCCAGCCTAAACCAATCTGGGATTCCAGGACTGGTTGTGAGCCCTCATTCTGCTCTGTTTCCATAACCTCAGCCCTGGCACAGGGCAGTTCACACAGACATTTCTCAGAGCTTCATGCAGCATTTCAGGATTTATTGCAGCTCGTTTGTTTTCCTTGCACCTGTGAGATTCTGAATTGTGGAGTTCTTTCCTTCTTGCAGGAGAAGATTGCCTCAGCTCTGGCTATGAAGAACGAGGCCATACAGACGCTGCAGACGGCCATTGAGGAGGAGAAGAAGGAGCAGTGGAGGGCAGAGGGGCGCAGCTACCTCTTTGATGCCAAGAGGGTGAGCAGGGAGCCCTGCTGCTGCTGAGTGCAGGGCAGCCCTGCTGGGCTGAGTGCAGGGCAGCCCTGCTGCTGCTGAGTGCAGGGCAGCCCTGCTGCTGCTGAGTGCAGGGCAGCCCTGCTGCTGCTGAGTGCAGGGAGCCCTGCTGCTGCTGAGTGCAGGGCAGCCCTGCTGCTGCTGAGTGCAGGGAGCCCTGCTGGGCTCAGTGCAGGGCAGCCCTTCTGCTGGGCTGAGTGCAGGGAGCCCTGCTGGGCTGAGTGCAGGGCAGCCCTGCTGCTGCTGAGTGCAGGGCAGCCCTGCTGGGCTCAGTGCAGGGCAGCCCTGCTGGGCTCAGTGCAGGGCAGTGCTGCTGCTGCTGACTGCAGGGTTTCCCTGCTGGGCTCCTGGCACCCTGCACAGAGCCTGTTCTGCTGCCAGACATGAGCCCCTGCTCTCTGCTCTGTGCAGAACAACATTGCCATGCTGCTGGAAACCAACTACCGGGAGCGTTTGCTGCTGGTGTACAACGAGGTGAAGAAGAGGCTGGACTACCAGGTGGCCATGCAGAACCTGAAACGGCAGAAGGAGCAGGACCACATGATCCAGTGGGTGGAGAGGAGTGTTGTTCAGAGCATCACACCTCAGCAGGTACTTGCTGGGCTTTTCCTGCTTTTCTTTTCAGCCTGCACAAAGATTTGCTGTTCAGGGGTCTTGGCTCACGAGCTGGTGGGTGACCTTGGCCAGGGGTGGGACTGGATGAGCTTTGAGGTCCCTTCCAGCCCAAACCTTCTTGGACTCCTTGAATCTGTGCTTTATTGGATGTGAATCTCTTGACTTCATGAGCTATAATTGTGTCCTTCTGAATCAGTAACTTAGAGGTCTAGAAAGGTTTATCTAAAACACACTTGGATGTCTGTTTTGTGTGTTGAAGTGTCTCCTGAAGGCTGTTTCCTGTCTCTTGCAGCAGAAGGAAAGCATTGCCAAGTGCATCCTGGACCTGAAGGCGCTGTCCAAGAGCGCCCACGCAGCCGTGTGAGCAGCCTGAGCCCACGGACACGCCCCAATAGCTCCTCTTGGAAACTGTATGACTCTAAAATATCATTAAACAGACAAAAAAAACCCCTCTGCTGTCTTTCACTAGCAACAGTCCCTGTCTATTTGTGTCTGAAGTCACTGGATGGTCACGCCAACCACTACAGCTGGTTTATGGTGGGAGATGAGTTGAAACCACAGTGTGTGAGATCCTGTTGGATTCCCTGGTTGGTCATGAACACTTCCAAGGATACAGAATTTACAGAGGGAGTTCTGGTGCTGAAACTGATCCCTGAGTTAGAATTCTGAGTGACAGCAACCCCAGATACCTGCTGTCCTTGTACACTTGTTCTAAAACCAGGATGTTTTGTGCTCCCATTCACCTGGTCCTGTGCTTGGAGGGGCTCTGAGTGAATCTTGTTCTCTAAAGGAGCTGGGAACTCCCTTTCACCATAAAGCCTCGTGCAGTGTTGAAAGGGTTTGGGTTCTGGGAAAAGGGCAGGAAATGTGTCAAAAGCTCATGAAAAACTTGCCCTCAGCTGACTGTGTCAGTGCTCAGTTTGAAATAGGGAAATGAGTAAATTTATTCCAGAGGAGATTTTCTGGACTTTCATAAGTCTCTTCATTTTCTTTCTATAGAAAGCTTTTCCCTGAAGGAATTTGTTAAAAATCCCAGCAAAGCACACACAGGAATGAACTCCTCCTGTGTGTGCTGAGATGTGATTTGTGTAGTCCATAAAGCCGAGTGGGCAGAGTGGGGGTGCCTCCAATCCCATTTCTCAGTGGGGTTAAATACAATTTTCTTACACCTCAGTACTTCAGCTCACCAAAGTGGTGTTCTCTAGAGGCAAGAACCTTACTTCAAGCCAACCTGAGCTGAAGCTGCCTTACTTTTTTTAGATCAACAGTTCCAGAGAATGCAGGTGTCTTTCATGGTTTCCTGTTTCTTGTCAATTTAAATAATAAAAAAGTGAAGTTGCTTAACTTCCACAATTGTGTAAGCCCACATCTGAGCTTTGAACTGGTGTGACAGATGCTTCTCACAGAGCAAGTGGTTAAACTGGTGTGCTGATACCTGGGGAGTTTTCCAGCAGCACTTCCATGGTGGGAGGTAAGATGGAGCTGGATCATTTCTTGCTTCTTTCATTACTGCAAGCACAGCACCCTGTGAGGTTTGGTGTGGGAAACTGGGAGGTTTCATGGTTTGACTCCTCTGGAATGTGGCAACAATGGGATGCAGTGGGAAAAGTGGCAGCAGCAGAGAACAGGGTGTTTATTTTCATGTTGTAATATTTTCACATTATTCACAATCCACAGTTTGCAAAGCATGTGGTGAGAAATGCCAGTGTAGGGGTTTTGTAGTAGAATGTAAGAATCCTTATCTCTAAGATTCCACGCCCAAATTTGAGAAGTTACTGTTCCTGTTTTGGTGGGAAAAGTCAATTCACTTAAATATGTCAAGGAAGGAACTTTTCAAAGCTGCTGCTGCTGCTGCTTATGAAAATGCTCACTGGGTTTTAGCTGCTGCAAAAATCATCCTGTAGGTGCTTTTAGTTGATTAAATATCCTCCATTTTCTGGGTGGGAAGGTGCCATGCCCGTCAGGGAGCAGTGACCTCCTGTGCTCAGGAACAAGACACTGGAAGGGGCTGATGCTGAGGAACTGCCAGGTTTGAGTGGCTTTGTGCCAGTTTTAAAAATTTCCAAGAAATGGATAAAAGCTAGATCAAGGCTTTTGAGTTAGAAGAGGATGGCAGGTTTCTTTTGCTGATGTGTATATCTGTATAAATATAACTCTTTTCCCTTTCTTTCAGCTTCTCTTTCTGTCAGTTAATGCTCTGAGAGAATGGGAGGCGGTTCCTCAAAATCAACTACAGGTATTTTATTTATTTTATTTTATTTTATTTTTTAAGGAATTTCCTTGGCTGCAGGTGATGTGCTGGTCCAGGGGCTGCTGTGGGGGAAGCTGAGCACAAGGGGTGTTTGGGGAAGAACTGCCTGGCTGCAGACATCATCTGAGCAGCAGAATTTTCCTGTCTGCTGGTTCTACTTTCAGACAGACTGTACAGACACAGCCCCCTGTGTGGTTCTAGTTGCTTGTAGTACTACTGGAGAAATGTGATTATTTTTGTTTCTATTGCAGTTGCACCAGAACCCATTTCCACTACTACCACTGTCCCCAGCACTGTCCCCAGCACTGCCCACACCCCCACAGCTGATTGCAGAGCTGCAGCAGTCGGATGCTGGATTGATAAGTAAATGCTGCACCTTTTTTTCCTGATTTCAAACCCAGAGTTCCCTGAGACTGCAGCCTCCTTCTGCAAGGGCAGGGTTATATATCACATATTTAACATCTTGGGGGGTTTAAATTCGGTTAGGATTTCCTAGTGTGTGCACTGGATGAATGATTCCTCAATTCCTCCTGCTCAATGCAGATACACACATGTTAATCTCTTGGGGCTGGGGATAAATTTTACACTCCATGAAGTTTGGTGAGTTTGAGCACTACTGATGTTTCAACCCCTCTGTTGAAACCAGGGATTCTGACAGGATTTTCTGTGTATCAACAGCCATGAAATACTGTACATGTCCTTGGCCTTCATCTCTGGCATCCTCCTGACTGTCCTGGTTTTTGCAATCATCTTCCTCTTCAGGAAAAGTGAGTGACACAGTCGAGGGCTTAGCAGCAGAGTGATGGTGACTGCAGAAGTTACTGAGAGAGTGGCTCAATAATGTCTGCCTTGAATAACTCTGTGCTGATGAACAGCTCATCCTTGGCAGCAGCTCCTCATGAATTATCCCAGCAGTGCTTTCAGGAAAAAATTCACTTTGCCACTGATGGGTTGTGAGGGTTTTTGTTGGTTGTGGGATTTTCTCATCCTAATCGTGGCCACACTGAATTCCTCAGTCCCTTTCACCCATCAGTCACCCCTCTCCAGCCTCTCTTGCACTGCAAACAGCTGAGGCTGGCATCCCTTTCCTTCCTAGGTTATAAAAAATCCCACCAAAATTTACAAGAGGAAACTTTCTCCCAGGTGGCAGCTGAGGAATTTCTTAGGAACACCCAGGTAAATGTCACAACTGTAATTTCTAATGCTTTATGCAGATATTCCACATTCTTGACAGAGTGGTAAATACCAATTTGGGGTGGGAGGGAGAAAAGTCACCTTTGAGACTCGACTGTTACTCAGCAGTTCTTTTGACAACTTCAGGGGTTCTGGGGCTTAACTAAACCACTGACTGGGCAGGTTAGGAGAAATCTTTTTAAAGGGCAGTTTTCCTCTGTGACATTAATTCTCTAGAAGCCCCTAAAGGAGACTCGACCCAGAACCCTGAGCCAGACTGACCAGTGGGATGAGCCAGCATTTACCAACTTCCCCCGTGCAGGGACAGGCTGTGTGTGGTGTTGAGGACAGTTAGAAGTGGGAAATTCCTGCTGAGCTGCAGTGCCTGTGCACTCTAATGTCTGTGGCTTCTCTCACATCCCCAGAATGAAGTGACCTACAGCACTCTGGTCTTCCAGCGGGGCAGGACACCACTGCCTGTGTGATGAGGATGAAATATGAAATATTTCCAAATGAAATAAAAACGTTTCCACTTTCTGGACATCAAAAGCCACGAGGGTGTTGCACCATGGGAATGCCCCCGTGCCCTCTGTGACACAGCTCTTTTTGCAGTTGTGACTGGAAGCTGTCTCCTGTTCCAAACTGGCTGCCACCAGTGTGGGCAAGTGGAGAGTTGCTCTACAGGATTTCCTCCTCTGTAGAAATCTCCCTGCCCTTGTCAAGTTTCCGTTTGTGAGAGCTACCAGAGAGAATTGAGAAATGAAAATGTTTCTCTGCATCTATCCACGTCTCTGCCCTTGCGTTTCTCTTTTCTGTCACCAACTCTTAACATTTTATATTGTATTTTTTTTATTGCCAAGTGCTCTGCTTAGTAATTTTCTGTCATTGAAGTGATGATAATGAAATGTTTGTATGCAAATCTCTGCTTCCTGGTTGGGTCCCATGAAAGAAAGGCACAATCAGAGCGTGAGAGCCAGAATCTCTGGAAATGTTCATTCACGTGTTCCTACCCAGGGTTGCAATGTAAGCACGGTGTAAAAGCCGCTCTGCTGTCAGGAGCGGGGCTGGTTTCGGCGGTGGCGGTGGCGGTGGCGGTGCCGGGGCGGGAGGAGCCGCCTGATGGCAGCACCCAGCCGGGGATGGAGCGGGCTGGGCTCCTGCCCGCCGCCCCTCCTGCCTCTCCTCCTCCTCCCGCCGCCGCGGGGACGCGGGGAAGGGTCACCAGACGCTCTGGAGCTCTGAAATTTGGTGTCGTGGGTTTGGCCACAAGACTTTCACAGGGTCAGCAGAACAACTGTTGTGGCTTTTGTTTTGCTGTTCTCTGCTCTCGCCTCAGTCAAGGCAGTTCCTTCAAGCTCTGTTTAATAGAGAAAGTAGGGGGAGCATCTCCCTCCCTCCCTCCCTCCCTCCCCCCTGTGGGCTGGGGTCCCTCGGGTGAGCAGGGTCAGCTGGCTGGGGCTGCTCTGCTTTGCTCTCAGTCCTCTCTGTTCTTCCTCCACGTCCTTGTGCCTCATTCCCTTGGAGTTTGCCAAGCAGCCTGCCAGGAATTTGGTGCAGTGTTGCTCCTCTTCCCTCAGTTTATCCAAAACACATCACAGAGTTCCCTGTGCATCATTCTGACAAATAACTTGCTGCTCTTTAGGTGGGACCTGTTCTGCTGAAGGCAATCGGGTCCATCAATGCTCACAGGAGAGCCTGCAGCAAGTTCTGATATTCTTCTGATATTTTGTGCAGTGGCTTCCTTTGGCTTGGTTATTGATAGAGCTGAGCTGTGAGGTGGGCAGAGCTTTGGCTGGAACAAGGGTTACCTCAGATAAGAAATGAGATGCCTGATCTCAGCTGGAGGAGCAGATACCAACACTCTCTAAGTGAGGAAAAGAATGATGCCCTCCCTTTTCTGCTTTTTCTAGACCACTTGTATTATTGGAAGATGGAGAAAAAAAGAACCTCTTCTCAGTTTGACCCATGTTCCCTAAATAAGGGCTGTGTGAGCTGTGGTGTAACAATTACAGCTTCTGTGCCATCCCAGGCAGGAACTGACTGAAACTGGGCAGGTTTGTTTGATTGTCATGGGAAGACTCAGCAGGCCAAAATAATGTAAAATCCATCTACTATTTATTATTACTCATGAAAATGTGAGAACACTTGCTGAAGCACAAGCTGACCAGAATCAAGTTTAGTCTGAATGGGCAGACAAGACAAATGGTGTGAGAACAGTCAGTGAGCTTGTGAGCTGCTGGATTATGAACAGCAAAGAACACATCCTGGTTTTCAATCAACTCAAACAATCCTCATGTTAAAAACCCCAAACCCCCAACTAGACAAAATGTCCATCTTCTGTGTTCAGAAATTATATTACATAAAGACATATATTCACATACAGCTTTAGAGCAGCTTCAGATCCACAGGTCCTGCAGTTTCCCAAGAGTTTCTTAGCAAAGCCAGGTGCTTTATCCATGCTCTGGTACCTTTATTTATGACTGTGGGTCTGTCGTTTGCTCTGTAAGAGCTGGCTCTGGCTTTTTGCACAGGATGTAGGTCCTTAAAATTAAAAGGTATGTGGTTTTGAACTTCTTTATCCTGTAGGCATAGATAATGGGGTTCATGGCAGAATTGGCATGGGATAAAAGGATTGCCAAGTGAATCAAATACGGGGGGATCTGAGACTCAGGGTAAAAGTAGGAAACGCAGTTTATGATGCACAGAGGCAGCCAGGAGATTGCAAACAGGAAGAGGACAAGTGCCAGAGACTTGGCTGTCTTGAACTCCTGGCCATAGAAAGCCCCAGCCCCTCTCCCAGCGGCGCCTTGGCTGAGCTTTGTGCGGATGATGTAGAAGATCTCGGCGTACAGGGCACACATGATGAGCAGGGGCAGCAGGGTCCAGGTGAAGAAGCAGAAATACACCATGAAATCCATCCTGACCACGGCCGTGAAGCTGCAGCGCAGGGGGCTGGAGCTGCTGGGGCCTGCCTGGTTCCAGCCAAACATGGGCAGCAGCCCCGCCAGCAGGGACAGGCACCAGCACAGCCCCAGGGCCCAGCACACTCTCCTCTCCGTGGTGATTATTTTATATCTGTAGGGGAAGAAATCCCAGGCGTGTTAAAGAGAAGCGTTTTAAAGCAGTTAAGGAGGAACTCACCTCTTCAGGTACTGCAGGATCATTGCTAGAAAATGAAGCATTAACTTTTTTTTGTGGGGAAACCAAATTTTATCTTGACACAAGCCCCAACCCTTCAATTGTAACAGTTGCTTTGCAGCATCAGTAAGAACTGTGCTTATGTTCCCTTGTTTAAAATTGGATGTTTAATCTATTTTATTTCTTGTTTCATTATGATCTTAGTTCTCCTCTTGCCAGGATATTGCTTTGCTGCTGTTGTCACTCCTATCTTATTTCTTGGCTTCCTTGGGTGTACCTTCCTCTTTTTATTTGGTTTGTGCCACTTGTAGGGCTAAAATTCATTCTTCAGCTTCATAGGTCCTTTCCCATTATAAAATATGATTTCTTGGATGCTTGAGGCTATGCTTTGCTTTTCTAGCTTGTGTATTTTCATTTAAATGCAAACAGTGAGTGACTTCAGTTAACTGTTAATAAGTGTTACTGTTTTTGTATTTTCAGCAAATACTAAAAGGAATTTTATTTAAAAGACAAGCTCAGAGATCTAAAAAAAACCCCTGTAACACAGTCAGCATCCTGTGCAACTAACCAAAGTGCTGAAAATTCAACTTTGCCCACAGACGCATCCTGTGACCAAATTCTGATCAGCGATAACCCCTGAGAGCACCGAGCTGCTCGTGAGCTCCCTGAGTCTCTGGAAAGCTCCTCTCAGGTGGGCTTGGGGCACAGGGAGGTGAGGAAGGGTCAGAGAGGAGGTTGGGCAGAGGAAGGGTCAGAGAGGAGGCTGGGCAGAGGAGCCCGGGCTCACCTGGTGGGCAGCTTGACCCGCAGGTACCTGTCGATGGCGATGGCCAGCAGGGACAGGATGGAGGCGTTGGTGAAGAGCAGCAGCAGGCAGCAGAGGAAGAGGCAGCTGTGGGCGGCCATGGCGATGCCCAGGCTCACCACCACGGCCAGGGGCACCACCAGCAGCCCCACGGCGGCGTCGGCCAGCGCCAGCGAGGCCATGAAGCACAGGGTGGGGTTGTGCTGCGCCTGCAGCCTCACCGCCCACATCACCAGCACGTTGCCCAGCGTGGCCAGCAGGGCCACCAGGCACTCGGTGCCGATGTAGAGCCCGTGCAGGCTGCTCAGGGCCAGGCTGCTGTTGGGCATCGCCAGCTGCTCCAGCTGTTGCTGCTGCTGTTGCTGCTGCGGCTGCGGCTGCGCAGGGAGGCGCGGGCATCGACGGCACGTGCGGATCTGCAGCGCTGCTGCTCCCGGCCCGGGGATCCTCCACAGCCGCACCTCGCTGCTATCTCATGTCCCCAGCACCCGGGCAGGCATCAGCAGCTGCAGGAACTCAGCGTCCAGGAGCCCTTCCCCTCTCTGGAGACGCCTCCTGAAGCTCACTGCATCCCTTCAGCAGCCTCGGCTCAGCAGGTGCCTTGGCGAGCTGTTTGGAAGGGACAACGAGGGAAAGAAAGCTTCCACAGTCCTTCTGACCAGCAACTTATACAGAAATAGTTTTACAGGTTCCTCTTTCAAAAATGACAACAGCAGTTGACTGCAAAGCTGCCACTTATCAGTCCAGTTAATCTCTTCAGTCAGTGTCACAACTGAGGCAGCTCAGGGGTTTGGAAAGGAGCTGCATTAAAAAATAAAAGGCTCCTGAGTGGAGGTAAGGACAAGGAGAGGTCGCTGTGCCGTTACCAGCATGGGGAAAACGAACTTGACTTGGGGAAAAATTAATTCCCAATCAAATCAGAACAGGATAACGAGACAGAAAACGGAGTTGTAAAGGCAGAGGGCGGTGCTGGAGCAGGGGCGGTGTGAGCCCAGCCCGGGGGAGCCCAGCCCGGGGGAGCCCAGCCAAAGGCGAGCAGGGCTGGGAGACAGCAGCCTCGGGCTTTGGCGCCCATCAGGATTCCAAGGAGCATTTTTAGATCCCGTTATTGAGCTCCAGGGGCAGCCCGGCCGGGCAGGTTGGGATCGGAGCCGCACAGCCCGGGGATGTCACAGCCAGAGTGGGGTGAAGGTTTGGGATCCCGGCCCCGAGCTCCTGATGGTTTTGCCATTTAAAGGCTGCACTCGGCTCGTTCCTTGGATGGCTCCGGAGAAAGGCTTCCAGCTTCTCCCGAGGGATCCTCCTACATCCTGGTGAGATAAGGATCAGGAAGGGAAGGTCTCTGCAATCTCAGCTGCGGCTTTGAGCACAGATTCCCTTTTCACTTTGGGGGTGGAGGGGAGGAGAACAAATTTGCTAGGAAAAAAATTATTTCTAAATGACACACAGAAAAAAAAATAAATCCCACAGCAATGATCTTATCGTGTGAGTCAACAACAGCCACGTCTGCTGTGTTCTGGTGGGGCTGTAAAACATCGCGGGGAGGGGAGGGCAGGGCAGGGCAGAGCGAGCCCAGCCTGCTCCGGGTGTCCCCGAGCCTGTGCTCACACTGCCAGGCTGCTCCCTTGCTGGGGACAGCAGTGTCCCCCCTTTCCTTCCATCCCAGCAGCTCCTGCTCCTGTGCCAGCAGGTGTGGAGGAGTTTCTTTCTGGATTTCAAAATTTAATGTTTATAGGGAAAAGCTCCAAGCAGGTCATAAACCAAGTGAGTTCTGTCCTGGCTCTTCCCTGCCTGGGAAGGAAGTGAAAGCAAGGCAGAGAGAGGATGTGAGTGTGGAGCAGAATCACATCTGGTGTGACAGAGTCACTGTGGGCTGCTGAATGAAGAGCCAGAATGAGAGGCTGGAGCCTGGTGTGGGGGACAGTGTCCTGTCACTGTGCCTCAGTTTCCCCATCCATGGTAAAAGAAGAGTTAATCTGGTCTACACAGAGCTGGGAAGGGCTGGACAGGAGCAGGACCCTTTTGGTTTCCCTCTGAAACTCCACATTTGGGATTTTTTTCACCTGCCCCTCCAGTGGGGGCACAGTGATGTTAGAAAACCACTGCTGGTATTTCTCACAGATGCAAAAACATGAAGAAACCCCTCCTCTGGCACACACAGAGCTGTGCTGAAAGGCAAAGTTCACTGTCCTTAGAATGCAGAGTTGGTTCCAAAGATGATTTCAGCTGCTCTCAAGAGTAAATTGTCAGAGGAGAATCAGGTCTGGAAAGCTCCTCTTCCCTTCCACATCCCATTCCCTGTGCCCTGTGCTGGGGATTCTCCTGGTGCCTCAGCAGGGTGTTTGGGACTGCCAGCAGGGGTGCCAGGGGCTCTTGGCTGCTTCTGCCCTGCAGTGCAGCCTCAGCAGAGCCCCAGCCCCGGGCAGCCCTGGCTGTTGCTGGAAGCAGGGCAGGACAGCAGCGAGTGTGTGGCACTGTGGGACAGCCTGTCCCTGCTCCCTGCCCCTCTCCTGCTGTCCCAGGATGGGTGGGGTGGGACAGGCCCAAAACTGTCCTGGCTGGGCAGGGACAGTGCCAGGGGATGTCCCCTTCCCCTGCCCCGAGCAGGCTGCAGCTCCTGCAGCTGCCTTGGGAGGAGCTTTGCCCCTTGTAAGTCCTGGGCTTGGTAAAGCTCCCAGCAGCAGCTGCTCCTTGTATGGAGATGGCATCTCTGCCCAGGGCATCCCTTCCCATGGCATCTCTGCCATTGGCATCCCTGGCAATGGCATCTCTGCCCATGGCATCACTTCCCATGGCATCTCTGCCCTTGGCATCCCTGGTAATGACATCTCTGCCCTTGGCATCTCTGCCCAGGGCATCCCTGGCAATGGCATCTCTGCCCAGGGCATCCCCTCCCATGGCATCCCTGCCCTTGACATCCCTTCCCATGGCATCTCTGCCCAGGGCATCCCTTCCCATGGCATCCCTGCCCTTGACATCCCTTCCCATGGCATCTCTGCCCAGGGCATCCCTTCCCTTGGCATCTCTGCCCTTGGCATCTCTGCCCAGGGCATCCCTGGCAATGGCATCTCTGCCCAGGGCATCCCTTCCCATGCCATCCCTGTCCTTGGCATCCCTTCCCATGGCATCTCTGCCCTTGACATCCCTTCCCATGCCATCTCTGCCCTTGGCATCCCTGGCAATGGCATCTCTGCCCTTGGCATCCCTTCCCATGCCATCCCTGTCCATGCCACTTTTCCCTCTCTCTTTCCCCATGGCCTGAGGTACTTGAGAGGCACAGACTTCCCCAACACCTGATACCTGAGATTCCCCTCGAATGTACAACCTTCCCTTTTAATTTTTAATTCTTATAGAACTCACGGTTTTTCCCCATTGCTTCTTTAATCTTCCAATATCCAATTTCATTTCTCAGCAAACCCACAGTTTGTAAAGGCAAATATCTTTTTCCATTCATCAATCAGTGGAATCCATCCCGTTGTTTCTTTTCTCTCAGTGCTGGTTTTATCTACCAGCAGATCCACAGCTCGTTTGTAAAGACAAATCCCTCATTCCTCTCAGCATTACCACCGGAGTTTTGGGCAGGTTTTTGGGTGTGGCTGTGCAGCGGGGGCAGAGCAGCTGGCACAGTTTGATGGCGCTGGGGAATGCTCCCTGCCAGCCCTGGGAGCTCCAGTCCCGGGTTATCCAGTCCTTCCTGCCCGGGGCTGAGCGGAGTCCCCCTGGCTCACGGGGAAATGAATCCTTTTGGAATATTTTATCCCCAGAGCTGCTTTCCCAGCCTGCTGCAGAGCAGCCTGCAGAGCCAGCTCCTGCATGTCAGGAGGAAATCACCTCAGTTTGTGTCTCACAGCCTCTCTGCCCGGCCCTGGGAGGTGACAGCAGATCCAGGATCCCCCTCTGCACAGCACAGAACTTTCCATCCTCGCTCTTCATTAGAGACTGTTTTAAAATTCCATGAAAATGGCATACAATAAATCCTGGGGAGATGAAAGGGAGGCTGGAGCTGGCAGGAGGTTCTTTAGAGAGGCTCTATTTACACAGATTGTCTGGCTGACAGGAGAGAAACTGTTTTGACATTTTATAAACTCTTCCACTGATAATTTTGCGTCTCAGCGCAGCAAGGCTGGGGGAGGCAGGACGGGGTGAAACAACAAAGCCAAGGCCTGAGCTCCCTTCCCAGCTCTTGTTTTTAACCACTAGCAAATTATTGAAATGCAAAGCACTGCAAAAGCAGCCGTTCTGTGCAAAGAAAGGGAGGAAAGTGCCATTATGTCCCTGATGAGCATCCTCAGGAGGGGACGCCTGGCACAGGCAGCAGCACTGCCTCTGCCCTGCCTGTCCCCAGGGCTGCACAGGGGTGTAAAACCCATTGAGCAGCTTCTCCAAATCAGTTTGTCACCAACAAAATTGAGTGGACACTGCCAGAAATGTGTGGTTTATCAACCACAGTCAATAGATGTGCTTGATACGGGGTCCCTGAATTACTCTGAATTTTGAATGTTCAGTGTCATCTCAGGCTACAAATGTCCCAGATTAAATGAATATTACCGAGGTACTTCCTAAGATTCCTAAGATTTTGGGTTATCCTGTGCAGGGCCAGGAGTTGGATTGATGATCCTTGTGGATCCCTCCCAGCTCAGGATATTCTATGAATATCTTGCTGTAGTTTATTTATGAATCATGACTCACTCTCTGACTGGCATTCGTGGACTAATTCATCATTGTCAGCATGACTGGGGGGGGTGAAGCTTATATTTCCTCTGGATATCTTTTAAGTGCTTTTTTCCTGCCTTTATTTCCCTAATCAAACCAAGATCTTATTTATAGTGCTGCCGTTTCTGTCTGGGTAAGCTCGGAGTGGCCCCAATGGCTTAACAGGATTTCTTTCCTCCAGCTTTGCCCGGGTGTAATGAACAGAGGGATTTGGTCCTGTGGCTGCCCTAATCCTCTGAGGTGCAAGCAGAGGCTTTCCCCAAGGAGCAGCAATTCCAAATGAGCAAATGGAAGCCCACGGGCCGTGGGGAGGGGGAAGGAGCTGATGGCTCCAAAGCTGAGAGGGGAGTGGTCCCAAACCCCACACTGCTCAGGTGTGGTGCCTCTGGGCTCTGCAGGGAGCTCAGGGTTTGCTGAGCCCTGGACAGGGCAGGAGGAGGGAGCTCAGCTCCCACAGAGCCAAGGGCAGCCACACACAAAGGTGCCGAGCAGGAAGGAAAACCTTTGGGCCCTTCTTTGATCAAAGATGGATGAAAACAAACCATTTTCCAGGGAAGTGGTCCTGAAGTGCCTGAGTGTGCCTGGATCTCAGCTCCACCAACAGGAAGGTGAGCTGGAGGCAGCCGGGCTCCAGGTCTGCCAGGGAAGCTCTTTAGGAAGGAAGAATTGTTTATACCTTTTTATTTTTAATGTATGTATATTTGGATCCAACCTTTTCCATGAAGCAGGGCAGAAATCAAGGCCTCTTTTGTTCTACAATTAACTCACAGACGTTTTTTGGTTCCTTAGTGAAAACAAGGAGTTTATTTTTCCTTACAACAAAACAGAGAGCTCTCCTTGCTGTAAAAAACTGCTTTGTTAATGACACTTATTGCCAGGATTGCTGGGGGGAAATAAAGTATTCTTAAATACTTGCTGCAGGTTTTGCAGCCTCACAATGATGTATCTGGAGTTTGCCCCTAGGATTTGCCTGAAGGAATCACAACACTGCAGTGGAAGGAATTTAACCTGAGTGTGGGAATGGGCATGGCCTGGGAATGGGCTGGGAATGGGCTGGGAATGGACTGGGAATGGGAATGGGCTGGGAATGGGAATGGACTGGGAATGGGCATGGACTGGGAATGGGCATGGGCTGGCAGGGCTGGCAGGGAGGAGTGACCGATGCCCAGGACACCCAGCAGCCAGAGGTGTGTGGAAGATGGTGGAAGATGCCAGGAGAGCAGAGAGCAGCCCCTGCTCCCGGCCAGGAGGCTGCAGGGCAGTGGGAAGGGCTGGACCCAGGGCTGAGCTGCTGCTCACCCTGCCCGGGATGGAGCAGGAGCAGAGGGAGAGGCAGGAGCTGTGGGATGGAAGCAGGGCTGAGCTGCTGCTCACCCTGCCCGGGATGGAGCAGGAGCAGAGGGAGAGGCAGGAGCTGCGGGCTGGGGCCGGTGCTGAGAGCAGCCCGTCAGTCTGGAATGCAGCTCCTCACCACAACACACAGCCCCGCAGCAAAACAAGCCGTCAAGTGCTCTGATAGCTCTGCGGTTTCTGTAGCTCTGAAAAGACAAGAGGAGATTTCTGTCATTCAGGTAACCTTAAGGATCAGCCCCCATCGTGCCAGGAGCTCAGCTGCCATCCTGGTTTCTCAAAGGGACGGCAGCTCCCGGGACTCTTTGTGTCTGTTTAGGGTAAAAGTGAGATCTGGGAGATAAATACCCTCATCCCCGGCGCTGTTCCTTGGGCAAACAGCCCTGGGAGCTCCATCCCTGCCCTCCCACAGCAGGGGCAGCGCTGGGGACTCAGCCTGACAGGGCAGGACTCGGCCCCACATCCACCCCCTCGTCAGGGGAAGCCACAGCTGGAGGTGGCTGCACAGCTGGCACTTTGTCCCCCTGCCCAGGTCACTGCTGGGCTGAGCTCTGTGCTGTCACTGCTTCAGTTTTCCCCCAATCCCTGCCATGAATGCTGAGACAAATTCAGTCCCTGAGCCTCAGTCCTCCCTGCCCGGGCTGGCTGCTCCTGGCAAACCCATCTGCTGCATTTCTCATTTCTCACATCAGATGGGAGAGTTTTATCTCTGCTCCCTTCCACTGCCACGCTCGGGCTGGGAGAGAGCTGCTCTCAAACGCATCTGCTGCTATTTATGCAAACACTTTCTTTCCAAAGGGCAACAGAGGGAAGTGTTGGAACCAAAGCACACCCAAGTGTTTTGAGATGTCACTGGGATTTTCAGCTGGGCTGCAGCCACACAGACAGCACAGCTCAGCCTGTGGGGATCTCTGGGTGCAGAAAGGAGAGCTGAGGGTGTCCCAGGGTGACCTGCCCGGCCCTGGCACCGCTGCCCCTGCCCAGGGTGGCAGGGACTCAGGACAGCCAGGCTTTTCCCAGACAGCTTCCAGCCAAAGTTCCTGAGCCAGAGCAGGGCTGGAAGTGACTCATGATCCGCTGAGGAGGCGACAGCTGAGTGCAGAGCTGGGCTCAGGCTGTGATACTGCCCAAACAGAGCCAGGGTGGCAGCGCTGGGAGGGGAGACCAGCACTGGCTGTGACTGAGGACACACAGGTGCCTCGGGCTCCCTCCTGTTCAGCATTTGCTTTACCTTATCCAGCCTTCCCAGAGGAAAATACCTGCTCTGCCCAAGAAAGAGGCTCAGAGCCAGGGTTATTCACTTGTGCTCAGGAAGCAATCAGAAAACAAAGGGTGCTGTCAAAAGTCTGAGTGTTACTGTGCTCGTAATTACAGTGGAGCAGCGATTAGAGGGAGCAGAGGAGCTGCCTCGCCTGCCACAGCTGCGTTAGGAGAAGCTCCTGCTCACCCCTGGAAGCAGGAGGAATGGAGGTGCTGAGGGTCTCCAAGGCTGGGGCATGATTAAGTCCTCACATCTCCAGGTGTAGGTGAGTTCATTATTACCTCACTGGTGTCTGTACAAAGCCTGTCCTGCAGCCCTTGCCTGCCTGTGCTGCTGGCCTGGGGCTGGGCTGAGGGCACCAGGAGTGTCTGATCCCTGAGTACTGGCACTGACCCTGAATAGAACCAGCTGTCAACTGGGACAATTTATTTATGAATCTTGGCTGAATCATGGACCAGTAATGAAGAAACTCCACGGATCTTACAGGGCTTCCAGAAGCTGACAGACAAATACCTGGATTGTTACTTTTACCTGCTCATCAAAACTTGCCCCTTGGCTACAATACAGTCATTGTGTGACTGTTTAAAGAAAACAAGTGTTTAAATCCCATGAAAGGAAACACGAGAAGGAGTACTTACTGGGGTAGATATTCTCTCAATTTCAATATGTATGACATTTAATTTCAAGGCAATGTTTGTCTCACTGTGTGGGTTCCACCAAACCTCCAGTCAAAGGATGTCTCTGACTTCCTCTTGCAGTTATATTTTAACTTTCATTTTATCTTTGTTTTTTTTCTTTCCTTTCCCCCACTTCCCCATACTCTACTGCCTGGATTTTACAAAATAGAAGTAGGGAAATGGCAGCTGCAGCTGCCCTAGAAATGGGTGAAAGCAGCTGCCAGTGGAGGAGGAGGTTTGGTACCCAGAGCTGGAGGAGGCGCCGCCCGGCCACGGGGAGAGCGAGTGCTGGGCTGCACAGGAAGAGCTTGGCTAATAAAAATGTGTGGTTGCAGCTGCCTTTGAGCAGTGAGCACAGTTTGTCAGCTGAAAGAGTAACACTTGTTCCTGCTCATGTCGAGCTCTGCTGTCCCAGTTTTTCCTGTTTGAGCCTGGGCCTCTGCCTGTGGCTGTGCAGGGGTCGGGGGGCTCCAGCCCCCTCTGCTTTGGCTTTGCCCTGTGCAAATCCAGCAGCTTTGCCCAAGCCACATTGCAGACTGGGGATGGGGCTAGTGAGGGCAGAATCAGGCCCTGGGCTGTGTCATGGGGGTCTCTGTGGAGGTGCCACCCATCCCTACCCAGGGGATTTGGGAAGTATCCTACAAATGGGTCTCAGTATGAGGAGCTGCTGGGTCAGATCCCAACCCAAGCACCCAATCCTTCTCCTCTGGTAGGAAATTCCAGGCTGCTACAGCTTTGGACAAGGAAATTCTTGCTTGCAGGAAGCAAAGGGTAGGAGCAGCCCATTGTGCTGCTGTTGGGCTGAAAGTGGGAATCCCTGTGCATGATCACTGGCAGCCCCCTGCTGTAGCTGAGCACGGGAAGTGGGATTTGTGCTTCCTTCCTCAGCGAGTTTCACAGCCTCTGATGGTATTTATAAAACCCTTGAACCAGAAACCCCAATCAGTTTCTGCCTTTCTCCTGACCCTGCAGAACTGCAGATACCAGACTGGCTCCAGGCTTTTCTGGCACAATCACAAGGCAGGGAAATGTTTGGGAAGCTGCATGAGAAGCTTCCATCCCATGTCTCTGTCACAGTGACAGTCACACAGGAGGAAAGCCCAGGTGTTTTTGGTAGAGGAAGCCTTGTTCCTGCCTGCTCACCCTTTCTGCAGCCCTGTGCTCACATCCCTAGGGCTCAAACCAGGAGAACCCCTCTGTGTTTGCACTGGGGCCAGCCTTTCCTGTGATTTCCAGTGACTTTGGGGCACGGGATGAGCTGGGGGAGGAGCAGGGCTGCAGTGCATGGAAAAGCCAGTCCAGGAAACCTGCTGGAGCTTTGGCAGAGCCCTGCCTTGGGATCAGCCCTCCCTCCCCAGATCCCACAGCTCCAGGCTCATCTGCCTAATTACCCAGCAGCTTCACCCAGCCAGACAGTGGGCACGGAACAAACCAGGCCTGCAGTGGGAGCAGGGATGGGCTTCTGGGGAATCTGGTCCTGTCTGCTCTGGGAACAGGCTCAGGGCAGAGCTGGGCTGTGTTCAACCATCCCTTATGCTTGGATCCCTGGCAAGGACGGCGTGGGAGGGGAGGTGTGAGCTGTGACCCTCAGCCAGGGCAGCTGCTGGCAGCCATGTGGGTGCTCACTGTTAATTACATCATTAAGTCATTATTCATAATGATACACTGCAATCTCATCTGTAAAAATAATATTATGCTTGCACTTCAAAGGCTTGTGTTGAGATCTTTGGAATGAGCAGTTTTTTCTTGATTCTCCCCTGAGTAGAGTTTAAAGAATGATTATTGTAAGTTTAGAGAGCACCAGTTCCTTCCTTGTGCAGTTTAGGTTCAGACACTGAGGACAGCAGCAGGATGCAGTCAGCACCTTGACTTCTGACAGCCAGAGCAGAAGGATAACGTGTTATTAGCCTGCATGGTGTCAAACCCACTTTCATTTACTCTCCAGCCCTCTGATTCTATCAGCCAGCAATCCAAGGTCATTATGCAATCACAAATTGTTTCTGAATTTCATTAGATCAGCAAATGGGCCTTAGCTACATATTTACATCAGCTGAACTTGTGATGATTTATCCAATTGGGCAATTATTATTTTGGAATAAAAGCAGTCCTGAGGGATTCTGCTTCATATTAATTTGCCTGTGGAAGACTCAGTGCAACCTCTGCAACTCAGCTGCAAAAGGTGAAAAATTGCAATCCTGTTGCAGGTTCTGGGATAAATAAGTGTTCTTCTTTCAGTCTTTAACTCCTGCCATATAGCAGGAAAATGGGAGTGAAATCTTGGTATAATTTAGTATGAAAGGATTAAGACTGCAGAGCTCGGGAAAGAAGTTATTGTGGCAGCTCCTGTTTTGTATAAATAGATGGGCTGTGATAAATTACACCTTTTTAAATAAAACTGCTGTGTGAAGGGTCACTGGATTTCTTGGGCTGTGTCCAGGGCATTACAGGCTGTGTCCTGTGTGTGACAGGATGCAGAGAATCGATTCTCTTTGCCTCATAACCTTGTGCTGTTGCTGAGCTGGTGTGGAGTGGAAACCCCTGGTTTGGGGTTGTCAGCGGGTTCCACCCCTCAGGCAGGTGCTGTCAGTCCCTGGAGACCTCCCTGGAATAATGGGATTTGTTAGAAATGGGGAAAGGCACCGAGGGACAGACAAGGTGTGGACATGGGAGGTAACACCCTGCTGAGAAACTGGGTTTGCTGAGGAGCAATCCTGTGCTGCACCAGAGAAAAGGAGCAGCAGCACGGAGTGAAACAGCTCTGAGGGGCTGCACGTGCCTGCCTGAGGGATTTGGGGCTGGGAGAAACAGAGATCCAGATTTATTCCCTGCTGCAGTCACTGGGAAAAGTGCCTCTGATTTCAGCTGAACTTGGACCTGCTTCTCCTCTTCTAATCGTTTCATAACCAGCTTCACGTTCATCCAGATCTAATTTCATGTACTTGCAAAGCCTGACTCAGCAATAAATGTTATCAGCTTCCACTCCAACCTGCAGAAAATGGGGGGAAAAGTCACCGTTCCCAGAACACACATCAAACAGGAGCTCTGTCCTGCTGAGTCAGGCCCTCCGTGTGCCCGGACCCTCATTGTTTAGAAACTTGGGAGATGGTCCACAAGCCATGAAACAGGTAAGTGTGTGATTCCTTGGATACAATAAAACTCTTCAGTCAGTGCTCAGTGGGAAAAGCTGCAAATGGGTTGATATTTGGGGCAAAGTTTGTTAAAGCTTTAATTTCAAAGGAAATTTGGGGTAAAGCCTTGCAGAATTTCAAACATTTCCATGTACACTGAGCCTGGTGAAGGAACTGCATCCCTCACAGTTTCTGCCCATAGAAATGTTTCTGCACAGCTTTTCAAACAAAAGTTACTGCTGATATTCTGTCCCCGCCTGTTTTCCAGCCTCATGTTTTTAAACATTGAGCTAGTAACTTCCTAAGGTCACAGATTTCACGATAACGTTTGTACTCTGAAGAAACAAGTTGCTCAACCACGAGTGCTGAGCATCCTTCAAGGCAGATGCTTTTGCCACCCCGACTGTCCCGACTGAGCCTCTCAGTGCTGAGGCTGCCAAGTCCTTGCTGCAGAGACAGAAAGTGTGGAAATCCTCTGCTGACATCGCCCTGCCTCCAGCGGTCCACAGCCAGCAGTGATTCACCCGCTCGCTCCCAGCACGGTGGTCCCCAGGGAAGGAGACACCTCTTAAGCCATAAAAACAGGGATTTGCAGATCAGTATCAGCAGCCACAAGTTGTACCTGGAAGCAAAATTCTGCGCTGTGTATTTGTTTCTGCTGCACACACAGAGCTGTGAGAGGGAGAACTGGAGCAGTCTCAATTACACAGGGTGAGTGGGGACTCTGAGCTCCGTGTGTCTCTGGCCTCTCACTTGCTGGGGATTTCAGATAAGTCATTTAATCTTTGTTTTCTCCTCTCTACAGCCAGACAAATAATATTTAGCATTTTTGTTGGACTTCTGGATGAAAGGCAGCATGACTGCTAAAATATTGCTGCTGTAGCCTCAGACCTCAACAAATGTGCTCGTGTCCCTGAAGTTTTGCAAGTGGTGATAGAGGAGTGTGGGGAGGCCCGTGGGTGCGCTGCTGCTGCTGCTGCCTCTGGCAGCGTCCTCTGCATCTCCCCAGGGACAGTGGCTGCACCCTCGGCTGTCCCTGGGTGTGCAAGGAGGTGACAGTGCTGGGAAACACGAGAGATCCCTCTGCATTCCATGGAGAGCCGGGCATTGCAGCCATGGAAGCAGCTACAGCTCCTCCTGGGGTATTTATACATTCTTAACGAGGAAAGCAAGTCCCTGAAATTTACTGTTGATGTTAGCTCTTCTGGAGTGTGGAGTTTAGAGCTGAATTACAGTTTAAGTTGGGGCTAATGAAGTGATCTCCCTGTGCTGGACTTCTGACCTGATCCTCCCTGTGTGGCTGCTCACTTACAAACCCTCGGGGACGAAAACACCCTCAGGACTTTTCTGTTTTCTTTCCCCGCGTTTTGTCTGTTTCTTGCTGGTTTCGTGTGTTTCACTCCGATGTCACAGCTCTTTATTTTGGCGCTTTTCTAAAGAAATAAACAAACCCCCCCCCCACTGAAGTGCTGTGTTTCCAGGAAAGCTTCTCCAGGGGTGAAGGTGATGCGCGCTGCTCCTGAGCCCCGCGGTGCGCAGTGCTGGGGACCTCTCGGTGACTCTTGTCCTGCGCGGTGCGACAGAGCAGCATCACCTCCGTATGGAAACAGCCTCAGCCCAGCCACCGCCGGCCCCTGCGTGCTGCCCGCCCTTCCCGTGGGGAAATTCCCACCCTGAGCCTCCCTGAGCCCGCTCCTCCAGTCCCTGTTCGCTGCGATGAGATCCCAAACGCCCCCCGGCTGTCCCTTCTGTCAGGGAGTTGTGCAGAGCCAGAAATTGCCCCTGATCCCCCTTTTCTCCAGGCTGAGCCCCTTCCCAGCCGCTCCTGGTGCTCCAGCCCCTTCCCAGCTCCGCTCCCTTCCCTGAACCCGCTCCAGCCGCTGCAGAGGGGCCCGGGCCGGCTGGACGCGCATTCCCCACACGGAGCAGCCCCGCTGGATGTGCCCATTCCCCACACGGACAGACCCCGCTGGATGTGCCCATTCCCCACACGGACAGACCCCGCTGGACGTGCCCATTCCCCACACGGACAGACCCCGCTGGATGTGCCCATTCCCCAGACGGACAGACCCCGCTGGATGTGCCCATTCCCCACACGGACAGACCCCGCTGGATGCACATTCCCCACACGCACAGACCCCGCTGGATGTGCCCATTCCCCACACGGACAGACCCCGCTGGATGTGCCCATTCCCCACACGGACAGACCCCGCT
>JAOTBB010000991.1:576991-597066 GCA_025629985.1 Chamaetylas fuelleborni | reverse complement strand
CCCGCAGTCCGGCGGGGCCGGGCGGTGTCAGCGGGGCCGCGCCGGGCGCTCCCGGCAGCGAGGGGAGGCGGCTCGGCCCCGGCCCGGCCCCGGCCTCGGCCCCGTTCTCGTCCTGCCCCGGCCGGTCCGTCCTGCCCCGCCGGACATCCTCATCCATCTTGTGCGGCACCGGGCGGGCTGTGCCGGCCGGGCTCGCAGATAGGCGGAATTGTTGCGGTGTTGGCGGGGTCGGGTGTGCGCCCCGTGCTCGCTGCTCCCCGCGGTGCGGAGGGGCGCAGGGGCTGCTGCCGGGCCCGAGGGACAGCGGGGCTGGAGGCACGGAGGGTGAGCTGGCACGGGGGGACAGGGGACAGGGGATGGCAGGATAGGACACGGGGGGTGGCAGGACAGAGGACAGGGGATGGCAGGATAGGACACAGGAGATGGCAGGATAGGGAACAGGGGATGGCAGGATAGGGGACAGAGCAGGATAGGACACAGGGGGTGGCAGGACAGAGGACAGGGGATGGCAGAATAAGGGACAGGGGATGGCAGGACGGGGCACGGGCTCCACGAGCTGCTCCACTTCGGCAGCCCGGATGGGCGGGAGGAGGTTTGGGCAGAGGGGACAAGCCAAGGGGGAACCCCTCGTGAGCCACGTGGAGCCACGGGCTGGCCCATCCTCATCCTCCGGCCCATCCTCATCCTCCACTCCCAAGGGCTCGTTGTGTCAGACTGCCTCAGCTCTGAAAAGGTTTCTTGCACTTCCTTCAATTGCTTTAAAGAGAAACGGTTCTCTGTATAGGGAAACTTTGGTGTTTCGATACTTCTCGTTAATTGGTGACTTTGCTTGCGATATTCGAGGTGCAGAACGTGTGGCTTTGGTGCAGGATTCCTGTGAAGCTTCCTCAGTGGGAGGGTTGGGGTTTGGACACAGAGTCAGTTCTGACTGACACAGAGCTGGGTCTTGCTTTGCTCACAGCTTGGAAAGAGCTGCAAACAGGAAGGGCAAACCATGAAAACTCTGGGTTTTTTCCTTTCAGTAGCTTAACAGGAGAGATAATATTTCTTAAAATAGTTGTTTGACTTGAAAACGCCTGTCTGCCTTCGGAGTATTGTATCTGCACTCTGTAATTTCTGTTGTAATTCTCTCTGAGTAGTTGTGCTGCTCCCCATAAGGAGACACCAGATTATGTGAAGAGTTGAGGAAGGCGGCTGTTCAGCTGACAGTGCCTGTCTGCTGTGAAATGTTTCACTGTTGTGATTCGTGTCATTGCTTTTTTCATGCTGAAGTGGTGTGTCGGTAATTCTCCCTGGTGTCGTGGATCCTCGGATCTAATGTGGGAATTTGTGAGACTCTCAGGAAGCAATGGATGAAGCTTGGAGAAACAGAGAATGGCACCTTAGCAAAGCTCTGTGCCTTTAATGAGAAGTTATCCAAAACCAGGCAAGTTAAAGGGAAGTTCCAGATGGAGCACTCTTTCTTTTGTGATCTCTGCAACTTTGTGAATTCGCAGAAACGATGTATTTCACAAGTATGAAATGCTGATTATTCTGACATCATTATCACGTTGCTATAGTGACTTCATTACGCTGGGAATGCCATGTTCACATCCGGTTGCTATGGAGAAAATCAGTGTCATAAATAAAAACACTTAATGTTCTGTTCATCCCTGTGGCAGGAAAAAAGGCATCGATTTATTGACGTGAGCGAAGACTGGCAACATATTCCAACAGAAGTTGTCAGTGCCAAGTCACAAGCTGGGGAATTGTCACTTGCCATTCTCGGCAGATTGTCCCTGCCTCTCTGTGTTGTGGCAGGTAGCAGAAGTTGTGAAATGCTGCTTTTGGAATGGAGGGTGACCGAGCGTCTGTCGTTCTTCAAGGTGGAGTCGGCAGGAAGTGCTGTGCTCGCACCGCTTCTAAAAGTAATCTGTTTTCATGCGCAGTGTTTGTGCTGCTCAGCCCCTGTCAGGGAGCAGAGCTTTCCCCTCCAGAGCAGATGCAGCTCTGCAGCTGTGTGTGGGGATGCCCAGGAGCCGTGGGGCTGAGGGAGCCTCGGTGCCATCCCAGCCCAGTGTCACAGCCGGGCTGTCACCCCAGCGCCGGCTGCCATCACGTGTCCTGCCTCTGCCTGCCTGGCTTTAGGGTAAGGAGCTTTGCTGGAGGTTTTGAGAGGATCTCCTGCCAAACGGGCTGCACTGCTCGCACAGCATCAGTGCAGTGACAGGTTCATGCTTTTATTTGGAGACTGCTGTTTACACAGAGCATCGGGACAGTTTGTATTGCAGACCGTACACTGCAAATATACAGACGTAGTGTATTAGTGATACATTTCGTGGCTGCTCAGCCTGTCCGAGGACTGTTCTGAAAAAAACTGAAAAGTAATTAAATGGCAGGAGTGTAGCATGTGGATGTACTTGAACATTAAAGTTTTAATTGTATATTGAATCATCGTCCTGGGCATAAACAACTGCAAGCATTTGTTTGTACTTTACATTGCAGTGCCTTTTCTCGTAGCCTGCACGTGCACAGTGCACTCAGTGGCACTTTGAACTTGTGCTCAGTGTTTAGAGAACAGATTGCTTCTGTGCAGCTTTGCAGGCTTAAAAAATCGTCCTCCAGAGGAATCCTAATACTCTGACAACAGGAGCGTGTTATCCGTTTTCCTAGGGAAAACAAAGTGAATCTTTTGAACAGAAAGTTCAAACCTTTAGGCTTTATATTTGAAGTGTTTTTTATGTGTAGCTGTTTGAAGTTCAGAATTATCCTTGATCCAGTGTTACTTTCAACCTTGCCAAAATCAGCTCAGCTGGCTCTGGCTGTGGATCCCGATCAAAACTTTTGGGTTTTAGGGTAATATGGGAGACTTCCTATTTTATCACTTTCTTTTAATTTCTGATGAGCCACGTTAGTGTTGAACATCAATCACTTCTTACAACTTTGTGTATTTATTCTGCAGAAGCAGATTCAAGGGAGACACGACTTTTAAAACTTGGTCAAGTCCTGGGGTGGTGTTTGGATTTTTTGCCTTGATTTGGGGGGGATGTTTGGTTGTTTTTTCAAGATGAGGTAGTGAGGATGGTGGTTAAAGTATAGCCTTAGTTCATTTTATGTTGAGCTCTGAAGTACTTACTGATTTTCTTTTACTCTTTTATTTAATAGTTAATTGGAAATTAAACAGAAATTGAATGGAAGTGTCTTCTTAAAAGGGTGCTTCTAAGTCCCAGGGTCAGATTTTCCTGCAGGCATTTGTGTTTGCACTTTGGGAAAGTTGCTGCTGCTGGAAACATGACACCTAATGGCAGAGATGAGTAAGGATGTCCCAAAGTTTTCTGAAAGAACTGTTCATCTTGCTGAGCTCTCTTACTTGGTCCAGCCTGTCTTGCTCAGATGTCAAAACTTGTGTGAGATGTAAAGAGTCTCTCTCCATCCTTCCCATGGGCTCCCTGCAGGTCCTGGAAGGTAGAATCAAGCTCAGGAGGTTTCAGTTAGTGGGAATGGTGAAACAGAGCATCAGGTTATGAAGATGAGTTTGTGCCAATGCTCCCTGAGCAGGGGATGGATGGCAGGAGGGAGGCCCAGTTTTTGTGGGTGAGAATTCCCCAGACTGGTTGGGTCCTGCAGTTCAGAGCAGCAGTGAGTTACTCACCCCCTGAGAGGTGAGGAAGGCAAGGCAGAGACTGAACTCCTCTGATTTCCCATTGCTGAACCTTTATTGTTGAGCATTCAGAAACTCTTGGAAGCAAGAACCAAGTGGGAATCCAACTGATGCAGTTTAGTTTCCAGCATGAGTGTTAGAATGAAAAAAACCATGAGTGTTGGTAAGTGAAGAGCTGTTGAACAGAAGAGAGAGGATTAAAGCAGGTGTGATGCAAATACCCTTGAATTGTGCCAGTCCCACTGCAGATGGAGGGAAGGAGTTGGGAGAACCAGAAGCTGCAGCTGCTGACACACCTGAGCCAGGGCAGTGTCCTTCAGCCCTGGGCTGCAGCAGGACTGATGAGGTGCCTCTGCTTTGCCTGTGACAGTGGGAAGAACGTGACCTGGGGCTTTTTCTGGCTGCCAGAATTACACCAAACAGGTGACATTTGGTCTCTGTCCTCAGAGGTACCAGGGTGTTATTTGCAAGGAGCAGCCTGCATTTATGGGAGTTCCATGGAGCTGCCTTTCTGTTGTAACAAATTGAGGGTCTCTGCTGGTTGTTTTTCAGCTGGCTGTGCTTGTTGCTAGTGACTGTTGACATCCTCTGTGAGCTGGTTTGACATGTCTGACTGAAACCCTTTGCAGCTAAATGGCTCATTATCAGAAGCTTCCTGTTATTTCCTGTGATAGCATAATTTGGTTAATTAATGTCTGTTTTCTGAGCTCCCCTCAGAAGAAAAGGGGACCCAGTGACAGCAGAGCATCAGTCAGGACACACCTGGGCCTGCTCAGCTCTTGGTACCTGGTTTTTACACTGAAGCACTTTGTGCTGCACTCTGGTGCCATTTCACTCCCAGGTTTGCTCTGAAACAAGTTTTGATCTGCAAAGGGAGCTGGTTACTGAGAGTTCACTTCTTCCCTTGCAAATACTGCAATAATTAAGGTTGTGTAGAATAATCCATTTAATGATATTAAGATGAGGAGGCTGTGGGAAGAAGGGTGGTGCTCAAGGAGGAGCCACTGAGCCTTACATTCCTGATCAGAAATGCTGTTTAGACTGGGATTGCCTGCAGTGCTGTGGGAGGAAATGGGACACCAGAACCCGTGTGGATCTCCTGTCCTTCTGGGGTCTGTACCTTCTGCACTGGCAGGCTGTGCTCAGAGCAGCACACCTGGCTGCAGGTGAGCTCAGAGCTGCCTGTGTGTGTTTCTCCTGTGGCAGCAGAGCCCAGGGCAGGGCTGGGGCTCAGTCTCACCCTGCCAGCTGCTGGAGCAGGTCGGGTGGCTCTGCTGAACCCGACGTGGCCACATGAAGACGGTGCCTGGATGTTTTGATGTGTGCTCTGCTCCCTGCTGCCAGTGCTCAGGCAGGTACTGGGAGTTGGGAAATACCTGCTGTACCTGACCAGGCACTTCCACTGCAGCTGCAGTGGCTTCACCTGAACCCAGGTAAAGGCACAGTTTGGGTTTTTTTCGGTTGAGGAATCCAGATGCTGACAAAAGCAGACTTGGTATGCTTTGAAAACTGCTGGTTACTTTATTTTGATGAACAAAATCATCAGTCTGAGGGGGAAGTCAGACCCTGCACAAGAAGCAGCAGTGACAGGACAAACAGCCAAAAAGGAATCTCCAAGGCTCCTCACAGCCCCTGGTTGCAGTGGTTGTCTTGGCTCTTTCACCTATTGGACTTTGTTTAAGTTAAAGTATGGGCAGCCAGGCAGTGGCAGTTCTGTTGAGCAGGTGGCCCGAGGCATTGTGGTTTGTTATTTATTTTGAATATTGATAAGATGGAAAACACTGAAATCCATCTGGGGCACTGAAGCAAGAGGCCTGGATGTGCCCACAGCAGTGACTGTGTTGGGGCTGAAACAAATCTTTATTCATCACTGCAGTGAGGCAAAATGTGTTCAATGTAAGGAGCAGGATGAGCATTTCTGTAATAGGTGATTGCTGCTTTGTCAAAACCCTGCTTTTTGGGAATGCACTGCAACTGGGAGCGTGTTTGTCAATGGGCTGTGTTGCATAACTGCTGCTTGCTGGAGCATTGCAGGAAAACAGACACTTGCATTTCCCTTGTCAGTGACTGCAGAGTCAAGGCTGGCTGGAATGTTTTGGGTTTTTTTTTAGTCGAGATATTTGTTGGATTCAATGATGTTGTGTTCTGCAGTGTTCTAATACTGAAAAAATGTGAACTTGTCATGTTTAAATCAGGGTATTGCGTGTGAGCTCAGGGCAGTGCAGGCTGCTGGTGATGGGTCTGAGCTGGGGCTGCTCCTGCTGCAGGTTCCTGTCCAGGGGAGGAATCTGGGGGGAATCAGGCATTTCTGACAGTTTCAGCTGGAAACAGACCCTTAGTCTGGAAAGCACGGAGGGCGTGGGAGGAGCACTTCAGCTGGATGCATTGCTTGCCGTGCCTTTAATGTTGGATTTTTATGTAATATTCTTTTCTCTCATGCAAATAAACTTGGAGTTGTAGGGAGGGGCAGCTGAGAAGAGGAAAACTTTCATTACAGACAGCTGACATGCAGAATAACATCTTTTTATATGCCACTCAGCACGTGATAGTTAAAAGTAACTCATAGTTCACTGGGTAAGGCTATTTCTGGTGCAATTCTTTTTTTGTGTAACAGTCTCATTCCAGCACATCTTGCTTTACCCTGAGATTTGATGGGTTTGTTAGTCCTGTGCTGAGGAACAGGTACTGAAGAACGGAAATCCTGATGGATTTATGAAGTAAGTATGGGTGAAGATGAAATAAATTCAGTCAACTGTTGCTTTCTGCTTTAGATTATAACACTAATTGTAGCTGAAAATAGCATTAAGATTAAAGATACAGACTGAAGTGGTTCCAGACAGCCTTTCTCATGAAATATTTATGCATTTAGGGCTTTTAACTCATCAGATCACTTATGAAGTTGTGGAGGTTACAGTATTATTGTGGCTTTGCCTTGTTTTGTGAATACACTGCATTGGAGTATTGATCACTAGAATGCAGTCAGAGCTTTTTCAGGAATCCCATTTGAAATGATCAAACAGATGTTGTAATGCTCCAGGGCACTTTCCTGGGTAGTGTGATTCTGAGAAAGTGGGTCTTGTCCTTTTCTCTGTGATTTCAGTACTTTGCAGCCTCTGTTAAAGGAACTGTTTGCCCAAACCCTTGTCATGAACACAAAATCCATTCAGCACCAGAGCAAACTTGGGCTGGGTGGCTTGGCAGGTGTCAGAAGAATGAAGCTGTTTCTGCAGTGCTGTAACTTCCCCTGTCCTCTCCATGCCAGCTTCACATCCACTGCGTCTCTATGGGCAGAAGCTGAAACAGATTTAGGAACTTTTTAAAACCAGTGATGGTAGTACTGTGCTGAGGGCATGGGTTGGGCTGATGCTGTATTTGCAGATTTAAAAACAGATGTTTTTACAGGGAGTTTTAACTTTGGTGAGAAGGTGTCCTGACCACGGGGAAGGCACAGAAATTGTGGGAGATAACAGTGAACACTGAAGTGAGGTGTGCTGTGTTCTCAGGTCCTGCTCCCAGAGCAGCACCCCTGTCCCCAGGCCCTGTGGTTGACAAATTTACATACTAGTGTGGGAGAGATGATTTTTTCCTTTTGCCCTCCGTGTTATCATTTCAAAGGCACATGTTCAAAACAAGCCATTTTGAGTTGCTGTGTGCAGGGGCAGGGCTGGCAGTGCTGCTCAGGGGGAGGATGTGTCCTCCCTTCCGTGTGAGCCCTGCCAGCCCCTCTCCTGCCAGCAGGGCTCCAGCTGCCCTGCCCTGGCCTTGCTGCTCTTTACAGGCAGCTCTATAATTGTCTATTTTAGTTGTAATCAAGCTTGACCTATAAATACCAAAATGGCTCGTATAAAACTGATTAAACTATCAGCGCTGTTTCCTTTAATGCCACCTTTTATTCACCATAAAGGAAATTCCAGGATGAGTTGTCAAAGGAGTTTTGCCCTTTTAAGCAGGTTCAGGAGGATTAAAAACTTCAGAGAAGCCCTGGTGCAGAGGCCAGGCCTGGCAGGGGTTTGGTTAGAGCCCCGCTGGCCTCGAAGCGCTCGCTCTGGCACTGGAGTGTTAATAACTCTTTGAATATTCCTTCAGTTAAAACCTTCACACAGAAGAAAGTTTCATTTTTGCTGTAGAAGAAAACTCAGTTTCCACCCCCACTCTGCCCCAAGGTTCCAGGAAGCAGCATTAAAGGGCTGTGCTAAATACTGGAGGATTAAGCACCGCATTAAATAACTTAATTTCTTTGCGAAACGTAGTGAAACTGTTACTTTCCCCTCTATTTGAAGTTAATTCTGTGCTCTTACTGCTATTCAGGTTCCTATCAAGCCTTGAAATCTGCCATGAAAAGCTTTCAGGAGGTGCAGTCCTACTTGGCAGTGCTAAAACACATCCGTTGTGGGCTGTGTTTAAGTCCTCATTACACGGATACTCATTGCTGCAGGGGGTTTATTTAAACTGATAAACAAATGTAGTATTAATAAGTGGCCATATGGCCAGTGGGGCTTTTCATTCTGAGGATGGTTGTTCAAAGGGGCGTTGAATGAGCGGCAGTTGCGTGGGAACGGGAGGGGTTTGGTCGTGGCTGCCACACACCAGGCACGAAGTGAAAATCTCTGGGCTGCACATGCAGAGCTGACCTTTAGAACGGGCTGCAGGCTCGGATCCAGGCTACAAACACACACACACACACACACACACACACACACACACACACACACACACACACAGAGATTGGTGCAGCTGTGCCAGGCAGATTGACAGAATCTCAGTATTTTCTGGAATTTGTGAGTTAGCCTGAAGAGCTGGGATGTGCCTCGTGTTCAGAGGCTTGGTATTAGTGTTAGGATGTGTCACTGGTGAGTATAAATCCTAGAATTGTGGCGTGGTTTGGGTTGGAAGGACCTTCAAGCTGATCCAGTGTCACCCCCTGCCATGGGCTCCTTCCCCTGTCCTGGGGGGCTGCAGCCTGGCCTTGGACCCTTCCAGGGATCCCAGGACTTCACAACCCTTTGAGTAAAGACTTTCTTCCCAATACCTGATCCTAACCTACCCAATGTCAGTTTGAAACACATGGGAAGAGCAGTTTAAACCTCTCCAATTCCATTGAGAAGTTTCACATAACCCTTAGTGGCCTGCAAGCTTCATCTCTCCATTAATTTTTTTACACTGGAGGCCAAGTAAACTCAAACTGGGCTTTATGACCAATGTCTGGTCACTGATACTGCAGAAATGAAATCATTAAAGTGCAAGGTGAAATTTCAGTGGCAATCTATCTACCTCATGTCACTTATTTACTCTTAATTATATAAACCAGGAAGAATAGTGGCGAACGTTGCCAAGCTACTATCAGCACAACAAGTTATTCCTACCAAGTAGAATGGAGTTGGTCTTTTGCTACAATTGAGTCTCCTCAGGTTTGTCTAGAATTTAATCTGTTTTATAAAAGGTCAAGATATTTTTTCCACTAAAGCAAATGGAGAGGAATGAAAAACTTTATAGGGCTTAAAAATCCGTGGCAAGCTGTGGATGTGGTAGGCAGCAAATGGAGGAAGTGCCCTGAACGGCTGCTGCGTCTAATGGCGATGCCCTTTAATGTGTACGTGTTTGGCTGATGAGGAAGGGGGAAAGGAAGTGGTTTTTTCATTTTCTCTTAAAAAAAAAAGGTTGTGGAGACCTCCTGTGAATGGTCTCTGCTGAACTACTCCAGTAGGGCTAGACGGGAAAAGGAGAAATGGCGAGTGTGGCTTGGGAGGAGCTGTGAGCTCACAATCCCTCCTACCAAAGGCTTCAGATATTTGTGATTGAGCAGAGTGTCCTGCCCTGGCTGTGCTGAGCTGTGTGTCCTTGATGGCTGTGCTCAGCTGTGTGTCCTGTCCTGGATGGGTGTGCTCAGCTGTGTGTCCTGCCCTGGCTGTGCTGAGCTGTGTGTCCTGGATGGGTGTGCTGAGCTGTGTGTGTCCTGTCCTGGATGGGTGTGCTGAGCTGTGTGTGTCCTGTCCTGGATGGGTGTGCTCAGCTGTGTGTCCTGTCCTGGATGGGTGTGCTGAGCTGTGTGTCCTGTCCTGGATGGGTGTGCTCAGCTGTGTGTCCTGTCCTGTCCTGGCTGTGCTCAGCTGTGTGTCCTGGATGGCTGTGCTGAGCTGTGTGTCCTGCCCGTGTCCAGCCCGTGCCCATGTCCTGCCTGTCCTGCCTGTGCCCATGTCCAGCCCCTGCCCGTGTCCTGCCCGTGGCTGTGTCCTGCCCGTGTCTGTGTCCTGCCCGTCCTGCCTGTGCCCATGTCCTGCCCCTGCCCGTGTCCGTGTCCTGCCCATGGCTGTGTCCTGCCTGTTCTGCCTGTGCCCATGTCCTGCCCATGTCCGTGTCCTGCCCGTGGCTGTGTGCTGCCTGTTCTGCCTGTGCCCATGTCCTGCCCCTGCCCGTGTCCGTGTCCTGCCCGTGGCTGTGTCCTGCCTGTCCTGCCTGTGCCCATGTCCAGCCCCTGCCCGTGTCCTGCCCGTGTCCCGCAGCTCAGGCTCAGTGTGGATGCTCCCAGTGCCGCAGTCCGGCCGGAGGGGAGGCTGCCAGCTCTAGCCCTGACGTAGAGCTTTGTTCTAATTTGGGGATGCAGTGTGTGTTGCTCTTTGAGTTGTGCTGCTGGCTTCCTTTCCCCTGCCTTTGTCTGGCTGGCACATGTCCCTAGCAACTTGCTCCCAGTGCAGACCAATAGGACAAAACATAAATTAGCCGTTTCAGCACGGCAGGCTTTGCTGCCCAGAGCCCTGGTTCCTTGCCTGGAGAGCTTCTGTAGCAAAACAATTTCCAATGAATAATTAGGCAGGCACCTCCATAGAAGTTAACATTATGTTATTTGAAATTGCAGGTTCGGTGTGAAGCTGATTGCACAAAAGATTACAGGCTGAGGAGGATCAATCCCAGAGTGTTTGTGCACAAAGTGACTATTTCCAATGACAGAATTATTGCTGTTTTCTGAGAAGTCCGTTTCTCTGCCTTGTTTGTGTGGGCTGCAGTTAATTTGCTGGAAGCTCCAGCTCAGCACAACACGAGTCGGAAGGGCTCTGTTGCTGGAGGACTTTACTCTTTGCCCAGGCTCTTGTGGCCTTGGCCCTGGCTCAGGAACACGGAGTGGTGCAGAAAGTGGTGATGGGGATGTGGCTCTGAGGAGCACACGGCTGGGCTGTGAGCTTTTGGGAATGGATGCAGGATTTGAAGGTTGCTCCTGCCTGTTGTGATGGAACTCTTCAGATAACACTTCTGGCCAGTGTTGTTCTCCTGTGTTCTCACACAGCTGTTTGCTTTTTGGCTTGTCACCAGCTTTATTTTCTGTGTGTGCTTCTTGCCATGTCTTTTGGTGGTTATTTGTTACCTGAAAAATGAAAGGAAAATATATTTAGGCTTGGATTACTGATGGTTTGGACAAGGGACAGGGTGTATGTTCCAGCATCAGGAATGCAGTGGGGTCGTGACTCATCCTACAGCAGGCTTGTGCATAGCTAATTACACATTTGTTGCCTTGATTGGTATTTGATGTGATGCTGAAAGCACGCAGTGGAAATGACAATGATTTTGGTGTTAAAATTACAGAACTGAGGCTGAGATTCCTGGCACAAATTATAAAATGTTATGTTCTTATGTAATGTAAATATCTAAAGCACACGTTGGTGTCAGATACCGCAGTGATAATGAAGTGCAGAGTCTGAGAACGGAAGTTTGTCAAACTGTACTTTTGAAGTCACACTGAACTCCTGCTTTCTGCTTAGTCTGGTCTTTTAGCCTTTTGTTTTTCTCTGTGCTCTCATTTTTCTGGTGTTGGTGGCCTCAGGAAAGGTGGAGGAGGTTTTCCCTGTACCCTAAAGCCAGGGAGTGTGACTTGGAGAAGGGACTCGTTTTGTGAACAAGTGAGTCCATGGCATGGTTTTATTAATGAGGCAGACTCCTTGCTGCCTAGCAGGGTAATTAATGTATTAATGTAGTGTTTGCCTCGGTGCTGTTCAGGGCTGGTATCTGCTGATGGGCTGTGGGATTTCCAGCCAAACCCCTTTCACTTGGGATGCACATCCCTGTAACCATTGTGTAATTGATGACAGCTTGGAGGAGCATTAGGGAAGTGTTTCATGTGCTTTTGACTTCATTGAGTAATGGAATATCCCTGAACACGGTGTAGAACAAATGAGGGAGCAGGTGCTGAGTGGAGCTGTCCTGGGGCAGTGCAGGAATGGTGCCTGGGCTGCTCCAAGCCAAGGGGAGATCCTCGTCCTGGTGGTTGCAGCCTGTGCTGCTGCATCATTCTCTCTCTCTGTTTGGATTCTCTGTTTTTGCTTTGGAGGGAATCTGTGAGTTTAAGTGTGGTTTTGATCGCTGTAAATCTTCCCCTTGCAGAAGTGCTGGGTTTGGGTTTGTTTTGCCAGCACGGCTCTGAGTAATGGAGGGATTTTGGTAGAGTGTTGAGCAATGTTTAGTTGACACTTTAAAAAAAGAAAATCCACCCCTTTCCATGGCCTAGTTTATAGTAACTGAAAAAAAACTGGCACGGGGAGCATTTACAAGTTGAAAATTAAACAGGTTTGTTTATAGTAGCCACGATTCAGTATTTAACTGCCAGGATAAAAATAACCAGGACGTGTGGCTGCAGCATCCCAAGAATCTGCCTCTCATTTGGGAAATGGGAAGGGCACGGCCACAGGAGTGGCACAGCCAGCCTGGAGTGGAGGTGCTGGAGTTCACAGAGACATCTGTGCCTCTCTCCAAATGTGCACAGTGCTGACACTGCTCTTGCCTTGGAAACGTTCAATATTCCTGGTTCTGCTGGTGAGAGTCAGAGAAAGGGAGGTGTCAGTGATGGGCAAGCCAGGAGTTGCTCTCTTTTTTCCTTCCTTAAAGCCAGGTGAGTGCTCCCTGCTCCCTGCCTCTCTCCTCTCAGCCAGGGACAGCTTCCTCTGTGCCAGTGCATCTCCTGGGGAAGAGCAGAGAGCAAAACGCCTCAGGCTCACCGTGCACTTCGAGAGGCCACCTGACATTGTCTCTAGGAACTGCTGCTGTGATTTCTGTGCTGCTCATTCTGTGCCTCACTTCTTTCAGTTCCTGTTCTCTCACCCTCATTTACACTCGGGCTGTGCTTTTGGCTGTAAGTGCTGCTGAGCCATGGCACTGGCAGCACCTCTACGAAAAATCCAGGAATGTTTTGGGTGGGAAGGGACCTCAGAGCCCATCCAGAGCCACCCCTGCCATGGCAGGGACACCTCCCACTGTCCCAGGCTGCTCCAGCCTGGCCTTGGGCACTGCAGGGACCCAGGGGCAGCCACAGCTGCTCTGGGCACCTGTGCCAGCCCTGCCCACCCTCCCAGGGAGAATTCCTTCCCCATATCCCATCCCTCCCTGCCCTCTCTGCTCACTTTCTCTTATACTAGGAAAAATACTTGACAAGGATTATGAGAGCTTCCATTATCTGTTTTGAAACAGACTGTGACTCCACGGTGACTCCAGAGCTGCTAAAAAGAAACATTTTCAAAAAACCAGCATAGTGGGTTTTCATGTAAACTTCCTATGATTCCAGAGGAACAATTGATTCTTTTTTTTTCATCCCTTAAAAAGAACAGATAAAGTGCTGAACCTGTAAATGACAGGACCTTTGCCTGTCAGAGCAGCAGGGTGTAGCCAGTGCTGTGATTTCTGTCTGAGGTATCAGTGCTGCTGCTGCTGCTCAGGGTTACTGAGCACAGGACTGGGACACTGGGAGTGTTAGTGCTTCTGGAGCTCTTGGGCAGGCAGCCAGCAGTTCCTGGGGCAGGGGATGGGGCTGCTGGGACTTGTTCTGCTCTCCAGGACTGACACAGAATCCCAGAATGGTTTGGGTTGGAAGGGACCTTAAAGCTCATCTCGTTCCTGCACCCCTGCTGCAAACCTGATGGATTCCCTAAAATGATTGTGTAGGTGTTGCATTGGATTTTAGCATGGCAGTGCTGGCTGGGGGCAGATAAGTGATGGTTTCCCCCTGTAACATCAGCAGGATGGGCTGCTCTAAATATTTCTCCTGTGTTTCTGGTAGTGCTTTCTCTACTAAGTTTTGATCTTCTAAAATTAATTGTGAACTTGATACAACCTCAAACATGGTTAGTTTGAGTGTGCCATTCCTAAGTGAAGTCTTCCTTGGAGTATTCTAGGGAGGAGAAGTCCACAGGACCAGGGTGGTTTGGCTTAAGCACTACACAGATGCTTTGCAAATGCTGAAACTTGAAAAACGATTGACTCTTTTTGTAATTCTTCTTTTTTTCAGTTCCTTGTGGGGAGCCTGGAAGAACCTTCAGTAGAGCTGCTAACACTGATGAGAGATCTTTTATGCCAAGGTAAGAGTTTTTTAGTGTTCTCATCATATTTTAAATGCAATTTCTGTGAACACTGGAGTGGGTAGTTGATAAGTGAAGTTCTTGCTCTCACTCTCTTTCAGTGCTGTGTTTGCTTATTTTGGTTCATGCTTCTCTCTCCCCACCACCGAAATTAAAAACTTCTTGATGAGCTACTGAAACTTCTGTAACAGAAGCAGCTGGTTTGTGCATCAGGTTTCTGTCCTGAAGGGCCTCAGCCCTTGTCCCCACCACCTGCCCCAGCCTCTGCCCAGCTGCTGGGGAAATCCCCTGGGAGTTTTGCCTCTTCCTGCCCTGATTCAGCCCCCGGGGTGCAGGAGGGTGAGGGTGACTCCTGCAGAACAAAGGTGCAGGTGAGTGGGAGCCACGTTCCAGCTCAGAGCCTCAGCTGTGTTTGCCTCCACCTGTGGCCCTTCTCAGGGATCCTCTGCCTGCACTGCCTGTGGCTTTTGGCACAAACACCCTGCAGCTTTTCTCACCTCTCCATCTGGTCCCAGGGTAGAGCCCTTCATTTTTCTGTCTGTGCAGCCTGGGGCTGCTGCTGTGGATGGATGAGTGTCCCTTCCAGCAGCAGCAGAGAAGAGCTGCTGCTGTTAAAGGATACAGAACTCAGATGGATTCCCATGTATCAGGTGTTTGATGGTGCAGAAGCAGTTTTATTGTGGTTATAGATGGAAGAACCCTGTGATTTATTGCCCTGTAGGTGATGCAGGTGCTTTGGAGAGTGCTGGAAAGGCCCAGGGAGCTGCAGCTCAGGGCAGTGCTGGGCTGAGACTCTGTGCCCTGTGCCTGGGAAAAGGGAGCCAGGAGCAAGGAGACACACTCAGCTTGTGCTTTAGTTTTGCACCACAGCATTCAGAACTAATGAGACCAGTTTCACAACATTTCCAGTGAATTTTTCTTACACTCTTTAGTGATCATACTCTTCTCTTGACTCTAAAGGAGCACTTAACACCCATAATTTAATTCCATTTGGAAATGGAGCTGTTGCTTCACAGCATGTGACTCTGCCACAGAGAGCTCTGGATGGAAATGAATGCTGCTGTGTCTGACTGTATTTAGGTGGGCTTCAGCAGTTGCCAAATGAAAAGTTGGCTGGGATGCAGCATAGTAATTTCTTGAGCACTCTATTCATGTTGTATAAACAGATAACATTAACATACTTGTGAAAGAGCTACAAGATAATTAAGGCATGTGGAGTTTGCAGTAATAAGGCTCGTGCCTTTCAGGATCTGGTTTCCTGTTGCACCTGAAAAAAAAAATCAGCAAATACTGTAGAGAAGAAATGAGAAGTTAGTCTTGTACTGCTCCCAGCTTAAAACTTTCCCACAAGTATTTTCTACTATAAATAAGAAGTGAAATAGTTCACAGCTAAATTTAACCCTTAACTCGATAGCTTTCTGAGTTTTCTTTGGTGGAACTGACTGTGGGACTGTAGGAAAATGAAGACAGACTGGATCAATAAGTTGCATTTATGCTTTATAAAAAATGCATCAGCTTTTAATTTCTAGTGATTATCAAGGGGAAGATAATTGTAAATTGGAATTCCCCTGTCCTTCCCATTCAAAATCATGATTTTTGAAAGAAAGGAAGTGAATGTTGCTTCTCAGGGAAATGGTGAAGCAGAAGAGCTTCCAGTTCCCAGAATTTAGCCAGAACTGTTGTCAGTGTCCTAGAGTGCACAGACATTGCCTGCTCTGCTTTTGGGCCGTTTCTGGAAACCCCCTTTCAGTGTGACTCGGTTTCACAATTTGCAATTAGGCAGCTGAGCTCACATGGGCTTCAGGAGTTGAAGAAAAACCTCCTCCAGGTGCTTAAAATGATGGGCTGCACTGATGGCTTGAGCCTGTCCAGGGCTTGGCTGAGGGAAGGGCAGCCTGGCTGTGTGACTGCAGAGAGCCTCCCCACAGGCACGTCCTTTATTTCTGTTAGTCTGGCTTAAAAATGAGTTTAAATTGTGCTAAACCGAACACAGAAATTTGTGTATTTCTCCAGCAGCACGTGGGATTTTCAGATTTTTGTTTTAAGCCAATGAAGCAGGCTGAGGGTGAGGCTGGGGGGGATTTTTGGGGAGGGTCCCCAGCTCCTGTTGAGCAGCAGGTCCCAGTTCAGCTGGGACTGGTGCTGGGGAGCAGCAGCACATTGGGTTCCTCTTGACTCTGTTTCACATCTTCCCCTTGGGAGTCCAAATGACAGAAGAGAACCTGTCCCAATTTGGTGATGACATAACCTTGAGACACAGATTGTCAGGGATTTGTCCACATTGCAAAGCTAAAAATACAATAAATAAAACCCCCCCTGTTCTTCACAGGCTTGTTCACGGAGACAAGGTGATGCATTTCTCTATCAGGCTCCTAGAAAGGCGTTTTTATTCTGCAGGCTGTGCCAGTGAGCCCATAAATGCCGTGGCAGTTGGTGTGGAATGCTCAGGGCAGTGGAGCTGCCCAGCTCCAGTGTGTGTGCAGCCTTACTTGGGAAGGAAGCGCCTGCCTGCGGAAGGGGGACTGTGCTGAGCTCATTGTGTGGGACAGCCCAGCCTGGCTGCTCGTGTAAACACCCAGGGAAGTGTTTATCACTGCCTTTGTCATTTGCCTTATTTGTCAGGAACCTCGAGGAGCAGAAGTTTTCTGGTGCTGCGTAGTGCCTTGAGGGAGTCGCGAGATTTCCATAAAAAGGCAGAGTGTGTGCTGAGCCTGTCTTGGCAGCCGACTGCTGGGCCTGACCTTTTCCAGAGAGAAAGCACTGACCTAAATCCTCCCTGCTGGGGGTGGAGGCCAGAAGGAAACCTCTTGACTTGCTTCTTTCTGATCTAATTTCCTTGTCCCATGCTCTGGTCTGTGCCAGAGGACAGGCAGTGACAGCTCGTGGTGCCCGGCACAGCTGGGACGGGCTCTGTGTTTGTCCCACGGTCCCTCCTCTTCCTCTCTGAGCACTGCCAGCATCCAGCTCTGGCCATTTCCTGCAACCTGGGGCTCTTGGAGTGGCCTTTTCACCCTGGCTGTTCAGGTGGAAAAATGAAACCCAGAGCTGGCAATAAAAGTGTTCTAATTCTTGGGAGAATTGGGTGAAGGGGGAGTGCTGCTGCTTCCAGGACAGAGTCCCAGCTCTGTGTTTGCTGCTTCCAGTACAGGGTCCCATCTCTGCTTTAGCTGCTGCTTCCAGGACAGAGTCCCAGCTCTGTGTTTGCTTCTTCCAGGACAGGGTCCCAGCACTGTGCTTTAGCTGCTGCTTCCAGGAGAGAGTCCCAGCTCTGTGTTTGCTGCTTCCAGGAGAGAGTCCCAGCTCTGCTTTAGCTGCTGCTTCCAGGACAGAGTCCCAGCTCTGTGCTTTAGCTGCTGCTTCCAGTACAGGGTCCCAGCTCTGTGCTTTAGCTGCTGCTTCCAAGACAGGGTCCCAGCTCTGTGTTTGCTGCTTCCAGGACCGAGTCCCAGCTCTGTGTTTGCTGCTTCCAGGACAGAGTCCCAGCTCTGTGTTTCAGCTGCTGCTTCCAGTACAGGGTCCCAGCTCTGTGTTTGAACTGCTGCTTCCAGGACAGAGTCCCAGCTCTGTGTTTGCTGCTTCCAGGACAGTCCCAGCTCTGTGTTTAACTGTGCTTTCCTCCTGCCCTGCAGGTCGTCGCTCTCTGGACAGACCACACCATGCGTGAGTACAAGCTGGTGGTCCTTGGTTCAGGAGGTGTGGGCAAGTCTGCTCTGGTGAGTGTGGGGAAGCAGCTCTGACCATACCCAGCCCCCCAACCTGCCTGCCTCACTGCAGACCCAGTTACTGGTGCTTTGGGGAATTTGTGTGACTTCTAACAGGTGCCAGGACTTCCATGTAGCCACTGTGACACTGCTGAGTGGAGGGGTGTCATGGTTTAGGAGAGGTGATGAATTGCTGGTAATTAGTGTGCCATGTCTGCTTCCTGCATGGGTGTCATGTTGTACATGGCTGAATTTATGTGTGAGTATTAAACCCCAGCCAGCAGTGGCACAGCAGGAGAAGCCTGGCTGGAATCAGTCACAGGATTGGGGGTTCAGCCTTGCACACCTCCAAGGCTGAGTGCTTTCCATCCCCAGTGAGCACCTGGGCTCAGAGCTGCAGCCCTGGGAATCTACCTGCAGCCCTTGCAGAGTGGGAGGAGCAGGCTGATGACACTTTGCACTCCTTAAGTGCCTGTCTTGTTCTGAGGAGAGGTTTACACAGCAGGGTTGATAGCAGAGATGTGAGAGACCCTTGTGTCACCCATTTATCACTCACCAGTCAAGCAGCTCTCTCCAGTAGAGAGGCAAAGAACTGGTCAAGTGTGAAGTTATCAACAACAAGGAACTGCAGTGCTCCTTGTCACAGACATGATAATGGCTCTGCAGCCTTTCCTGTCCTGCCTCCTTGTTTGTTCTGCTGCTACAGCCAGGTCATAATCCTGGTAAATCACCTGCACAATCCTGGTGAGCAGGAGGAGAGGTTATTCACCTGTGTATCAAATTCGATGCATTCTCTCAGCAATCCCCTCCTAATCACTACAAGATGTTTACAAGGTGTAATTTTTTTACCAGCTCTGTTCTTCCACAGCCATTTAAGCAATCTGTATTGCTTTTTCCACCAGGGCTTCCCTGATTATCTTAGTTTTCTTATGTAACACTGAAAGACTCACTAGGTGAAATGGGACACTTAGTAGTATGCTGTAAATAAAAATTACTCAGCATCTGACATACTTGAATTTCCTTCTTTGTGATGTGAAGTCTGAGTCAGCACCATCACTGACCTTTTTAACAGCTGAAATGCGAATATTCAAATAGTCTGGTGAACAAAAGTTAAATTCTTTTTGACAGCCTTGGTGTTAAATCAGCATATTTGTAATTCTTATGCAGCGTGGATCCATGATGTTTACAGGAACACACAGTGAGTGCCAATTACAGCTAGGAGTGGATAATATTCAGCTTTCAAAGAGTCTGTGCACTTATTTACAAGCATTAGCAAGGAAAGATTACAAGGTGGGATTTGAAATAACATGGGGGTCACTTTAAATTTCATTCTTCCAACTGTCCAAACTGACCTGTGCAACAAAGAGCCTGGTGTTCATTCCCAGCTCTGTTTGCACTGGTGCAGATGACAACATGGGCTTGTTTCACTGCACATCCTCCTCGTTGTTTTAACTCTTTTGTGCCAGCCCAGTGCTGCTGCTAACAGTGGTGGAGCAGCAGAAAACCTTCACAGTTATAAAGCCACAGCTGTTTAGCAACTTTTGTTTCCTGTGCAGCAGTTTTATCCCATTTCTGAGGCTAAAACTCTTCTGGAGTGACACAATTTACAGGGGTGCCCAGTGCTGCAAAGTCTTAGAGAGAACTGGAAACTAAAGTTGGGCTGCACAACCCAGCAGAGGGAAACTTCTAAAAGTCTTGGAACTACACATAACCCAAAACCACCCCCAGATTTGTAGCTTCTCCCTTTCTTTTCACTTGTATTAAATGAAAATGAAGTCCATCAGAGATTGAGAGTGTTACCTGTCAGCAGGGGTTTGTCAGACCCTCCCCACCCAGAGGGGACAGATGTGGCAGTGCTCATGTGTCAGCCTGGCACAGAGGGGACAGATGTGACAGTGCTCATGTGTCAGCCTGTGGCACAGAGGGGACAGATGTGACAGTGCTCACGTGTCAGCCTGGCACAGAGGGGACAGATGTGGCAGTGCTCAGGTGTCAGCCTGTGGCACAGGGGGGACAGATGTGGCAGTGCTCAGGTGTCAGCCTGGCACAGAGGGGACAGATGTGGCAGTGCTCATGTGTGAGCCTGTGGCACAGAGGGGACAGATGTGGCAGTGCTCATGTGTGAGCCTGTGGCACAGAGGGGACAGATGTGGCAGTGCTCACGTGTCAGCCTGGCACAGGGGGGACAGATGTGGCAGTGCTCACGTGTCAGCCTGTGGCACAGAGGGGACAGATGTGGCAGTGCTCAGGTGTCAGCCTGGCACAGAGGGGACAGATGTGGCAGTGCTCACGTGTCAGCCTGGCACAGAGGGGACAGATGTGACAGTGCTCACGTGTCAGCCTGGCACAGGGGGGACAGATGTGGCAGTGCTCACGTGTCAGCCTGTGGCACAGAGGGGA
>JAOTBB010000991.1:562282-575560 GCA_025629985.1 Chamaetylas fuelleborni | reverse complement strand
GCCTGGCACAGAGGGGACAGATGTGGCAGTGCTCACGTGTCAGCCTGGCACAGAGGGGACAGATGTGGCAGTGCTCACGTGTCAGCCTGGCACAGAGGGGACAGATGTGGCAGTGCTCAGGTGTCAGCCTGGCACAGAGGGGACAGATGTGGCAGTGCTCACATGTCAGCCTGGCACAGGGGGGACAGATGTGGCAGTGCTCAGGTGTCAGCCTGGCTCAGAGCTGCCTTCTCTGGGTCCCTTTTGGGAGCAGCTGTGCTCACCTGACCGTGCTGAAATTCAGAAATAATCTTAAAGCACAGCCTGGAAGCTCCAGTGCTGGCACTCAGGCAGACTGGGACGCCTGTTCAGTGTGACAAGGAAATACTGGAGAAGCAGAGTCCTCGTTCATTAGAGTGTGAAATGCATTTTTTTAGTGACATAGAACCACTTTGAAATGAGGTAGTTGTGGCTGCTCAGAGTTTCCTCACAAACTTGCAAAATTTGTGTATAAAACTTGTGAAAGGTTCAGTTGGAAAAAGATATTTGGTGTGTTTGGTGATTTTCAGGAGACCAAATTAAGTGCTGGGATGTGAGCTCTCAGTTTCACACACGAGCACCACCTTGTTTTACAAGGATCACCCAAATCTTCAGACACTGCTGAGCTGTTTTAGTGGAAATTATTGGGGGTGAAAAGGGAAAAGGAGCTTTGGCTCCCAGAGGAGCAGGAGAAGTCTGTCCTGGCAGAAGCCAGGGCACAGAGCTGGGTGGCAGGATGGTCCCAGTGGGTGGGAGCTGCTGAGGTGTGCTGTGGGTGTGGCAGGGAGCCTTTCCCCTTTTTTCCTTCCCCTTTTTTCCTTTCCCCTTTTTCCCTTTCCCTTCCCCAGCTCAGGGAGGGGCTGGAGGCTCTCCAGGCTGCCCTCCCTGCCCTGCAGTGGCAGCTCTGGGCTCATGTGGACTAAAATGTGGATTTTCCATATTGCACAGGTTGCCAGTGCTTCTGCTGAAATTTCAGGTCTTCCATATTTGGTGATTTTTTTATCCTTCTAAAGTCACAGGCAGTGGAGTAAAGGCATTTTTGAGGGTATCATCTTTTCTGAGACAAGCAAACAAACAGTTGATGTGCAAAAAAACTTTTGAGAACATGCTTAAATAAGGTGATTTTAACAGAAAAAAAACAAATTTTATTTTCAAAATGTTATGTCTTTTTCTCCAGTCCTCACTATTGATTTTTAACAGCAGAGCAATTTTACTGTTGATACTTTTTCCTGAAGTGCTTCGTGGTGAATGTTTCTGGTTGTGTTCAGCTCACTGAGGTTTGTTCTCCTTTCCTTCCTCCCCAGACTGTACAGTTCGTTCAGGGAATTTTTGTTGAAAAATATGACCCAACAATAGAAGATTCATACAGAAAGGTAAAAGAGCATGGTTTTTATTTCTCCCAAGTGTCACAGAGAGTGTGCAGGGCTGGGATTGAGCAGAAGTCCTTGCAGGATCCCTGAGCTGTTACATAATCCCAGGCACAGAGCTGCTTTCTTCCCTGGCTGCATGTCAAGTGACCCGTTGTTTCACGGATTAGCAGAAATGTCACCAGCATTAAAGGCACCAAAGCATGCACTGAAAACTTGTGACATTTGTGCCTGTGATGATTAAATTAAATTGTGGCATGAGTTGGGCTGTTAAATTTATTTGACTTTCCTGGAATTACCCTCTTTAGATCCAAGACGTTTCTCAGTGAGTGGAAGATTTGCAAAGTCTCAACATGAGGATCCTGAAATATTTTGCATTTTCTTCTCTTCCTTATTCCCTTCTCCCCCAGCAGCAAAGAGAAACTTGAAGTTTTAAGGTGCTTTGATTTGTAAGAGTGGATTAAGTTGAGATATTTAGAATCTCACTTAAGTTGAGATGTTTACAGTGAGCTGCTCATTTAAGCCTTGCTAATGAAGGGAGTCCTGGAGCACATGAGCTGACCCAAATGCCTGGCTTGGGGTGGAATTAATCCTGCAGCAGCAGTGCTGCCAGCCCTGGGCAAGCAGTGCTGCTCTGCTCACAGCCCCTGGTGCTGCAGTCAGACTGAGCTGGGGCTCCCCTGCCTGTCCCACTGCAGACCATGAGCTGAGTCTGAGCTGTTTGTTCCCTCTCTCCCCATGAGCTGGGGCTGAGCTGTTTGTTCCTTCTCTCCTCATGAGCTGGGGCTGAGCTGTTTGTTCCCTCTCTCCCCATGAGCTGGGGCTGAGCTATTTGTTCCTTCTCTCCTCATGAGCTGGGGCTGAGCTGTTTGTTCCCCCTCTCCCCACAAACTGGGGCTGAGCTGTTTGTTCCTTCTCTCCCCATGAGCTGGGGCTGAGCTGTTTGTTCCCTCTCTCCCCACAAACTGGGGCTGAGCTGTTTGTTCCTTCTCTCCTCATGAGCTGGGGCTGAGCTGTTTGTTCTCTCTCCCCCCATGAACTGGGGCTGAGCTGTTTGTTCCCCCTCTCCCCATGAACTGGGGCTGAGCTGTTTGTTCCCCCTCTCCCCATGCACTGGGGCTGAGCTGTTTGTTCCCTCTCTCCCCATGGACTGTGTCTGAGCTGTTTGTTCCCTCTCCCCATGAGCTGGGGCTGAGCTGTTTGTTCCCTCTCTCCCCAGCAAGTGGAAGTAGACTGTCAGCAGTGTATGCTGGAGATCCTCGACACAGCAGGCACAGTAAGTGGCATTTCTTTATCTAATTGCTGTGGAGTTGCTTTGTTAGGAATGCTGATCCTGCCCAACAAAAGCAATAAACCAGCTGCAGTAATTCACAGGGAAGGATTTTGTTCAATAACCCAAACCCATGTGGTGAGTGCCAGTGGCCCAGTGAGCTCTGTCCCAGTGGCCACAGAGGTTGGTGCCTCCTGTGCCACCCCCCACATCAACATTCTGCTCTGGGAGGGCTTTAGACATGAACTTTGCAAGTGGCCAGAATGCAAGGACACAGGCTGCAGCCATGCCAGGCACAGGGGCTGCTCCCAGCAGGTCCCATCAGCTGTGTGGGGAGCTCCTCACAAACCCTGCAGAGCCAGGGAGCCTCCCTGGCACCTCCCTGGTGCTGCCCCTGCCAGGGGGAGGCTCTGCCTGTCCCTCAGGGCTGGGCTGGCTCCCTTGGCTGTGCCAGTGTCACCTGCAGCTGGCCCAGCCCTGTCCCCCAGCACACAAACCTCTGGGGCTGGCAGCACATCCCAGGCAGCTGCTGCTCCCTGGAAGTTGTTTTTATTGGGAAAGTGTTGGGGGTTCTCAGCAGCAGGAGCAGGAATTGTTGCTGTGTGGGTCTGGTGGAAGTCCTGTCCCTGCTGGGGCAGAGGCAGCTGTGAGCTGGCCTTGTGCAGCCTGCCCTGGCATTCCAGTGTCTGCAGAGATGGTTTTAGTGCTGCTCTTCATTTGTCCTCGTTTTTTAAAGAGGCCCTTTATTAAGGGAGAAAAAACCAACAAAGGGAAAGAGAGTGTTCATGCTATTATTTAATTTCCATGCTTCAGTGGGTTTCTGGGAGGGGTGAATATGGAAATCCACGCTGTGTGGCACTGTATTCTACAATAAAAGTATTCCTTTGGAACTGTTCATCAGCTGCATTCACCTGCTAATGAGTTTAAAATCTCTCTGCTTGCAGGAGCAGTTCACAGCCATGAGGGATCTGTACATGAAGAATGGGCAGGGGTTTGCACTAGTTTATTCTATCACAGCACAGTCCACGTTCAACGACCTGCAGGACCTGCGGGAACAGATCCTACGGGTCAAGGACACTGAGGATGTGAGTGGGAAATGTTGGGTTTGATTCTGTGAATGCTGAGGAAGTGTTTGCTCTCAAATGTCTGCATGTTTACACACAAAGCTTCTTTCAAGGAATATCCTTGGATATTTGAGTTCTCAGTGTTGTTGTTTGAGGCACAGCACCTGCTAAGGGGCATCACAGAACCAGATTTTCCCATGTCCTGGAAGCCACAATCTTTTGAAATGTTGGGAGTTGATTGAAAACATTACTTAACTTTTCCTCCTTTAACTCCTTTCCAGGATTTGCACTTTGTTCTTTCTCTGTGCTTTAGCTGTGCTTTATTTCCCTCCAAGTGAAGGAAGAGCAGCAGTCAGGATGTTCCTGGTGGCTCTGCAGGTGTCCTGCACTGCAGACCAACAGGGGTTATTCCAGATGTGTGAGGGGGAAGTGGAACTCCAGAGCTTTTCCCAGGGCTCAGCCTGGAATTCTCTGCAGCCCTGGAGCAGCTCCTCAGCTCTGGGTCACTCAGCAGAATCTGTCACCAAGGAGCTGACACAGTAATGAACTAAACCATGAAGGGCCTGATGGAGTCTTGGGTTGTTGTTTTGGTTGTTTAAAACCCTTTTTAAAATAAGGAGAGCTGAGCTGTGGGGAGTTTGGTTTGACAGAAGATGGACACACTGCAGTGGCCCTGGGCCCCTCCTTGCTTTAACAGGCTGAGCCTCTGGTTATGCAAAACTGCTTTTCCTCGAGGCAGGATTAGTGGGGAAAATCCTGTGCTGGGAGCATTTGTGCCCTGAGCTGGGCAGGTGCATCCCTCAGCACACACTGCTGGTCTCCTTTGCACCTCAGGGTGGGATTGCACTGTTCAAATGCATTTCTTTGCTTTGTGTGGTACTTGCTGAGTCCAAGCTTGAGAACTTCTTGAAGGTCTAAGCCACATTTTGCTGTTAGGAAATGTGTTCCTTTCTGTGTGTGAGGTAGTTGCTCACCAAACTCCACTTTTGGATGAACCATTAATACCTTTTGAAATAACCTCACACAGTTTCATGCCTTTCAAACCTGTACTGCTTACTCATCTCAGGATCCCTTTTTGCCCTGTTGTTTCACATCTTCATACACTTTAGATTTTTGCTGAACATGTTCAAAACATTTTCATGTTTCAGTATGAGAAAATGTCTCTTTAACTACCTAGAAAACTGTAAAGAGCAGGATATATACAATGTCTAGGCTGATAGAGTTGTAAATATCCTGTAGATCTGATTTCAAATGAGCTTTTTTTGCATTTGCTTCATCTGTACTGTGACTTCAGGTTCCTGATATAATAAGGAAAACTTATGTCTCAAAAATAAAAATATGATCATTTTCTAATGGGTATGGGCTGGGAGTTTTAAAGACAAAAATTAATCTTGAGTGTAGCTGTGTCAGGAAGAGGCCACAGATCCTAACACTGAAGTAGATTAAAAACACACAGTGTTGTGAATTCCCCAGTGAAGCAGGCAGTGATTTCTTTTCCAGCTGGAAAGGACTCGATTTCTGCTGAAAGAATGAAATGCTGGAGGAAATGCAGCGGGTGCACACCCTTATCAGCAGCTCTGGAGGGTTTTTTCTGCTTTGCAGTGTGAGGGAAACAGGAAATGGTGCTGGGCTGTGGCACTGTGCTGCTCTGGGTGCAGCTGTGCCCTGGGACAGAGCCCCAGGGGTGCCCAGCCTCACCTGTCCCTGCAGGTGGCACCTGGGGGCGGGGCTGGGCCTTGCTAGGAGAGTTTGGGTGGTCTTTGTTGCCTTGTTACAGAATCCCAGAGTGGTTTGGGTTGGAAGGGTCCTCACAGCTCATCCCTGGGCAGGGACACTGGGCAGGAACACTCCCAGGGCTGGGACTCCTCCTTTTGTACCTGTCTGGGACATCCTGGAGGGTCCCAGCTGTGACAGGCACTGCAGAGGGGCAGGTGCCACTTCATCATTGTCTGCTGGCCTTTACTGCTCTGCATTTTCCAGGCTGCATTTTCCATATACTGCATTTTCCATATGCTACATTTTCCATATTGCATTTCTCATGCTGCATTTCCTATATTGCATTTCCCATACACTGCATTTCCCATACACTGCATTTCCCATATTGCATTTTCCATACTGCATTTTCCACACTGTATTTCCCATATTGCATTTTCCACACTGCATTTCCCATACACTGCATTTTCCATATTGCATTTTCCACACTGCATTTCCCATATACTGCATTTCCCATATTGCATTTTCCCCACTGCATTTCCCCCTCCTCAGTCTGAGAGCCACAGCAGCACAGAGCTCTCTGCACATGACCCTGCTGATGGATCTCTCCTCCTGCCTGCTCCTCTGCAGGTTCCCATGATTCTGGTTGGCAATAAATGTGACCTGGAGGAAGAACGAGTGGTGGGCAAAGAGCAGGGGCAGAACTTAGCACGACAGTGGTGTAACTGTGCCTTTCTAGAATCGTCTGCAAAGTCCAAAATCAACGTAAATGAGGTGAGTGCCACCTGCTGTGTGTCTGCCCAGCATGAATGTGACATTAAACCAGCATGTGTGTGTGACCTGGGGGCTTTCAGCATGATCCTGGACTCAGCCTGGGGAAGGTGTTCAGGTACTTTCTGTGTATTTGGGTATATAAAGTGTATAAAGTGTATTTATGTACTTTGTGTGTTTTTGGGTATTTAGGTGTATAAAGTGTATTTAGGTATTTTCTGTGTATTTGGGTATTTAGGTATATAAAGTGTATAAAGTGTATTCAGGTACTTTCTGTGTATTTAGGTGTATAAAGTGTATTCAGGTATTTTCTGTCTGCTTGAAGGGGTTTTGCTCCCTCTCTCTGCAGAGGCAGGCTGCATTCCCAGGTGGGTGTTTCATGGCCTCTCCCAGGGGCCATGAAGGGCAGGGGGTCCCGGGCTCCCACCTGGCTGGGTGGCTCTTAGCTCAGATCAGCTTTATCTGGGGGCAATATTCTGTCAGGGTAACTGCTGCCATTCCAAACCTGGCTGGTGCCCCTTGTACCCCTTCTCTTGTGTGCTGCTGGCTGCTGGTTCTGAAGCATTTGCGTTTCTGGCTGCAGATGCCTCCTCAGAGCCCTTTGTTAGCTGGCTAAAGCCGTGCCCAAACCCAGATCCGAGTTAAACCCGAGTTTAACTGAGCCCCCTTTGCCCTGGGCTCCTTCTGCTGCTGTGCTGAGGGAGCTCTGCCCCACATCAGGCCCCAGGGTTTTATTCTGTGCTGGCAATTATCTGCCTGTGCCAGAGGCCAAGTTTGCAGGCACAAAGGCTGAGGTGCCCCTGCAGCAGGGCTGGGCTGCTGCCAGCAGATAAGGGGGAGCGTTCAGGGTGTGAGATAAGCAGGAGCAGCAGGATCCTGGCCTGGGCCCAGGCTGGCCTGGCAGCCACAGGATGGGCTGTGCAAAGGGAAGGGAGCTGCAGCTCCTGAGCTGGGATCAGCCTGGCTGCAGAGCTCAGGCTCCTGCAGGGATCCGTGTGTGTCTGAGCTGGGCTAAAGCTGGGGCTGGAGCAAGGAGCAGCTCCGAGCCCAGGGAGGGGCACATCCTGGGCTCTGGGGTGCAGGCAGAGGGGCCCCAGCCCGTGGGAGGGGGTTCAGTGGGGGCACAGCCTGGTGGGACCCCCCATCCCCCATCCCTCACCTGCAGTCTGCTCTCCCTGTCCCAGCTCTGCAGCCTCAGTGGGGTCACATCAGACACAGGAATGTGCTGATCTGGGAGATGAGTTTCTGGTTTCCTTGTGATCTTCATGTTCTGGTTTCCTGCCAGCTGATATTTCCTAGTTGTGAAAAGTACAAAAGCTGAGGAAATCAAAGACAGAAACTGTGAATGAAGCAGCTCAGTGCACTGGGAGTGGGAGTGTGTCCTGCTGCCTCCTGGGCTGGGGAAGCATTTGCATGCTTTGGGCTTCATTCTTGCTTTCTCACTGCTTTTGGAGTTTCTCTGTTTAGGTAAAGAGTGGTAAATTCCTACATGCCTTTGCTGACTGGGAATCAAACCTTTCAGATGATAAGCTTTTAATCCAGAGTGGATCAGGTGTCCTTCTGGTGACCCCTGAGGTGCTCCTGCAGCACACTGACTGGTTCTAGGGATGGTGCCATTCCTGAAACCTTGTTGCAGATGTCTGTACTCACAGTCAGTACCAGCACCTAAATAATCCAATTTGTGAGAAAGGAAAATCTTAAATTTCAGTTGTTACAGTGTGTTATAAACTGTTTCTTTGTCTTCTGAATTTCTTTGGAATCAACAAGAATTTGTGAGCTGTCAGCCACTCCAGGAAGGGGAAAAAATAAACAAGGACAAGGGTGGAGCCCTCTGAAGGTTGAAATATTTCTCCTCAGTGCTGTGACCCAGCTCCAAGCATTTTTGCAAAGCTCATTTTGCTATAAATGGGTTGAGTCTTGCTGGGAAAACAGCTCCCAGCAGCAGGGCTCACAAAAGCTCTGCAGCTGGAAGGGCCCTGCAGTGTTCTTGGTGGAAATGCCAGAGTTCAGGGCAGGGACAGCCAGGGCACAGGGACAGGGGCAGGGGGTGCTCTGGGCACACACCCCAGCACTGACAAGGTGATCCTTGAGGACATCACGCCTGTCTTAAAAAGCCCTTTGTTAATCCCAGTTTTCTCCCACTTTTCCAAAGCAAGGACAGTGTTGCCATTTCAGTGCCCTGCTCTTCTGAAGGCCTTGCTGCTGATAAACTGAGTTTCCAGCTCCCTTGTGTTCTGCACACTGAGGGGAGCTTTGGGTTTCGTCTTCCATAAGCAGCTGCTTGAGAAACATTTCATAAATTCAAGCAGTTTAATTGAATTTACACAACTGCAGCCACCAGGAAAGAGCTGTCAGCTCCCCAGCCTGCCTCAGTCTTGACAGCTTGTGTTTTATCACTTGGATTTTTCAGCTTGTGTTTTTCATTTGCAGATCTTTTATGACCTGGTCAGACAGATAAATAGAAAAACACCAGTGGAAAAGAAGAAGCCTAAAAAGAAATCATGTCTGCTGCTTTAGACTCCCATCATGCAGCAGCTCTGAGCCAGGTAAGAGGTGCCTGAATCCTACCTGGGCCAGGTGAGCAGAGCAGAGCAGCTCCTGTCACAGCCCCCTTCCCTCTGCTGCTCTTCTGCAGTGTGACTGAGCAGGAATTTCCTTTTGACTCCTCTGGGTTCTCCCTCTGGCCTGTGACACTGAGCTCTGAGCCACCAGGGCTCACTTTTCCTTCCTCTTCATCCTCTGATAACGTTGTTGTTACTGCTGCCCCTGCTGTCCCTGTGCTGGGAGCTTTGGGGACAATTACAAATGGCTTGGGGTGGGACATGGGTTTCAGTGGCACAGAAATAGAAAGCTGCCCACCAGAAAAAAACAAACAAACAAGAAAACCAAACCAAAACACACACAGAAAAACCCAAAAACAAACCCAACCAAAAAGCCACGCCAAGGCTGGACACAGCTATAAATAATCTTCCTGTGTATCTTGGCAGGGAACTCTGTGTGCTCACAGCTGTTCTGTCCTGCTCCTGGAAGGAAGCAGCAGCTCTGCAGCTCCAGGTTTGGGACAGAAATGTCCCCATTTGGGGGCAGAGAAGGGCACTGGGTGATGGCCCAGCTCTGCCTTTGTCACCCCAGGAGTTCCTGGGGCCCAGCAGAGCTCTGTGCTGTGCTGTGGGGAGCAGCAGAGCAGCTCAGGGACAAGCTGGCAGCCTCAGAAACCTCCAGGGCTGAACTCCTGGGGACAGGGGACCCTGGCAGGCCTGAGGTCCCTGCTGCCATGGCCTGAGGCAGCCAGGTGTGGCTCAGGAGGATCAGGGCAGCTCTGCAGTGCAGGGGCTGCTCAGGGGCTGCCCTGGTGGGTGAGGCTCGTGCAGGGCTGCGGGCAAACAGTGGCTTTAGGAAATGAAACTGAAGAGCCTTGAGTGGCTTTTCCTGTTGCTCAGGTGATGCCTGCTGCTCAGCCAGGGTGGGATGTGGCCTCCCCAGCCCAGCAGGAGGAGATCTCTGCCCTGTCCCTCCCTCCCAGATGTGCAGCAGCACTGGAGCATTGGGAGCTGCTGCATCCCTGCAGCCACAGAATCCTGGCATGCTTTGGGTTGGCAGGGTTGGAGCTCATCTCCTTCCAGCCTCCAGCACCTCCCCAGATCCCCTCTGAGTCAATGCCACAGTGGGATGTGGCTGTCTCTGACTCATCCCAAGAGATGAAATCCCCCTGCCCTGGCTGATCCCAGAGCCCCTGGGCACTGCTGCTATCAGGCAGTGGCAGGAGGGTGGCAGTTTTCTGGCTCTGCTCTGTGACCCTGATAAAGCACAGCCTCTGGGGAGTCCCACTGGTACCATCTCCTGTTCCTGTGCCTGGCACCAGCCCTGGCTGCAGGGAAAAGCAGCTCTGTGGGCACAGGGCTACAACCTCCTGTTCCTGTGTGCCTGGCACCAGCCCTGGCTGCAGGGAAAAGCAGCTCTGTGGGCACAGGGCTCGCTGCCCTCACAGCAGAGAGGGGAATTCCCTCCCACCTTCACCTGGGTTTCTTTCACTCCTCCAGATTGCAGGAATGAAGAACTGTTGCCTCAATGGAAAGTGCCAGCATTCCCAACTTCAGACCTTATGGAAATGAGAAACATATCGAAGAAGCTTCTCCTGTTTTTTATATACTGCGGGGAGAATTTAGATCTGAAAATGGTTTGCACACAGTCCCTGGAAAATGCAGTTGCTCTGTGTATATCTCTTGGAAATTTAAGCCAATATTCCTCCTCCTTTGCAATAGCAATTAACAGATGTGAAAATAAATATAATTGACTCTAGCATATGATTATCCCAAGGAGCATGGATGCATTTCAAATGTTAGAGATTGCTACTATAATTAAAATTCATATTGACCATTTTATCATAATTTCTCCCCATCAAGCACTAAAAATGTTCCATTGTTATATTTTATATCTATAACTATAGATATATATTATCCAAAATTTCCCTTTGAACTCACTGCAACAAATAACTTTTTGAGTCATTGACTTCATTTTATATTTAAAAGTTATGGAATATCATTATTTTCATTCTGCCATTGTATTCTAATTAAAAATGTTTGTGCATAATGCTTTGGAAAAATGGGTCTTTTATAGGAAAAAAACTGGGATAACTGATTTCTATGGCTTTAAAAGCAAAAATATATAATATACTAAACCAACTCTAATATTGCTTCTTGTGTTTTACTGTCACAGATTAAATTACAGCTTTTATGAATGATTAAATTTTAGTACATTTTCATTTTTGTTTCTGTGTTTTTGTTACCATTTCCAGCCCTCTCCCATCCTGGCTCAGGGGTTCTGCTGAGGTGCCCCCACCCCGTTCTGCTCCCCCTGTATTTAATGTTCCCCTCCCAAAGGACAGCAGAACTCTTGTGTTTTCTCTTGGCTTTTTAAAATCTGAATTGCTGCAGTTATTTCCTCTGTCCAGTGACTGATGTGCACATTCCAAGTCTGACTTGGAGGATGATCCTCAACTTCAAACCCAGGTTTGGCTGCTGGTCCCTGATCAGCTGAAGGGGTTTTTTTGTTTCATTTTGGGTTTGTTCCTTGTAATTTTTTTTAATGCCTGTTGGTTTTATAAAGTTCCAAGGGGCAGGATCTGAGGAGGTGTGGGGGTGCCTCCCTTCTGAGGAGGTGAGAACAGAAATGTTCCCAGGGGAAATCTCAGCCCAGGCCTTGTCCTGCAGGTTCAGGTGGCAATGGATGTGACACGTTCCTGCACCCACTGTGGAGTTTACTGGAAACCAGGGGCAGCAGTTTTTGTAAAGAAGTTTTCCTAAAACTCTGTTCCTGCAGCTGTTGAATTTCAGAGATCCCAGTTTGTAAATGCAGCCCTGGATGCAAACATCTGGATCTGTGACAACATCTGCCTGTGCAGGACAAGTGCAGTGACTTTGGCTGCTTGTCTGCAGCCACCTCTGCATCTCTCTGTTCTGGAGGAGCAGAAACACAGTGTTGGCAGGTTGGTTAGCCCATGAAATGTAAAAATACTTTAGTGATAATTTCAGTGAATGGTAGATGTCTCTTGTATAAACTGGGGTGCAGATGGTGGTGGGGATGGGGATGAGGGTGAGGGTGAGGATGATAAGATGGGGATGGGGATGAGGATGAAGATGAAGATTGAGGATGAGGGTGAGGATGAGGGTGAGGGAGAATGAGGGTGAGGATGATGGGATGGGGATGAGGATGAAGATGAGGATGAGGGTGAGGATGGAGGATGAGGGTGAGGATGAAGATGAGGATGAAGATGAGGATGATGAAGATGAGGGTGAGGATGAGGATGAAGATGAGGATGAAGATGAGGATGAAGATGAGGATGATGAAGATGAGGATGAAGATGAGGATGAAGATGAGGATGAGGATGAGGATGAGGATGAGGATGGATGAGGATGAGGATGAGGATGAGGATGAGGATGAGGATGAGGATGAGGATGAGGAGCGGGCGGGGAGCGCTCCCTGCCGTGCTCGCCGCTAGATGGGAGTGTGGGAGAGGCGCAGGCTCCACTGACAGCGCTCGAGTTCCGGACATTTCCCGGTCCCACCCCTCTCCTCTCTCCTCTGCCCTCCCACAAGGCGCACTCGCTTTCTCGCTGGATTAAAAAAAAAAAAACAACAAAACGTAGTTCTTTAATGGATTTGAGCACAATACCTGCCGTCCTGCCCCGAGCCGGGTTCTGTGTCACACAGAAATGTCCTGCAGCACTCCGTGGTTGATTCTCTCTGGGCTCTGAATGACTTACTGCAGAAAGTCCTAAAGAAAAGGGAAAAGAAAAACCTCCCAGAAGTCCCAGGCTGCTTTTGAAGCCAGCCGAGCAGAGGAACATTTTGCTGTGGGCCAAGGAGCACATTTCAAATCCCCTGGGGCCGCCCAGCTCCTGTGTGAGCTGTGCACAAATCCCAGCAGAGTGCCTGTGCTGCTCTCACACTCCCAGCCTGTGCTTATCTGCTTGCAGTGCTTTCTAAAGGCTGTTTTAAGTCCTGTTTTCCCCTCCAGTGTGGGTTGGATCAGCTGATCCCACACGTTCTGGCTCACTGGGAACTTTTAATTGCAGGTTGTGGTGTTGGCCCAAACAAGTGACAGGGAGACCTTCCCAGGTTCTGAGCTGCATTCTGCATTGCATCCTGCAGCCACCAGAGAAACTTGAAAATTCATCTTAAATTCACCATTAACCTTTGCAAAGTCACCAGAACTAATGAATGTTTTCTTTATTTTGCCAGGACCAGGCACTGAGGAATGAAATTGGATTTTCCAGAGGCCCAGGTGCCACTTGGTGAATAACCAGCCTGTGCTGGCTGTCCTGGCAGGGGCTGAGCATCCTTCCCATCCCCTGGCAGGGGCTGAGCATCCTTCCCACCCCCTGGCAGGGGCTGAGCATCCTTCCCACCCCCTGGCTGGGGCTGAGCATCCTTCCCACCCCCTGGCTGGGGCTGAGCATCCTTCCCATCCCCTGGCAGGGGCTGAGCATCCTTCCCATCCCCTGGCAGGGGCTGAGCATCCTTCCCACCCCCTGGCTGGGGCTGAGCATCCTTCCCACCCCCTGGCTGGGGCTGA
>JAOTBB010000991.1:539027-553867 GCA_025629985.1 Chamaetylas fuelleborni | reverse complement strand
CCCCCTGTCCCCATGTCCCTGTCCCCCCTGTCCCCATAGTCCCCTGTCCCCCTGTCCTGGGCAGTGTGACACAGCAGTGACTGGAGCCCTCCCAGGACAGCCCAGCCCTGTTTGCCTCTCCTCCAGCAGCCCAACCAGCCCCATCTCCTTGCCAGCAGAATAAGCTGTGAAAATGGTTTTGAAAATCAAGGCTTTTTAATTAGAGGCACATTTGGGAGCCTGCTGGAGGCCATCTGGCCAGAGAGCAGGGTGTGGGCAGGCAGGGAGAGCCTGGGAGCAGCAGCTCCTGGTAATGGAGAGCTAAATCCTCTCTTTGCACTGGGCCAGGGGGCAGAGCCAGCCCTGCCCCACCCCAGGGCTCTGGAAACTCTGGGATGTGCTGCTCACCCAGCCCTGGGTGAGACTGGGCTGAGAATTCCAATGTTTTTATATTGGAATATCTTTATTTTTATATTTTTATTGGAATATTTTTATTTTTATATTCCATTGCCAAATGCCCAGGAAAGTTCATGGGGAGGCTGCTCCTGTCATTCTTGTCCCGTGTTTGGGATCAGCCAGGCAGAACCAGCCAGGGCCTCGTTAGGCACTGTCACTGTGCTAATTAGGTGGGGCTCATACTTAATAATGGAGAACAATTTCCTGACAGTTTCATGAAGGAAAAAAAGAGGAGCAAAAGCCATTATAATTTCAGGAAAAGTCCCTGGAGAAGTGAAATGGTAATTCACAAATCCAGCTCTGATCTATTAGCAGATCCTGCTCTGAAGACTAAATTAGGGAGGATGTCTGGCTTGGGTGATATTCTTTATTATTTGAATGTCTATAAAGAATATTTATTAAATATTTTTTTCTCTTAAGAACTTTGAGACTCAGCTACATTTTCTTGCTATTTCCAAGCGTTTGAAGCCTGGACCACACTGGATTTGCCACTGCAAGCACCCTGGAAAATCCTATTTTAATGCAAAACATCCTTTGAAGATACATTAACAGGCAGAGAGAATTTCAAACCACGTTGGGCATTTGGTCAGCTGTCCATGCCAAGGGCCCTGGAGGGGACCTGGTGCCTTGGAAAAGGAGCAAATTAAGGATCCCCCACCCCCTGTGTGCTCAGGTGTTCCTGCTCTGGGAAGGGCTGGGCTGGTGGGGGGAAATGGGGGAGACTCCTGGGAATGGGGGAGACCCTTGGGAAGGGGGGAGATATTTGGGGATGAGGGAGATCCCTGGGAATGGGGGTGATCCCTGGGAATGGGGGAGATATTTGGGAATGGGGGGAGGTCCCTGGAGCCCACGAGGAGGGAAGACAGACTCTAACTCAAGTCCTGCAGCCTTGCTGAGCTCGGGACTGCCCTGCTCCTCTCCTTGTATGGGCACAGCCTGTGCCTCCCCCGTGCCTATATTTAATTTGCACAGCAGGAAAAGAATTCTGCCTCCAGGCCTCTGCCCCACTGGCCTGGGAAATCACAACAGGAGCAGAGCTGTGTGTTTAAAGGAGCTGTGTGCTGAACAGAACCATCCCCTGCTGGCACACGAGCCCCTCCTGGACTGGGAGGGAGTGGAGCAGGTTTGGGAACAGAGCCCTGCTGCACACAGGGGCTTCTGGGGCTCCCTGGGGTTCCTGGGGCTCCCTGGGGTTCCTGGGGTTCCTTGGGCTCTCTGGGGCTCCCTGGGGTTCCTGGGGCTCCCTGGGATTCCTGGGGTTCCTGGGGCTCTCTGGGGTTCCTGGGGCTCCCTGGGATTCCTGCGGTTCCTGGGGCTCCCTGGGGCTCCCTGGGGTTCCTGGGGCTGTGCCAGGGCCCTGCTGGCTCTGGGGCTCTCCCCTGGGCACTTTCTCCCCCAGACCTTTGTCCCTCTGCCCGTGCTGGGGCTGTGCCCTGGAGCAGGGCTGGAGCTCTGCCCTGACTCAGCCTCTCCTGGAATGGAATCTCTCCTGGCTGCTGCCCAAGCTGCCTGATCCCAGCTGGGAGCAGCCAGGGGAACCCCCAGAGGGAGAGAAGAGACCAGGGTGTCCCCCAGAGCAGACCAGAGTGACCCCACAGAGTGACCCCACTTTATTGGAAGCTCTCGGACACGGCAGAACTTGGTTCTGTGGAGACGAGGTTTGTACAACAGCAACAGGGAACACAACAAGAAATGAACTTTGCATCTGGTGAAAATCCAACAATAAACTTCAGCATTGTACCTGGAGTGATCCACAGGGACAAGGGGAGGGGAGAGGGGCAAACCCAGCGAGACCCTGGGCCAGAAACCCCCAGTGAGGAGCCTTGGCTTAACTGGGAGGGGAGGGAGAGGTGCTGGGAGAGCACCAGGGATGCAGCTCAAGGGAACCCCCCAAGCTGGGAGATTGCCCCTCACTCAGCAATTGTTCAAGTCTCATAAATTCAAACTTAATTTTTCCATTTAAATAACAAGTGCTTCAGGTACAAGGCTCGGGATGCCTGGTTTACAACTCAGGTTCAAGTGCACACAAGCAGGAATAGATTTTTTTTAACAAAACTATATATATATATATATATTTGTACACTCATACACACACATGCACACCGTGGGCTTTGAGCTGGAGGTGATGGGATGGCCCTGGCACCAGCAGCTGCTCACTGTGGCACCACTCACCCTAAAGCTGCTGAGGATTCCCATTATTTTTGCCAGGATCTGTCCCCAGAGGTCCCGGGCAGCGCTCAGGCAGTGCCTGGAGCTCTGCAGAAATCTCTGTGTGCAGGGTGCTGTGCAGGGCTCCCCTGTCCCTGTAGAGCTCTGGTCCCTGGGCAGGGAGGGGTGGGATGCAGGGATGCAGGGCAGCCTCGGGGGGATGCAGGGATGCAGGGCAGCCTCGGGTGGGATGCAGGGCAGCCTCGGGGGGATGCAGGGATGCAGGGCAGCCTCGGGTGGGATGCAGGGCAGCCTCGGGGGGGATGCAGGGATGCAGGGCAGCCTCACACCCACACGGCCGTGTCGATGTCAAACCCCGCCCGGCCGAAGTCCCTGGAGTCTGGAGCTTTCCCGGGGGGCTCAGCCCCGGGGCAGCGCTCTGCCCGGCTGCCGTGGCCCCGCAGAGCCCCGTGCAGGGGCAGGTAGAACCTGCCCTTCAGCCTGCTGATCTTCCTGGGCCTTTTGGAGACCTCCCGTTCGTCCTCGGGGGGAAGCCAGCCGGGTTTCTCCTTCAGCAGCCGCTCGCGGTCCGGCCGGACGCTCCTCAGGAACTTCCTGAAGATGTTGGCGGTGAGGGAGAATTTCCTGCAGAGCTCCTGGGACCGGCTGGCGCCCAGGGACGCGTCGCTCCTGTCGCCCTTCTTGTCCAGCTCGGGCAGGTCCAGCCAGTTCCCCACCAGGTCGGCGAAGACGTTGTCCCCCAGCACCAGCGGCTGCCGGTTCCTGCTCTGCGACATCAGCGACGATGTCCAGTCGTGGCCATCGTCACAGCCCGGGCACTCCCGGCACAGTGACGCCCCCCCGGCCGCGTCCCGGCTGCCGGGCACGGGGGGCGCTCCCCCGGGGGGACGCGGACCCTGCCCGGGGCGGCCCGGGGCGGCTCCGGGGCGGCCGCTCGTGGGGTGGGACAAACGGGGCGGCCACGGCGCGGGGCGGTGTCCGTGAGCGTGGCCCGGCTCCGGCCTGGCCCTGTGTGCTCTGTCCGTCTGTCCCGTGTCCGTATGTGCTCTGTCCGTCTGTCCCCTGTCCGTGTGTCCCGTGTCCGTGTGTCCCCTGTCTGTGTGTGCCCTGTCCGTCTGTCCCCTGTCCGTGTGTCCCCTGTCTGTGTGTGCCCAGTCTGAGTGTCCCCTGTCCGTGTGTCCCCTGTCTGTGTGTCCTCTGTCTGTGTGTCCTCTGTCCATGTGTGCCGTGTCCGTGTGTCCCCAGTCCGTGTGTCTTCTGTCCGTGTGTGCCCTGTCCGTGTGTCCCCAGTCCGTGTGTCCTCTGTCTGTATGTCCCCAGTCCGTGTGTCCCCCGCCCGGCTCCGGGGCTGTGTGTCCCGTGTCTGTGTGTCCCGTGTCCCTGTGTCCCGTGTCCGTGTGTCCCCAGTCCGTGTGTCCCCTGTCCGTGTGTCCCCCGCCCGGCCCCGGGCGGCCCCGCTGCCCCGACAGCTCCAGCTGCTCCAGCGCCGTTTGCAGCTGCAGCAGCTTCAGCTCCTGCAGGGCGCCCATCATGGAATTCATCTGCTGGGTCAGCCCGTCACCCAGCGCCTTCATGGAGAGCTGCGGGAGAGCAGAGCGTCAGCGACAGGGACAGGGAGAGGGACAGGGACAAAGGGACAGGGGCAGGGACAGGGGCAGAGGGACAGAGGGGCAGGGACGGGGACAGGGACAGGGACAGAGGGATGGGGACAGGGAGAGGGACAGGGGCAGGGACAGGGACAGAGGGACAGAGGGGCAGGGGCAGGGGCAGGGACAGAGACAGGGACAGGGACAGGGACAGGGACAGGACAGGGACAGCGGCCCCAGGGCAGAGGGACAGAGGGACAATGTCCCCATAGCAGGACAGTGGCACCATCAGTGTTCCCAGGACAGCAGCACTGTCAGTGTCCCCAGGACAGTGGCACTGTCAGTGTCCCCAGGTCAGGACAGTATCAGTGTCCCCAGGTCAGGACAGTGTCAGTGTCCCCAGGACAGCAGCACTGTCAGTGTCCCCAGGTCAGGACAGTATCAGTGTCCCCAGGACAGTGGCACTGTCAGTGTCCCCAGGTCAGGACAGTGTCAGTGTCCCCAGGTCAGCAGCACTGTCAGTGTCCCCAGGACAGTGGCACTGTCAGTGTCCCCAGGACAGCAGCACTGTCAGTGTCCCCAGGTCAGGACAGTATCAGTGTCTCCAGGACAGTGGCACTGTCAGTGTCCCCAGGTCAGGACAGTATCAGTGTCCCCACGACAGCAGTACTGTCAGTGTCCCCAGGACAGTGGCACTGTCAGTGTCCCCAGGTCAGGACAGTGTCAGTGTCCCCAGGACAGTGGCACTGTCAGTGTCCCCAGCAGGGCTCAGCAGCCTCCTGGGCCATCCCCTCCCTGCTGGCCACTCCTGCCACCCATCCCGCCTGCACTGCATCCACCTCAGCCAACAGCACTCTCATTTTCCTTAGATTTTTCTAGGAATGTCCCTCTAGGAGTAAGAGGAGCTGACAGAAGTGGAATGTTTGACCTGACAACAAAAATAACGAGTTTGGGCTCCCATTAACTGCTTGGCAGAAGCCCAAGTGTAGAATTATGAACGGGTTTGGCTGTGCCACTTCAGAATATGCTTGTGCTTTTGAGTCTGTTGTGCCCTGCAACCAGCTGAAATCAGGAGCCAGAACACAGCCTTGCTTCTTCACCTGAAGTGCTCAAGTAGATTAAAAATAAACCCCAGGAAGAATTAAATTGTTGTATCTCTTCAGCACAGGCACCTCTCACTAGAGGACAATCAAAGACATTTCAATGCACTGCACATTCTGCACAGAACAACCAACAAACTCTAGGGTTACTCACACTCAGCCAGGAATTCTTTCATTCCCAGGCCAGGACCTTTAGCAGCAGCTCTGCTTCATCCCTGAACCTCACTACAAAGACTGAACTTCCTGCACCAGGCTTAAAATAAGCAAGTAACTCTCCAGAACTCCCCCCTTCTCTTTCTCTCAGTTGCTTTCTCTGTCTCAGGCAGGATCTGGATCATGTTCCCAAAGCAGCAAACGGGCTCCACTTGCCAGCAGCTGCCACTTTTTCTATTTTAGCAGCAGAGGGGAGGCACAGCAGGGGCTGCAGGGCTGGGCTGGGGGTTGCAGAGCAGATTATCCCGTGCAGGGAAGCCTCAGCCCACGCTGCCACCAGCACTTCCAAAGGCTCATCACCACTTCTTGTACAGCACCAGATCTCAAGGTTAGAGTGAAAAAGGACAGCTTTTTCTTTTTTTCTTATGTTCAGCTTTACATTACCAAGATTTATTTTCTACATCTCCTTCATGTTAACTAAGCTGGTTCAATTTCTTGCTCTTTTTCCATCTCTGTATGTGGAGCTGAGCAGTGAGAAAGAGCAGCCACCAGAAAATTGTGACAACCCAGCTCTCCAGAAACTGCTCAACAGCTTCTGACCACAAATCCCCATCTCAAACCCCAGAACCTACAGCTAAACTCACCAGCAGGTTACTGTCACTTTTCAGAGCTTTTCTCTCAAGAAATTTGTTTGGCACCCGGAATGAGCACACAGCTACAGACACAGAAAATCTGAGCTCAGCTCTGGTTCCACTGCCCAGAGCCTCCAGCTCTGGCATTTCTGAGCACCAGCACACAAACTGCTGCTGGAGCTGTGCAGGTATGTCCCAGTTCCAGCTCTGCAGACGTGCGGGTGATGTCCCAGTTCCTGCCTCCCACCCAGCCGGGGCCAGGTGCTCAGACAGACCTGCCACCTTACCTTCCAGCTCTGCTCATGCTGCTCCTCCTGACCCTTCCTGCCTCCTTACTGGCCGTCTGTTTGATCTGGGGCTTTGGGAAAAGCTGGATTTGGAGGAGCTTGGCCCCTCATTGGCCACCTCCCACCAAATCCCCCCGGGCACTAATCGCCCGTGGGGAGAGCAGGGTCCTGGGCTGGGCTGGGCTCCTCCAGCCCTGGGCACCAACCTGGCACCAACCTGGGCACTAACCTGGGCACCAACCTGGGACCAACCTGGCACCAACCTGGGCACTAACCTGGGCACTAACCTGGCACCAACCTGGGCACTAACCTGGGCACCAACCTGGGCACCAACCTGGCACCTACCTGGCACCAACCTGGGCACCAACCTGGGCACCAACCTGGGCACCTGCCCTGCTCCTGTCCCTCCCTGAGGTGCCCAGGATGGGACACCCTGCTGGGCTCCAGCCCAGGGAGAATTAACCCTTCCTGGGCCGGGCTGGCAGCGCTGGGCTGGCTCCTCACGGGCAGAGCTGGCAGGAACAAACCTGAGCACAAAGATCTGAACAAAGGAGCTGCAGCTGCCAAGAGCAGAGCCAGCAGCAGCCCGGGGAGCTGAGGGCTGGGCAGGGACAGGGGATTTCTCTCCTGGAGGAGCTGCATGCAGAGATGCAGATTTCACAGGTTTTAAGATGCTGTTCATGGCACAGACGAGTTCCAGCAGTTGTGGGTTGTGGCTGGGCCTGGAGCTGCTGGCCATGGGCAAGCTGTGCATCCTGAGGCTCTGTTCTATTCATGTGAAAAAGCATTATATTTTCTTTTTTAGGTGCATTTTATTACATTACAACTAATTAATACCCTTATTACTACTTATAGCTTATTTTAACTACTAACATTACTATATTTATGTCACTATTTTTTAATTACCAAAAGTTAGTGTGTCACAGTTTAAGCTAGAAGTTGCTTTTTAGTTTTTTTGTAGTGGAAAATTTTGAGGTTGTTTTTTTTTTTTCTTTTTTTTACTTACAACACAGCATTTTTGTTTGTGAAAATTTTTTTGCTTGGTAAAAACACTTTTTGTTTGAGGTGGATTTATTTTTTGCTTAGAGTCATAAAAGCCCCTTCCAACTCACTTGCTCTTTGCCTCCTTAATTATTCAGTAAGACTGGCTCAGCAATTCTTTTCTTTTGTATCAAAACTTGCTATCACTTCTATTCCTTGTTCTGATTCTGCATTCTCAGATTCTTCTGTTATACAGAAATATCTGTGGGACCTTCCTGTCAAATCCTCATCCTCCCCAACACTGCTCTGGGGTGAGTCCCCCCAGCAGCCACTGAGTTTTCAACACCCTGAGATTTTTACCTCTGCTGGCAAAAGCTGCTGTGATTTCGGGTTGTGCAAGTTAAAAAACGAAGCAAACCAACCCCCCCTGCTTTGTCTTTGCTCCTGGTGGAATCTGCTCAGCCTTTTCCAGAACTGGAGAGTGAGGGAAGCCCAGCCCAAAGTGAAGTCACTGCCTGGTGACCAAACAGCCTGCAGGGCCTGGATTGCACCCACCTGCAATTAACTGTACTCACCCTGGAAAGGAAATTCTGGAGGGAAAAGAAACCTTCCCCCTCTCCTCCCTGCTGGGATCTCAGCTCTCCCAGGCTCACACTGGCTGCTCTGAGACTCTCCAGAGAAGGAGCAGGGGCCCAGAGGAGAGAGAGAACCTCCCTGGCACAGGGTCAGGCTGAGCTACCTGCTCTGAGAGAAGCAAAAGGGATTCTGCAGAGAATTCAGCAGATTGGGCTGGAAATGAAATGGAGGCACTGCTGGGGGTGATGGAACTCCAGGCTGAAGGGACAGCCCCTGTATCCTCACTGGCTCTTGGTCACACACTGCAGGCAGGGAGAACTCAGGTGTGTGATGGGCTGAAGTCAACTGCAAACCCAGTGTGAATTGACACAGAGCCCCAGAGATCCCCAAAGAGCCCCAGAGAGCCCCAGAGAGCCCCAGAGATCCCCAGAGATCCCCAAAGAGCCCCAGAGAGCCCCAGGGAGCCCCAGAGATCCCCAAAGAGCCTTAAAGATCCCCAGAGAGCCCCAGATATCCCCAAAGAGCCCCAGAGATCCCCAGAGAGCCCCAAAGAGCCCCAGAGATCCCCAGAGAGCCCCAAAGAGCCCCAGAGAGCCCCAGAGAGCCCCAGAGAAGATCAACAAAAGTGGTTCTTTGGCTTCTCTGCTTCCAGAAAAGCCCCTCTGAGAACCCTGACAACTGGCAGCTACCCAAAGCTGTCTCTGTGAAGCAGTTACAGATCAGACACCTCAAACTGGATCTCATTGTTCCCGAAACTTTTGCAATCCCTAAGAACTGGCATGGAAAAATCTCCTGTCTAATTCTGCACAAGCCACCTCATGCCTTGGGAAGCAGAGCAAGTGCTCACAGGGCTGTGCCCCCCTTCAGTGCCTGGGCTGTGATGGGAGAGGCTCCTGCCTCCAGCACGGAGCCATCACCTGGCTCAGGTGTGGGCCAGGCAGCTCTGCCCCAGTGCTGCTCCAAAGCAAAGCTCCTTCAAAGCCACACACACCCCAAGCACCGAAAACCAAAGGGCAAAATCCAAAATTCCACTTCCAAATGGTCATCAGGGAATATCCAGATGTATCAGGATATCAGGAATATTTTGTTTGGCTGGGGGGAAACCAAACAAAAAGCTGCCAGAGTTCATACACAGGGTGGCTCTTGCACTGGAAAGGCACCACTGCTTTGAAGGCACCATTTCCACAATCTGCTCCCTCCCCAAAGAACCCACACCAGCCTCACACAGCTGGGAAATCAGGGATCTCTCCCAAGGAACCCCCTCCAGCAGTCACTGCCATTCCATCAAATCCTGCCTCAGACTCCTGGATCTGCAGGTCAGGGAGATTCTCCTCCTCACCTCCCAGGTAAACCAGTAACTCCTCCCAGCCCTGAAAGCCCAGGACACAGAGCTGGGCAGAGGAGCCCTGAGTGTGTTTTCATGAGGAGGAAGACAGATGTCCAGCTCTGAGGTAAAAGAACTGCACAGAGAGGAAGTTATTGCTAAGAGGACAGGAAAGAACAAATGGCAAATAGTTCTTAATAATAGTTCTGATGGGCAACAGAGCCAGCCCCAAACAATTGGTATTTAGAGCAGATGACATAATGGAGACTGAAATTATTTTAGAACTGCTGAGCTGACCATATTGTTTCTGTGTTTTCCTCTGGGTCACTAACTGGATTAATCTCCAGCAAGCTGCAGCAGAGGCTGGGCACAGCTTTGCTGCACAGCTCACACTGAGCAGCTTCCAGCTCCATTTTCCACCTTTCTTTGCCTTCCCCTAAAAAATACCAAAGGCCTGCAGTTGTCTTTCAGTCCTTGCATTTTATCACAACAATTTCAAGTGTCTCTTTCAGCTCTAGGGTTTGTTAGGTGTGCAGGAGGATGCTGTGAGCTCACAGTTCATCGGGAAGAGGAAGGATGCTGAAACTGAACCAGAGACTCCCCCTCACAACAATTGAAACAGATCCTGAGCAGATGTTAACATGAGAGATGTGGCTCACACCACTCCATTATCCACCTTCCTTCCACTGCAGGGACATTGTCCTGTGCTTCCCAACACTCCCTACGTTTAAAAACAAATCAGAAAAATCAATTCTCCTCAACCAGGGTAAAAATGGGCCAAAAATAACTGCAATCCTCAGAGTTTTACTCACAACCCAAGGGTAAGAGAGAGCACAGGCCACTGAAGATGATGGTTCAAAGTGTCAGTTCTCAGCCCAGACCTGCTGCCCTGGGACTCTGCTCTTTAACATTCCTGGCTGAGTGAAGCTGGGAGTCTGAAAAAATCCATCCTCATCTTTAGGTGACTGCTCTGGAAGTAACCCAGAGGGCAAAGCTGTGACTGCCTTCTCTCCCCAGCTATCCATGACAGGACATCTGCTGCCCAGTCACTGCTCTGCACCTTCCCTCAGGACCAGCAAGGAACGAGATCCTGTGACAGCCACCACCCTCCTGCCCTGCCCCAGCCCAAAGCCACCCAAAAAGGGACCTGCACCCGCCGGGGCTGCTGCTCCCACTGCTGGCTTGGGCAGGGACACCAGAGCTCGGGGCTGCCCTTTGTGCCTCACAGGCTGCAGAGCACCCAGAGGGAGCAGGAATGAAAACACAGCGTGACACAGTCACCAGAACAGGACCCAGTGTGAGACAAAGAGTAAAAATAATTGGCTGTATTTTTCACTCAGACCAAATGTTCTATTCCTGCAGGATATTCATAGCAAGAAACATTGTCTACCAGGACATAAATTCATGTAAGAAGGGAGTCAGGCTCTATCAAACTCAGTAATTCGATGCACTTATGACAAATGTGCATGGAGAACATTAAAAGTTCAAATCAGAGTGGTGACTTAAACACTTCTCCTCGCAGAAGAAAGCAACAGCAACCCCAGAAATGTCCTGGATTCCTCTGAAAGACCAAGACAGCCAAGTGACAAGCACAGCCCAGGTGGCTGTGCCCCCCCACAAGCCCAACGTGCCAGCTCACCCTGCCCACAGATCACCAGCCCCAGGCAGAAAACAAAGATTTATTCCAACTGCAGAGGAGCCCCCAGCCCCCAGCAGGGAGCAGGAGTGATGCTGCTGCACACCAGAGTGACAGAGCTGGTGTCTGAGGAGGGGCACTGCCCTGGGCAGTGTGGGCACACAGAACTCCTCTGCCCATCCCTGGGTGAGACAATTCCTGTGGGAGCTGAGCTGAGCTGAGCTGGTGTCTGGGTGCAGGGGCACTGCCATGGGCAGTGTGGGCACACAGAACTCCTCTGCCCATCCCTGGGTGAGACAATTCCTGTGAGAGCTGAGCTGACAGGAGCTCTGTGATGGGGGACAGGCACAGCTCTGCCCCTGCAGACCCCAAACGCAGCCCCTGCAGCCACAGGGGCTTTGAGGCTGGGGATGAACTGCAGGAATGGCACATTCCCAAGCTCTGGGGCACATTTCACCACTGCAGGGACAGATGACAGCAGTGCAGGAGCACAGCTCATTCCACCACCAGAGCCACAAACCAGGCTGCACCACCGAGTGTCCATAAATCCCCAGGGATTTCCCAGAGCAGAACAAGGTGTGAAACACTCCCTGCAGCAGGACTGGGCTGCAGAGAGCTGGCCCAGCTCGCCAGGAAAGGCTCCAGCCCTGGTCCCACATGAATGGCTGTGTCAGCTGAGGCTGCCCTGGCTGCCCAGCATCTGCACGTGGCAGCTGCTGAATGAATTCCCATCAAAGGGAGGGCACACATGCCAGAAACCATCAGCTCGCAGTGCAAACACGGCTGCAGCAGCACAGCTCTGCCTCTGACTGAAAGGGGTCAGCTTCACCCTGGGAGCCCTGGCAGAGCTTTCCCAGAGGAAATGGGAGAGCAGGGTCAGCACACCCAGAGCTTGCTGCTCCCTGGGCTCGCCAGCAGCCCCAGCCAAGCACACCAGCAATTAAATATTTAAATATGTCTGTAATAAACAAAGCAAGGGAAAGGAAAAACAGAGCTGGAATCCTCCTATCTGACACTGCTGGGGGATTGAGTTGCACTGGAAGATAACCCTTCCTTGGGAACTGGGAGCTGGGCCAACATCCACTACTTTTTGAGAAAATCCCCTCCTCAAAACCGGCCAAAAGTCTGGTTTACCAAGCCAGAGGCTGCTTGCACTGAGACAAATTAAACTAAAATGGGACAGTCTCTAGCCTTGCCATGTGCACTGAGCAGCCCTAAAAAGCCTGGCTCCTCACAGAGGGGAGCTCCCTGCACAGCAGAGCTGCTCCTTGGGCACAACCCAGCCTGGTGTGCTCCAAAATCCAAGGGATGCTCAGGACTGGACTCCCTGTGCCCCTCTCAGGTGGATCACCGGCCCAGTGGCTCCAGGGATGCCTTTCCCCTCAGGAATTCCATGATTCCAAAGGGAAACGTGCTCAGTTTGACACTCAGGGCTAAATTTAATTCCTTCTCTTACCCCCACCCATGCCTGTCCATGGCTCTGGTGCACCCAGGGCTGGGGCAGGACCTGCCCAGCAGCGAGGCAGGGCCAGAGCAGCAGCTCCAGTTCCCAGTTCCCAGTTCCCAGTGCCCAGTGCCCAGTTCCCAGTTCCCAGTGCCCAGTTCCCAGTTCCCAGTTCCCAGTTCCCAGTTCCCAGTGCCCAGTGCCCAGTTCCCAGTTCCCAGTGCCCAGTGCCCAGTTCCCAGCTCCCAGTTCCCAGTTCCCAGCTCCCAGTTCCCAGTTCCCAGTTCCCAGCTCCCAGTTCCCAGTTCCCAGTTCCCAGCTCCCAGCTCCCAGTGCTGCAGATGGGCCCAGCTGCCCCCTGAGCTGCTCACTGCTCTTTACAGGAACATTAATCTATTTTAATTCCAGGCTGCAGGGACAGAACTGATTTTTACAAGCTGTTACTGCTCAGGACAGCACTGAGGGCTGTTTCAGTTGCTGCTCTCTCACCCAGCCTGCAGCTGGCTCAGCTGGAGAGGTGACCCTGGCTCTGTCCTGCTCACAACTGCCTGGGATCCCCGGAGATCCCGTGTGAAAGGAAGTTTCAAAGTTTGAATAACAAAAACCGGGAGGGGGAACGAATGGGACTGGTGAAAACCAAACGTATGGAGAGCCAGGCTGCTGCCAGCCAAGGCACAGCTCGCCCAGCTGAAGGGGACAGCTGCCCCTTCCCTGCTCTTTAGGCCAAGCATTCACACAGATTTTTGCCAGGCTAAGTCATGGTTTATTAATATAATAAAAACTTGCATTTCTACAATTGAAAAAAATCAATTCCTGCATTATAGCAAGGACTGAACAACGCCAGAATTTTCTCATTTATTTTTTTTCCTGGCTTTCACATTACATGAAGGATCTGCCTTTCTGTTGAATATATTGACTCTTCAGAAGTTATATTCTGCACCACAAAACAGGCATGTTTTAGACTCAGAGGTGCAATGTTTAGGCTCCTCTACAAAAACATTGCTCAGATAACAGAACTGATTTGGTTAGAAGACAAAACACTGATTCAGGAACCTTATTTTTAGGATGTTCTTCTGAAGTTATTCCTTCTCCCATCTCACTTTCTGACTCAGTCAGATTTTCAGTTGCTCTCAGATTATTCTGTAGATGTCCCCGCTTGCAGTTTGCATTTCATTCATCACACTCAGTGCACAGCACAGCAGTGACTCCCATTTCCCTTTGTTTTAGTTTGTCTTTCAGCTCCTGTGTTTGCTGGGGAAACTCTGGGAATGCCAGCAGGTTAAATGTCACTGCTGCCACATTCACTGAGGGTAAAAGGCCACGGCCCCAGCCCGTGTTTCACAAGGCAGCGGGGTCTGGAGGAGCACGGGGCTCTGCAGGGCTGCTCCTGCCCCGGGCACAGCTGGAACCCTGCCCTGGGCACAGCTGGAACCCTGTCCGGGCACAGCTGGAACCCTGCCTGCCCCGGGCACAGCTGGAACCCTGCTCTGGGCACAGCTGGAACCCTGCCCCGGGCACAGCTGGAACTCTGCCCCAGGCACAGCTGGAACCCTGCCTGCAGTGCAGGGACTGAACAGGACCCAGGGAGCCCGACCCCCGCTGGAATCAAGCTCCTCTCCAGCCCAAACCGGGAGCTTCTCGCATCCAGAAACTTCACCCACCCGCTCTCGCTCTGCCGTGTCTTCCCCTTTTGTTCTCATTATCTATTTATCAGGATGAGGCAGACTCTGACCCGCTGGAAGCCTATTTCGGGAAGGATCAGTTCCCCCTCCCAGGCCAGCCCAGGCAGTCCCGGAGCCCCAGCAGTGCCTTGGGCGGCTGGACAAGCCCCACCAAGCGCCGGCACCGAGGTCACCCCGAGCAGGAGCGGCAGCAGGGCGAGAACCCCGCTCGTTCCTGACAAAGGCGCTGCTATTCAAGAAGTATTTCCACCGGGTGCCGGCGGTGCCAGCGCGCTGCCTTTACAGCCTTCCGATTCCCAAAAGTTGTTCCTATCCATCCCTGTGCTGCTTCTCTGACTTCTGACCTGTGCTGGCAGCCGGTCCCTACAGCCCCGCACGCCCCCGCTGCGGGTTCTCTCCCATGGACAGACGGACGGGGATGGGAGCGGTGGGACCCCGACTCAAAATCGGGACCTGCCCCGATCCAAAACCGGGACCTACCCCCCAACCTATAACCGGGACCTGCCCCCCAACCCATAACCGGGACCTGCCCCCCAACCCATAACCGGGACCTGTTCCCGACCCAAACCCGGACCTGCCCCGCTCCCAGCGCTGAGCCCCGATCCCGGCGCGCCCCCGCCGCTCTGTCCCCCCGGTCCCCCCGGCTGTCCCGACCCCCGGCGCTCACCAGCTCCTGCCGCAGGCGCCGCCGGTGCTGCTCCATGGCCCGGCTCGGCACGGCCCCGCCGCGGGAGGGGAGGGACGGGACGGGCGGGGAGGGGAGGGGAGAGGGGCTGGCCGGGGGCTGGCCGATGTCCGGTGTCTGTGCGGTGTCTGTGCGGTGTCTGTCGGGCAG